>BSUD01000005.1:45353625-45590042 GCA_033239045.1 Fagopyrum esculentum
ATGTATGTCACTATCCCTCCATAACCGATATTCCCCTTAGCTTTGTTTTTGAACTTGCTAAGGTTCGAAGCAAGCATCGTGGAGCAATCCGGAGTGGTACCGGACGCGATGCAATAAAGGATATAAAGCTCATCAGCCTCGAACTTCTAGGGAGTCTCGGTCCTAGGGAATAGACACTCGGAGAGGATTCTATGAGCACTCTTAAAGGAAAGGTTGTAAATAAGCTTGGATTTCGAGTCGGCCGGTTTCCAACGATCCTCATGACCCACAATCATAGCAATTCCAAAATTCTTTAGCTCGAGAACCCCTACAAACATCCCATTGAATGTATCAACAAACCCAAACAATGCTCAAAACTGAGCTATAGACATTGTTCGCTCCAAACGGTGTGTGCAAGCTTTAAATTTATAACCCTAGATGTATGCCTAAAACAAGGATGCGAACCTGCAGTGTACGGGTCAATCGTAGTAAAAGCAAGAATTCCGGGGTGTCGATCTCAGGGATTAGGTGAAACAAAGCAAGTATAGGTAGTCAATGCAACTAATAACCACGAAAGCGATTAAAGCAATCAAAGATGATAAAAAGTCAATTAAAGGAATATGCAATTCTAGGGATTAAAGCATCTAGTTGTGGTTCCAACTCAAGATCTCGAGATAAGCGGACAAAGCTGAGATTTTGCAAAGGGAAGGTATTACTAAAGTGGAATAGATCACCGGTAAGTCTCACTACTCACAAACTCCAAACCTAAAGAACCTATTACCGGGTAAGTCTCAAGGTACTAAGGAAAGGAACTATAATCTCAAACCAACACTCCAACTAAGGGAATAGAATCAACCTTTACCGGGTAAGTTTCAGGCTAACTCACAAAGATGGAATGAAAGCACACTCAAACCCCAATAAAGGATAAACCTTTATTACCTACACTTATGATCATGGGCAAACAAACAAAGGAATTACCGGGTAAGTCTCATCCTAGGCTTGCATTGAACCAGGAAAGGTGTAATAAGAATAGGATTTGGCAAACTCTAATACTTAACTCTCAGTTATGGATCAGATAAGTCACCTCGGTTAGTCAAGTTCCACCCCGGCCGAGATGTTCATCGACTGAACGAGATGTTCTAAGGTTAAGGATAAAGACTCGAGCTTTCAGGGTCCTATTGGGATTAAAAGATTATTCTATCATTGTTTTTCCCACAACCTTCAGCCAATCACCCTAGAATCACACAAAGAAATTTAGCCACTCATCATCATGAAAACAATAATCAAATATACGGGAAGAAAGTGAATATTTGAACACAATAACCTTAAGAACAAGGCTTCAATACCTGAATCAAATATCAAACAAATAGCGTTCCTTGGATCACAATCCAACAAGACAAATCAACAAGAAGGGAATCTAAGAAAGTCTTACAAAAACCCTTCACAAAAGCTATAAAAGCTATTAAATTTCTTCCTTCAACCTTCCAAAAATCCTTCCTAACTACAACTTCTTCAATCCCCAGCTGTTATGATGGTAGCCGGTTCTTCAATTTGTGGAAAATCCAGCCCTTTATATAGGAGAATTACCCTCCAAAGATAAAATATCTTGAAAAGATATTTTCTTAATAAAATATATCTTAATCTCTAAAATAGATCTCTAAAATATATGATTTTCCTTCCAGAAATCCAGCCCAAAAATATAAGATCTCTCTTTCCAAAAATAAAAGATCTCAGGCAAAAATAAAATATAGCTCGCCGCGTCAGGGTATTCGCCTCGGTCGAGACGCTCCTCTAGATCACCTCGGTCGAGGTGGCTCTATGGTCAACCGAGGTGACTCTCAGCTGAAGGTGAAATCTCTTAAATCTGGTCCAAAGTGAATCTCTAATCCATTTCCATGCTTCCTGGATTCTTCCTTAGGCTCCTGAATGTAGCTCCAATGACTCCTTAGCTCCTTTAGCTCCATTTTAATGCAAAACGTGCTATTTTACCTACGATTACAACGAAACTTGGTGTAAACCTCGATTCCCGCAAAGGTAGATGAAACGACAATATAATCACATAATATACATCCAAACATGCAGATTATTGAAGATAAAACGTCTAAACAAGCCCCAAAATATAGACAATAATACATGCTATCAAACATGTGGTAGGCGTGGTCCATCAACCGGAAAGATACCGTTCGGTTAACGGCACTATGATCAAAAGAGGTAATGAATTCCCTTGTAATCTTCTCATAAGCATCCTCTCTAATGCTAGCAAATGTAGTCATCCCAACCCTATCCAGCATCCATCTAAGCTCATTCACAACATTCAAATCCTCAAATTCTTCAAGCACAATGTACCTAGGAGCAATCACTTTGCGTTTGTGGATCTTTTCAAAAGCTCCAAGGTGGTTTTCATTGATGGTGGGAATCCTAGGGGTAGGTGGAGCAATGGGAGGGGGTTGGGAAGAGGAGCCTACACCTTTTTGTTTCTTGTTTCGGTTTAATTTACGTGTCCCAAACATTTTCAGAGAAAACCACGGTTTGTTCTTGAGGTTCCACGCCCGTGGAAATGTACGGAAGCCCGTGGAAATGCTCGATTTCCCTCAAAAATTCAGAAATTCAATAACAAACTCAACAACAGCAGTCCTAAACTATTTCTAGGTTCAATTCTGTTCAGTTCTCCAAAATATTTTCAAAGAAAACGAAGAAAATCAACCAAGGAAGGAATTGAGAGAAAACCTAGGTTTTGGATTTGAAGAAATCCAAATTCTCGCCCTATCGCTGAATGTTTGCGCTGTCTGTTTCCACAATTCGTAATAGAATCCTATTTGCTTCAATTGGAGCGAAGAATCGTGCAAAACGATCACCGAATGAAGGAATGTGTTAGCATGAAATATGACGATATTTTAGGCACTTGTTTTAGTTGTTTTTCCCTCTTTATAGTGTTCTTAGATATGTGTTTGAAGCAATTGTGAGCTAGTTCACCCACTTTGTCGATATAGAGTCTACACTAGCTTCTTTGTGTTTTTAGGTGAATAAAGTTTGGATTGGAGCAAATAAGGAAGGAGAGGAGTGTTTGATCACATTTGATGGCAAGGAGATGCATTAGAAAGGCTAATGAAGGAGCATGGATGGAAGATTGCACGAAACAAAGCAAAGAAAGAGGAAAAGCAAGTCCACGCCCTAAAATATGGTCGTGGAAGAGGATTTGAGGAACCACGCTCTAAACCACGGCCGTGGAATTGGAAACATGAACGTGGACTTGAGTTTGGAGCACTCCAGAGAGTTACACGGCCTAAATTACGGTTGTGGAAATCCTATGGCACCGTAATCTGATTCCACGCCCTAAACCACGGTCGTGGAAAGTTGTACTTGGTCGTGATTTCAGTGATTCTGTGACGTGTCATATTTTGCCATGTCAGCCATGTCATTGGGCTTTCTCGTAACCCTACCTCGCCTTATAAAAAGGCTAGAGAAGAGAGTTTTCGGGACACTCGCTTACGCTCACTTACCGTCGCTTACTTTCACGTACATTTAGCCGTCGCTGGGAGATTCTCTTGAAGATTCGTGAAGGACGTACTTTTCGGAAATTGTGTACTTTGTGAGATATTCTAGGGTTTTCATTCGAGAACGGGTTGACATCCCGTTCTTTGTGACTTATCTAGATCTTTGTGAGGTTTCTGTTCCTATTCTTCTAGATTCATAAACATATTACCATTGTGTAGATTGACTTTGAGTTTTCGAGGGTTTTCATCTTTTATTCTTCTTAATTTGAATATTGATATCATGACAATGATTGTTGGCTAAAACCCTTTAGCAATTCTAAGGTGAAGGGTTGATAGTTGTGGCTTAGATGATGATAGATTGATCGTAAACAAATTAGATCCTGAGAGTGTGAGAAACCTCGTAGACGCCTTAAATCACGGTCTGTTCTTGAGTTCCACAGCCGTGGTTCTCAAGATCTAGCCGTGATTTCTCCTGTTTTATGAACTTTGCTTTTGCTTTGATCCAAAGTTAAAGATTTGCTTTAACCTAGCCTTGGCTTGCCTTTTCTAGGTAGTAGTGAGACTCAATATCCTCTATTTCGGTTTCGAGTGTCACAACCTTAACCGTTTTGGCTTGTCTTTGATTCCTTGGGTTTGGGCATGGGTATTTGAGATCAATTCTTGCCTTTAGATCCTTTCTATACTGCAGCCTCAACAACCTTTATAGAGAGAGTCTTTTGGTTAGACATATAAGGTTTTGGAACTTCATCGTACATTACCTTGCTTTAGTATACCTTTGCAATTCTCAACTTTGTCCTTATATCTATAGTATATCTTGAATCGATTGCCACAATTAGACACCTGGATCTTTAGGGTTGCTGTTTTCCCCAATATTTGCAAAGCTTCTATAATTTCATTGCTCGATTACTTGAAACTGATTTTGTTTCACCAATTCCCTGAGATCGATACTCTGGAATACTTGCTAATCTACGCCGATCCGTACACTGCGGGTTCGCTTGCTTTTATTCTAGTTTTATAAATTTAAAAACTTATTTGCACGCACGCTTTTGGGCGAAAAAAATGCGGGATGAGGGGATTTGGGCGTGGTTTTGGGCGTGGAAGAGGGTGTGGAATTGTGAGAGTTATGAAGAAGAAGAAGAACCTATATAGCCCCATAAAATCTTCAAAAACCACGGCGTGTCGGGCAGTTCCACGGCCGTGGAAGTAACAGTAAGGCCGTGATTTTGTGTCCTTTTATTTGGCTGCTCTCGACATGGTTTTCCACGGCCAAAATTAAATAAACCAAGGCCGTGGTTTTGCCTTTTTAACCCGTGGAAAGCTCCGTTCTTGCCAAAAATCCAAATTTCGTTGTTCCTTTGGCTTCATTCATTTCTTTGGATCGTTTCTCAACCTTGACATCCAAAGACACAAGACATACCGGAAAGACATCGACGAAAAACAAACAAAAGAACGATCTACACTAATCTAAACTAAGAAAAACGAAAAGAAAAACAAGAATGCATTACCTTGGGTTGCCTCCTAAGTAACACTTTGTTTTAGGTCCATAGCTAGACAAATCCTTTATGCTTAAGTGAGGATAATCGGTGCGATTTCCTCAGTTTGGAGTTACGGAGGATACTTCTTGAGTCGTTAGCCATTTACTTTGAAACTTGCACACTTCTCACCCCATACTTCAACTACACCATGGGAAAAAACGTGTTTAATAACATAAGGTCATGTCCAATGAGATTTAAGCTTACTGGGAAATATTCGAAGTCTAGAATTGAAGAGAAGAACAAGGTCTCCTTCTTTGAAGTCTTTCGGAATGATATGCTTATCATGCCAACGCTTCGCTCTCTCCTTGTAGATCTTGGCGTTCTCGTAGGCGTTTAAGCGGAGTTCCTCTAGCTCATTAAGGTCCAAGAGACGTTTCTCTCCCGCTTCCTTCATGCCAAAGTTCAACCACTTAACAACCCAATACACCTTATGTTCCAGCTCCACTGGAAGATGATAAGACTTCCCATACACAAGATTGTATGGTGTTGTGCCAATGGGAGTCTTACATGCCGTTCTATACGCCCATAATGCGTCATCCAACTTCAATGACCAATCCTTCCTTGTCCTTGATACCGTCTTCTCCGAAATTCCTTTGATCTCCCTATTAGAAATCTCCACTTGCCCACTAGTTTGCGGATGGTAAGGTGTGACGATCTTGTGAGTCACCCTATACTTAGCTAGTAGAGCTTCAAATCGACAGACAATATAGTGTGATCCTCCATCACTAATGATGGTTCGGGGTGTCCCAAACCTTGGAAAATAGTTTGATTAAAGAACTTAACAACCACCATCACATCATTAGTTGGAGAAGCAATAACTCCAATCCATCTTGAAACATAGTCTACAACTAGAAGTATGTAATGACTACCACAAGATGATGGGAATGGTCCCATGAAGTAAACTCCCCAAACGTCAAAGATCTCCACTTCTTGGATGTTGTTGAGAGGCATTTCATTCCTCCTAGAAATATTCTCTCTTCTTTAACAAGCATCGCAACAAGCAACAAAGGTTTGCACATCCTTAAATAATGTAGACCATAATAATCCGGATTGTAATACCTTAGCCCTAGTCTTATGAGAGATAGCGTGTCCTCCATAAGGAAGCGAATGACAATGACGAATGACACTTTGCATTTCGTCTTCAGTTACACATTTCTAATGATACCATATGGACCTTTCTTGAAGAGTAGAGGTTCATTCGCGGACATCCCTAAAGAACTTCTTTCTTTGTGTGTAGGATAGTCCAGGAGGTATTTCCTGATAACCAAATAATTTACAAAATCAACAAACCAAGGTTCGTTACCTCTAGAAATATGATCGATGCACTCTTCCATTAGATGCAATTGTTTGTCCGGGAAAGAGTCATCAATAGGCAAGTCGTCATTGGTGACATGTGGTAAACGACTCAAATGATCCGCAACAAAATTTTCGGATCCTTTCTTGTTACGAATATCAAGATCAAACTCTTGAAGGAGGAGAATCCATCTAATCAGCCTTGGTTTTGCATCTTTCTTGGCAAGTAAATACCGAATTGCTGAATGATCCGTGTATACAATCACCTTCGCTCCTACAAGATAGGAACGAAACTTTTCAAATGCATATACAACAACAAGAAATTCCTTTTCCGTTGTAGCGCAGTTGAGCTGAGCTTCATCTAGCATCTTCCTAGCATAATAGATGGCATGAGTGTGTCCATCTTTCTTTTCTCCAAGCACCGCTCCTACATCTACGTCACTTGCATCGCACATGACCTGAAATGGGAGATTCCATTCCGGAGGTTGAATAATTGTGGATGAGATTAGAGCTTCCCGAATCCTGTAAAAAGCATCCAAACATTCTTTTGAAAATTCGAAAATAGCATCCTTCATCAATAGATTAGTTAGCGGTTTAGATATTTCCGAAAAGTCCTTAATGAATCTCCTATAGAATCCAACATGTCCTAGAAAACTTCTAATCTCCTTCCCCGAAGATGGAGGAGGAAGCTTCTCTATTGTCTCAATCTTAGCCTTGTCAACCTCAATCCCATTATTAGAAATCAAGTGTCCTAAAACAATGCCTTCCTTAACCATAAAATGACACTTCTCCCAATTTAGAACTAGGTTCGTGTCTTCACACATTTGTAAAACAAGAGATAGTTTAACAAGACAATTATCAAATGAGGAACCATAAACAGAAAAATCATCCATAAAAAACCTCCATGATTTCCTCAATGTACTCCGAAAAGATGGTCATCATACACCTTTGAAAGGTGGCTGGAGCGTTGCACAATCCGAATGGCATTCTTCTATAAGCAAACGTACCCCATGGGCACGTGAATGTGGTCTTTTCTTGGTCGTCCGGATGAATCGGAATCTGAAAGAAACCACTATAACCGTCAAGGTAGAAAAAGTAAGAATGTTGCGCTAACCTCTCAAGCATTTGATCAATGAAGGGCAGCGGGAAGTGATCCTTCCTCATCGCATTGTTCAGCTTGCGATAGTCTATGCACATTCTCCATCCTATCACCATTCTTGTTGGAATGAGTTCGTTGTTTTTGTTAGCCACAACGGTCATTCCTCCCTTCTTTGGGACAACTTGAACAGGGCTCACCCACTTGCTATCAAAAATAAGGAATATGATACCTGCATCAAGAAATTTAACGATCTCCTTCTTCACCACCTCTTTCACGATCGGGTTTAACCGTCGTTGAGGTTGACGTGAAGGCTTATAACTCTCTTCCATTAGTATCTTGTGCATACATAAAGATGGTTTAATTCCTACAACATCCTCTATGGTGTAGCCTAAAGCTTTCATATGCTTCCTCAAAACAGTCATAAGCCTATCATGCTCATCTTCACTTATACTAGAACTAACTATAACGGGAAAAGTAGAATTAGTTCTAAGAAATGCATACCTTAGATGTGCGGGAAGTGGCTTCAATTCCAAGGTTATAGATGACTTTAGAGTGTTATGAGGGTTGTCCGAGGTCTCCTTGGAAGTCTCCAAGGGTGTGGAAGTGGTGGAAGAAGAAGCAAGAACGTTTGTAGAAAGAACGGAATTTCTCTCAGCATTTTCCAATTCCACGGTGTCACTGTTACTTCCACGGCCATGGAAGGTGTCTTTTGGGCCGTGGTTTTGCATTTCAATTAAATCTTTTCTCTCGACATACTTTTCCACGGGTGGAATGGGTGAAACCACGCTCGTGGAAAAGCACGACGGACCGTGGTTTCTAGTGTTTTCCGAGCCATCGTACAATTTTTCGAATTCTTCAAGTTGCACTTCTTCTAACTCTTCCAAAGCATCTATCTCAACATTACAATCCTCTTCTTCCTTTTCCATGATGCTCATAGTTATAACCTCTTACAACGGATCTTTGAACAAATTCGAACTCACTTCCTCTCTAGATACCTCTTCATCATAAATGTTGAACATATCCTCTCCAAGTGTTGGTTCTTTTGTCAAAGTTGAGAGAACAAATTCAACCTTCTCTTCTTCAATATCGAAGGCTAATCTAGCGTTCTTGCAATCAACTATACAACCGGAAGTTGCAAGAAAAGGTCTCCTAAGTATGATCGGGACCGGACAATCTACAGGAATGCCAAGCACAACAAAATCTATAGGAATATAGAATTTACCGAGCTTAACCAGGACGTCTTCAATGATTCCAACGGGTCGAGTAATGGATCGATCCGCCAAGTACAACATCATCTTCACCGGTTTAGGTTCACCTAAACCAACTTTCCTACACAAAGCAAGTGGAATAATGCTCACACTTGCTCCCAAGTCACAAAGTGCATCATATGTGACTTCTCCCACTCCTATTGGTATGCAAAATGACCCCGGATCTCACAGCTTTGGGGGCATCTTTACTGTCATCGTTTTAATGAGTTCTGAAGAATCCGAACCCATCTTAACTTCACCAAAGTCTTCAAGCTTCCTCTTGTTAGAGAGAATCTCTTTCAAGAACTTCCCATAAGCGGGCATACCTAAAATCGCATCAAGAAAAGGTATGTTAATATGCGGTTTGCTCATGAGATCAACAAACTTACTGAAATGCTTGTCTAGACGCGCTCTCGCTCTAGATTGCGGGAATGGAAAAGGTGGTTTATAAGCTGGAGGAGGAACATAGACGTCTTCCTTCTCCTTCTCCTTCTCCTTCTCTTTCTCAACGGGAACCTCAACGAACTTGGGCTGCAGGTCGGTGGTTGTTACACCACTTCTAGTTGTAATTGCCATCACCGTTCCTTTCGGATTGTCCTCCGTTTTTCCGGGAAGATTCCCTTGATCTCTTGGAACTTCTCCGGCCTTGTTGAATACTTGATTTTCCAAAGCTTTTCGTGCTTTATCAATCGAAGTAATGTGACTCTCCATTCCTTGTATCTTTCCTAAGATTGTTTCCATCATCACATCAAACTTGTCCTTCTCCGTTTGGTTTGAACTAATTTGACGTTTGCCCCTGACTTTTCAAAGGAGTAGAAGAAGGAGGTGTTAGTGAATTTTCAGCATGAGAATAAGGAGTACCGGGATTTTGTTGGTTGGATCTCCAATTGTTGTTGAAGTTTCCGTTGTTGTTGTTCCAATTATTGTTCCGGTTGTTATTCCTATTTCCTTGATTGTTCTCCCTTCCTAGATAGCCAACATCCTGCCCCTTTTTCGATTGAATGCTAGACTTATAACTTCCTCCAGCTCCTTAATCTCATTGTTGAGAGAGAAAATTTGAGCTTGGACAGCTGGATTTAATTTCCCTCCCGGCTCTCCGGAATCTCGATTCCCACTATCATCTTTCCTATGGGAATACTTCTCAATCACTTTAGCTTGCTTCTCAATAAAATCCAAAGTATCATCTTCTCTCATATCCTTAAAAGTTTCACAAGAAAGGGATTGAAGATTGAATTGCGTTCCCACATCTAATCCCTTGTAGTAAATCTCCAGTAATTCCAGCTTCAAAATGCCATGGTGCGGGCATTCCAATAGAAGATCTTGAAACCTTTCCCAATATTGAAACAAACTTTCATTAGGTTTCATAGAAAAAGCATTTATTTAACCTCTCAATTCCGATGTTTTGGATGGCGGAAAGAACTTGGTGAGGAATTCCGAAGTCAAATCCTCCCATGTATCAAGTCTTCGAGTTGGAGGAGCTTGATACAAAGCCAAGGCTTTGTCCTTCAAAGAGAAGAAGAACGGTCTCAACTTTGAGTTATTGTTGACAGCTCTTGGAGGCTTCAAAGTCTCCATAAGAATCTCATAATTTTGCAAATATTGAAGCGGATATTCAGCTTCCGTTCCACCAAACTGACTTTGGCGGATCATAGTAATGACTTGAGGGCGAAATCCATAGTCATGCTCATCGGGATCTCCAAGATTCACACCTAAACGGCGCGGTTGCTGAATCAGATCCATACGTTGCCCAAGAGTTTGTGGTTCAGCCGTGATATTAGCAGCTCTCGCATCTCTAGCATGAACGCGAGGATCGACATAGACACGAGGATTAAATGGTGGTATTTCCTCCAGCTCGGGCATATCATCATCATCGGATGACTCATCTTTCTTTCTCTTGGCGCCCTTATCCAGTTTTATTTGTAAGAGCATCGGCTTAAGCTCATCCATTTGAACTTGCGTTCGCTCTCTATCAGCACGAGCTACAGCTTGTTCTGCAATACACCTTCTTTCACTTGTATTAAGAAGAGCTCGAGTCTTATCCAACTCCTCTTGGAGACTCTTTTCATTATGTTCAGACATCTTTTTCTCCCTTAGATTCTTTAAAGTTTTCTCCGGTTCAGGATCAAAAGAAATGAGGTCTTTCGCGGATCTAGACCTTTGCATATACCTAAAGAGAAATCTGCAAAATCACTAAGGTAGATAGATCAAATAACAAGAGCGAAAGCTCCCAAGCCCGACAACCAAAAACCGAATTTGGCCTGGACCAAATACCCGGCAACGGTGCCAAAAACTTGTTCGCTCGAAAGTGTGCGTCAAAAAGTCTTAAATTTATAAAAACCGAAATCAAGCAAAGCGAACCCCCAGTGTACGGATCGGTATAGTAAAGCAAGAATTCCAGAGTATCGAACTCAGGAATTTGGGGGATCAAATTCAGTTTATAAAATCGTCAGGCAAGTAAATAAGCTTTTGTAAAGATAATTGGGAAAACAACGATTCTAAAGATTCAGGTATCCAATTGTGGAAATCGATTCAAGATGTTCTAAAGGTATAAGGACAGAGTTAGGATTACAAAGGTATAGATCTAAGGTAGGGTGTTGTACGGTGAACTTCCATACCCATAAGTCTCACCCAAAGGCTCTCTCAATAAAGGATGTTGAGTCTCGTTATAAAGAGAATCAAAGGACAAGATTAAACTCTCAAATACTCATGTCCAAACCCAATGGAATCAAAGATAAGCCAAAACGGTTAAGGTTGTGACACTCGAAACCAAAGTAGAGGATGTTGAGTCTCATTACTACCTAGAAAAGGTAAGCCAAGGCTAGGTTAAAGCAAATCTTTAACCTTGGATTTGAGCAAAAGCAAAGAACGTACGACAGAGGAAAACCACGGTCGGATCTTGAAGAACCACGGCCGTGGAACTCAAGAACATGTCGTGGAAAGCCTCGACGACGAGGTTTCTCGCAACTCTCAGGGTTCAATCTGTTTTGGTTCAATCTATCATCATCTATGCCACAACTATTAACCCTTCACCTTAGAATCGCTTAGGGGTTTTAGCCAAAAATCATTATCATTAAATCCAAAATCAAATATGAAAGAGAAAAAGGGTAAAACCTTGAAATCTCAATAACAAACAAAGAACCAATATCAATCAAACACAAAAATCCGTAACTTGCGTTCAATGAATCCAGAATAGAGGAAGAATTTCGCACAATCTTAAAGAACAAAGAAGAACAGGATATCAATCTGCCTTCAAATAAAACCCTTAGATCTTTTCCGAGTACGCAATCTTCAAGTGCGTACTTCTCCAAATCTTCCCTTCACACAATAAATCTTCTCGAAATCTCTCTTCTCTCTAACAAGCCATAAATGTAGCGCTGGATAGCGCGGGATGCAAGACGTCTGTTTTCATCCTTTCTTCAGCCCTCTTATAGGAGAAAATAGGGTTGTGTGAAGCCCATAACCACTACTGACGTGGAGAATATTAGACGTGGCGGCAATTAGAAGAACCACGGCCAAGTGCAAATTTCCACGCCCGTGGAAGACCCCGTGGAACGGTTTTCTTGCTCTCGACATACTTTTCCACGGCGAAAATTAAATTAATTCCCAAAACCACGTGGTTTCTTGTGTTTGACCGTGGAATGCCTAAAACATGCATAAAATCTCTTGTTTCCGAAAGCTCTCCACTCATACTCTTTCCTTGGCTAATTCAATGCATCTCCTTGTTGCGTAGCATGATCAATCACTCCTACATACTCCATTTATGCTCTAATCCAAGCCTTTATTCACCTAAAAACACAACGAAACTTGTGTAGATCTCTATACCAACATAATAGGTGAATGTGCCTATAAATGCTTCAAAATCATATCTATATACACAAAATAAGGGGAAAATAACCAAAACATGTGCCTAAAATATCGTCATATTTCATGCTATCACCGCGGTCGCAGCAGGGTCATCCCGCAGGTGCGGATGACCCCGGATCGTGAAGATATGCTTTCCTTTTTCGTTTCTACCTTATTTCCTTCTTTAGAAGATCCGATCTTCTATCTTTTGACCGGATTTCCTCATATCTTATAACCCTAAAACGTCTTTCCTTATTCTTCCTATCGTTCCTTATAAAAATCCCGCATTCTCTTCCTTTTCCGTTTCTTACTTACGTTCTTCAATCTCGTGAAAGTTGTAACCTTCTTCCCTTGTGAACCTTGCTGAACGTGTAAGTCTTCTTCCCTTTGATTCTCCCTCACGTTCTTAAGCTTGCTGCATCTTCCCTTCCTTCTCTTCTTCTTCCTGTTCGTTCGTTCTTCTTCTTCTTCTTCTTCTTCTTCTTCAAGGATGAAGATCGAGTCTTGATTCTTTTTTGCCTTCCTTTGTTGATACGTTGTTGTTCCTAGGCTCCCTTGGTTGAGTGTTGACGTGTTTGGATCAAGCAATCGATCTTTGGATCCCTTGTTGTGAGTTCGCTATCAAGAAAAACCCCGACCGCACCTTCTGTCACTACACCACCCCCGCGGCTGCACATCCCCGCCCCCACGGATCTTCCCCAGTGCCGCCCCTGTTGTACTGTCTGGTCGCCCCCGCGGTTTTGTCTACAGTAGCCCCGTCTTTGGTGAGTTGCTTTCCTTCCTTGTTTCCCTCATTCCTTTCCTTGGATTTTGTCGATCTTGTTGACCCTTGTGAGTTTGTAAGACTAGGGTTTGTGACCCTATCTTGTAGAGATCTCTTAGAGATCATGGAGACTAGAAGTTATAGACTTCTAGCAATCGTTTCGGTTCCTGGTTCGTTATGCCTTGTCTAAGCAGACGTTCCTTCCTTTCCTTCGGAAAATAGAGTTGACACTGATCTTTGAGTCTACCGGAGTGAGGTAAGTCTCATGGACTTACTTAGTTGCGTTCCGTATATTGGGTTGACCGTATTGGTTGTGTTTATGATGTTTATCGTTATACCGGATAACCGGAATAGGATTGACCTTTTATACCTTAATTGGCCACAGCATATTATAATCGGGCAGTGACCGTGTTCGCTCCAAATGGTGTGTGCAAGCTTTAAATTTATAACCCTAGACTTAAGCTTAAAACAAGGATGCGAACCCGCAGTGTACGGGTCAATCGTAGTAAAAAACAAGGAATTCCAGGGGTCGATCACAGGGACTTAGTGAAACAAAGTCCAATCACGGTATGCTTATGTAAATACTAACCACAAGAGCAATTAAATCAATCAAAGATGAATAAGAAGTCAATAAAGCAAACATGCAATTCTAGGGATTAAATCATCTAGTTGTGGTTCCAACTCAAGATCTAAAGATAAGCGGACAAAGCTGAGGTTTTTGCATGGGGAAGGTGTTACTAAAGTGGAATAGATCACCGGGTAAGTCTCACTACTCACTAATCCTAAACCATAACTCCTATTACCGGGTAAGTCTCAAGGAATTAAGATAAAGAACTATAACCTCAAACTAACACACCATCTAAGGGAATAGAATCAGCCTTTACCGGGTAAGTCTCAGGCTAACTCACAAAGATGGGATGAAAGCACACTCAAACCCCAATAAAGGATAAACCTTTACTACCTACACTTATGATCTTAGGTACACAAACTAAGGAATTACCGGGTAAGTCTCATCCTAAGCTTGCATTGAATCAGGAAAGGTGTAATAAGAATAGGATTTGGCAAACTCTAACACTTAACTCTCAGTTTCGGATCAGATAAGTCACCTCGGTCAAAAGAATTCCACCCCGGCCGAGATGTTCATCGACTGAGCAAGATGCTTGGGGTTAAGGTTAAAGACTCGAACTTTCAGGGTCCTACTGGAATCTAAGATTATTCTATCATTGTTTTTCCCACAACCTTCAGCCAATCACCCTAGAATCACACAAGGAAATTAGTCACTCATCATCATGAAATCAATAATCAAATATATGGGAAGAAGGTGAATATTTGAACAAGAAGAATTTAATGAAAAGACTTCAATAATTGAATCAAATATCACAACAAAAGCGTTCCTTGGATATAAATCCAACAAAGGAAGACAACAAGGAAGGGAATCTAAGATAATCTTACTAAACCCTTCAAAAGCTATAAAAGCTATAGTCTTCCTTCTTCAACCTTCAAAAAGGTTCTTCAAATCTCCCAACTGGAGTATGGCTGTTGCGTTCTTTTTCGGTGTAAGCGGGATGTATGCAGCGTGTCGAATTTGTGGGAAATCCGACCCTTTTTATAGGAAAATAACCCTCCAAAGATAAGATATCTTAGAAAGATCTCTTCCCATAAAAATAGGTAAAATATAAGATCTAATATATCTTCTCCCTTCCAGGAGCCAAGCCCAAAAATATAAGATCACTTTCCAAAGATAAAAGATCTGAGCCAAGAATAAAATATTCTTGCCGCGTCCTAGGTATTCGCCTCGGTCGAGTCGGTTTCTCTGGATCACCTCGGTCGAGGTGAATCTGTGGTCAACCGAGGTGAGTCACAACTGAATGTAAAATCTCTCAAATCTGGTCCAAAGTGAATCTCAAATCCATGGCTATGCTTCCTGAATGGTTCCTTATGTTCCTGAATGTAGCTCCAATGACTCCATAGCTCCTTTTGCTCCTTTTTGATGCAAAACGTGCCATTTTACCTACAATTACAACAAAAATAGGTGTAGACCTCGATTCTCGCAAAGGTAGATGAAATGGTAATATAATCACATAATATACATACAAACATACAGATTATGAAAGATAAAACGTCCAAACAAATCCCAAAATATAGACTATAATTCATGCTATCAAAATACCCCATACTTAGCCCTTGCTTGTCCCCAAGCAAGTTCCGCATATAAAAGACAAGATAGAATGGATTATAAGTCAAGAAAATCAATGAAAAATCTTTCAAAAACAGTTTTATGATGTGCAACAATCATAGATTACTCTAAGAGAATACTTCATGGAATTTAAAATCTAAATATGATCAAAACATTTTATAAATATAGAAAAGTTGTTCATCTTTGCATAAAATCATAGAATGCATAATAAGTCATAATTATCAAAATTAATCATGTATAATCCAGTTTAAACCACTAAGTCAATCAACAAGCTCAAGGTCTCAAGGGCTTCCCAAAAGAAAGGTCAAGAAACGTGTAGGGTAGGGATGTATGTAAGGTAATGTGGTGCTAGAATCCGGGAAAAGGATGAACTTCACTTTCACTTTGACTTGCAACATCTTCCACCAATAAGCTTTGCTTATTTCACACTTTTTCTTTTTACTTTACTTTTTGGGATGCATGGACAGAGGTGCACAATAACCGAAGCCTAGGAAATCAGCAATCATCAATTTCTTTAGATGCATCAAACCCTTGATGCACATACCATGACCCGTTAGGAATATCACTCAATCCGACTTTGGCAAGACACAAACACCCGGCTATGTGAATGGTGCCGAGTTACTCATCTTCATGATTGACTTCCCCAAACCTATTTATTTCTTTCTAACACTTTCACTTCCAGCCAACTTCTCAACTTTAACTTCACTTGCTTTCACCACTTCGCTTGCTTCCAAATTCCCGGATAGGTAAAGGGAGGAAAAATGTATATGAGGGGCTAAGCATGATCAAGCAGAAGAAGAGAGAAGAATGAATTGCCTTGATCTTTCCAGGAAGAAAGTGAGAGAACTCATAATGTGGTGTCAACCTTCAAATTCAACATAATTTAGATAAAAACAAAGTATTAAACATGCCAATAATTTCAAACAAAGCATTTAGCAACTTAAAGATATTATAAAACCTTTCAAACACATTTAGTATTTAAAACCAGTCAGTAAGCAAGATCTTCACTGAGATCATATCCAAATAAGAAGCACAAAAATCGTTTTCGAAAACTCTCAGTTAACACACCTCGGTCGAGGTGTTCTTAGGTCAACCGAGGTGAAACACCTCGTTCGGCCAGAACTGCCCCGGTCGAGGTCCAAATTTTTTTTTAAAACCAGTTTTCTTTCAGTTTCGACGTTTTTCTCAATCAAATAACCTGTATGCATGTATGTAGTCTCACATAAGCACGTAGAGCATAATAATATCCGAAAGAGTCATACAAATCATCCACATACCCCAATACTTGGGACACATTGTCCCAATGGGTCAAAATTTTGTTCTTCCAGTGTAGCTCCTGAACTGTGATCCTTCCTTTTGGAATACCTGGTTGTTGTCTAGAGGAAAACAAAAACAAAGCAACTATCTAATCTAAACTAGAAAAGGGAAAAGAAAGCAATACCTTGGGTTGCCTCCCAAGAAGCGCTTGGTTTAAGGTCGCTAGCTGGACCATGATGCGTCTCAAACGAGGTATATTGGTGCAACCTCCTCAACCGGAGTTTCCGGTTTGTACTTCTTTAGTCTATGACCGTTGACCTTGAAGCTTCCGCTAGTTTCGCCCCATATCTCAACTGCACCATGAGGAAAAACATGTTTCACAACATAAGGTCCGGTCCATCTAGATTTTAATTTACTTGGAAAAAGGCGGAGGCGGGAGTTGAAGAGTAGAACTAAGTCTCCTTCGTTAAGCTCCTTTGGGACGATACGCTTGTCATGCCATCTCTTCGTCCTTTCCTTATAGATTTTGGCATTCTCATAAGCGTTCAAACGCAGCTCCTCCAGCTCGTTGAGTTCCAATAGTCGCTTCTCGCCGGCCTCCTTAATGTCGAAGTTCAACCATTTGATCGTCCAATATGCTTTGTGTTCTAATTCAACGGGCAAATGGCAAGACTTCCCATATACCAAATTATAAGGGGTGGTACATATGGGAGTCTTAAATGCGGTCCTGTACGCCCAAAGAGCATCGTCCAATTTCATGGACCAATCCTTCCTCGTCCTAGAGACGGTCTTCTCCAAAATTGCTTTGATTTCTCTATTCGAGATCTCGACCTGTCCACTAGTTTGAGGGTGATAAGGGGTTGATACCTTGTGGGTTACCCCATACTTCGATAGAAGTGCCTTGAACTTCCGATTGATGAAATGCGTTCCTCCATCGCTGATGATGATGCGTGGAGTTCCAAACCGTGGAAAGATAGTTCTGTTTAAGAACTTCACAACCACCTTGGCGTCGTTAGTGGGAGAAGCAATGGCTTCAACCTATCTAGAGACGTAATCAACTGCAAGAAGAATGTAGAGGTTTCCTCCGGAGGATGGGAAAGGTCCCACGAAGTCTATCCCCCATACATCAAAGATTTCCACTTCTTGAATGTTATTAAGTGGCATCTCGTTCCTCCTTGATAGATTTCCTGTTCTTTGGCATGCATCACAAGAGACAACAAACAATTGCACATCCTTAAATAATGTAGGCCAAAAGAAACCAGAACGTAATACCTTAGCGCATGTTTTATCGGTACTAGCATGTCCTCCACAAGGAAGTGAGTGGCAATGCCGTATTACGCTATTAACTTCATCTTTCGGAATGCATCTTCGAAGCATCCCATCCGGCCCGCGCTTGAATAGCAGCGGCTCGTCCCAATAATAGTGGCGTACTTCCTTGAAGAATCTCTTCTTTTGAGAGTACGTCAATCCGGGCGGTACTTCCTGGCAAACAATATAATTCACAATATCAGCATACCAAGGTCTTTTATTATCAAAAAGTTGGTGGATGGATTGTTCCACCAACTGAGGATGAATGTCAGAGAAGGGAGTAAGAAATTTTTTATTCTCAGTAGTCTCAGTTGACATCATCTCGCCATCGACCTCGGTTGAGGTGCAGAGGCGTTGACCGAGATGTTCTTCAGTCGCCTCGCTCAGTCCAGGAAGTGCCTCGGTCGAGGTACTGCAACTGGAACCGAAACTGGAGATCTTTGTCTCCTGGATTAGCTTCTCAGTTTTAGCTCCTAGATCCTCTTCCAGTGCCTTTAAGCTCCGTATATCTGCATCACAAGAAGCATCTATACCTTCCTCCATTAAACTGAAGCTAATAACTCTTTCGAGTGGATCGTTAGTAAGGATAGAGCTCACCAATTCTCTTGATTCTTCTTCATCATAGATGTTGAAGATATCATCGCTCAGCTGCTCCCCTTTCATGGCTGCAAGTAGTGCAAACTCCACCTCATCGCCGCCAATGTTGAATTTCAACTTGGTGTTCTTGCAATCCACGTTGCAACCCGAAGTTGCTAGAAATGGCCTCCCGAGAATAATAGGAACAGGATAATCTGCGAGAATGTCAAGTACAACAAAATCTATAGGTAGATAGAAGTTACCTAACTTGACCGGAACGTCCTCCAAGATGCCCACGGGATGGGTGATGGAGCGATCCGCCATATATAGTCGAATCTTGACCGGCTTGGGCTCTCCAAGTCCGATCTTCGCACATAGCTCCAGCGGGATGATGCTCACGCTGGCTCCTAGATCACAAAGGGCTTCACAAGTGACATCCCCAACTTGAATGGGGATGCAAAATGAGCCGGGATCTCTCAATTTAGGTGGCATCTTCTCCTTCATGATTTGAATGAGCTCCGAGGATTTAGATGTCATCCTAACTTCACCAAAGTCTTCCAGTTTCCTCTTCCTTGATAGGATCTCCTTCAAGAACTTCCCATAGGCAGGCATTCCTAGATTAGCATCAAGGAAAGGAATGCTAATGTGCAGTTTATTCATCAAGTCAAGGAACTTACCAAAGTGCTTGTCTAGATGTGCTCTGGCCCTTGACTGGGGGAATGGAAGTGGTGGTTTGTATGCAGGAGGTGGAACATAAACTTCAGTTTTCCCCTCCGCTTTTGGTGGCTCCACCTCGGTTGGCATCTCGGTCGAAGTGTTCTTTGACTGCATCTGGACCGAGGTGGTCTTCGTCGGTACTAGCACCGACCGAGGCACTGGATCTGCAGTTTTCAGTCCACTCCTCATAGTTATGGTCATGATCTGGCCCTTAGGGTTTCTTTCCGTCCTTGCTGGAAGCTTCCCTAGATCTCTTGGCGCTTCATTCGCCCTACTTGTAAGTTGTTGTTCAAAGGCTTTTTGGGCCTTCGAAAACGAAGTCATAGAATTCTCCATAGCGTTGAGCTTGATCAAGATAGCCTTTAGAACTGCGTCCTTCTTTTCCGGCTGAGACGAACTTGATCCTTGCCCCTGGCTCTTTAATGGAGTAGAAGAAGAAGAAGGGGAAGAGAGGAAAGGGTTAGAGGAATCGTTAGAGTTGGAGTTTGAATGATTGTTACCAGAATTTTGGTTGTTCGCCCTCTAATTGTTGCTATTGGATCCTCTATTGTTGTTGTTGTAATTGTTGTTCCGGGAACCGTTGTTGTTACGGTATCCGTTGTTGTTGTTCCTTTGTCCTTGCTCTTCCTTCTTGGTTTGAGCAACCAAGAGTTCCTTCAATTGCTTCACGTCATTCTTCAAAGACGTGAGTTGATTGTTGTTGGGCTGAGTTTCTTGGAAGTTAACTCTTTTAACTCCACCTTCAGCTCCTTGGTGGGTGTATTTCTCCATATGCAAAGCTTGCTTCTCGATGAAGTCCCAAGCTTCGTCAATCGCCATGTCGATAAAGGTACCGGCGGAGAGTAGTTGGAGATTGAACTGGGTGCTTCCATCCAGTCCCTTGAAGTATATCTCCAATAACTCTATCTTTGGAATCCCGTGATGTGGGCAATCCAAAAGGATGTTCTTGAACCGCTCCCATGACTTGGACAAGCTCTCCTTGTCTTTCATAATGAAAGTGTTAATCTTCCCTCTCATTTCAGCGGTCTTTGAGGGGGGAAAGAATTTGGTCAAGAACTCCGTTGTCATCTCCTCCCATGTGCTGATTTTTCCTGGAGGAAGAGATTGATACCAAGTAAGAGCTCTATCTTTTAAAGAAAAGTAAAAAGGTCTTAGCTTGTAGTTGTTATTTTCAATCCTTGAGGGTCTCAAGGTTTCCATCAAGATCTCATAGTTTTGAAGATGTTGATGTGGTGATTCCTTCTCTAGCCCTCCGAACTGGCATTGGCGAATCATGGATAGAACTTGCGGTCGAAGTTCGTAGTCATGGTCCGCTGGATCTCCTAGGTTAACTCCTGGACGCCTCAATTGTTGATTAAGGTCCATCCTTTGACCTAGGGTTTGTGGGATTCCTGCAAAAAGAACGTTTCGGACTGGCATCCGAGGTGTAAGTACCTCGGCCGGGGCGTTAGGTACTAGAACCTGCCTCGGTCGAGGGTCAGCAACTGGGACCTGCATCGGTCCAGCATCGGGAACTGGGTCTTCCCTCGGTCGAAGTAGAATCTGGTCTCGTATGGCTGCCATTTCTGCTTCGATTGCTTCAGTCTTGGTGCGAGTTTCTTCCTTCTCTTGCCTTAGTTCTTCCCTGCTGAGGCGTAGCAGCTCTAACGCCTCTTTCAACTCGGCCTCAAGATCGCGGTTGTCTTGTTGGGCCATCTTTGCTTCTCTTAAGCGTCGCTTGTATGTCTTTTTTGGTTCGGGATCGTAAGGAACGATTTCCTTCCCAGTGCGGGTTCTTCGCATATACCTAAGAAAGAACCTGCAAAAGTCACTCAAGTAGAGTGGTTAGTAGACACGGGGGCAAGTACCCCAAGAGCAAACCGTAACCGGCTCGGTCTAGACCAAGTCCCCGGCAACGGCGCCAAAAACTTGTTCTTTGGCAAAACTCTGTTCCGTTGCCGGAATAAGAACTTCGTATGTACCTAAGAACACAAACCTGCAAGAACACTCAAAAGAGATATCAAATAACAAGAGCAAAGCTCCCAAGCTTGACAACCGATAACCGAATTCGGCCTAAACCAAATCCTCGGCAACGGCGCCAAAAACTTGTTCGCTCCAAACGGTGTGTGCAAGCTTTAAATTTATAACCCTAGACTAAAGCTTAAAACAAGGATGCGAACCCGCAGTGTACGGGTCAATCGTAGTAAAAAGCAAGGAATTCCAGGGGTCGATCACAGGGACTTAGTGAAACAAAGTCCAATCACGGTATGATTATGTAAATACTAACCACAAGAGCAATTAAAACAATCAAAGATGAATAAGAAGTCAATAAAGCAAACATGCAATTCTAGGGATTAAAGCATCTAGTTGTGGTTCCAACTCAAGATCTAAAGATAAGCGGACAAAGCTGAGGTTTTTGCATGGGGAAGGTGTTACTAAAGTGGAATAGATCACCGGGTAAGTCTCACTACTCACTAATCCTAAACCATAACTCCTATTACCGGGTAAGTCTCAAGGAATTAAGATAAAGAACTATAACCTCAAACTAACACACCATCTAAGGGAATAGAATCAGCCTTTACCGGGTAAGTCTCAGGCTAACTCACAAAGATGGGATGAAAGCACACTCAAACCCCAATAAAGGATAAACCTTTACTACCTACACTTATGATCTTAGGTACACAAACTAAGGAATTACCGGGTAAGTCTCATCCTAAGCTTGCATTGAATCAGGAAAGGTGTAATAAGAATAGGATTTGGCAAACTCTAACACTTAACTCTCAGTTTCGGATCAGATAAGTCACCTCGGTCAGAAGAATTCCACCCCGGCCGAGATGTTCATCGACTGAGCGAGATGCTTGGGGTTAAGGTTAAAGACTCGAACTTTCAGGGTCCTACTGGAATCTAAGATTATTCTATCATTGTTTTTCCCACAACCTTCAGCCAATCACCCTAGAATCACACAAGGAAATTAGCCACTCATCATCATGAAAGCAATAATCAAATATATGGGAAGAAGGTGAATATTTGAACAAGAAGAATTTAATGAAAAGACTTCAATAACTGAATCAAATATCACAACAAAAGCGTTCCTTGGATATAAATCCAACAAAGGAAGACAGCAAGGAAGGGAATCTAAGATAATCTTACTAAACCCTTCAAAAGCTATAAAAGCTATAGTCTTCCTTCTTCAACCTTCAAAAAGGTTCTTCAAATCTCCCAACTGGGGTATGGCTGCTGCGTTCTTTTTCGGTGTAAGCGGGATGTATGCAGCGTGTCGGATTTGTGGGAAATCCGACCCTTTTTATAGGAAAATAACCCTCCAAAGATAAGATATCTTAGAAAGATCTCTTCCCATAAAAATAGGTAAAATATAAGATCTAATATATCTTCTCCCTTCTAGGAGCCAAGCCCAAAAATATAAGATCACTTTCCAAAGATAAAAGATCTCAGTCAAGAATAAAATATTCTCGCCGCGTCCTAGGTATTCGCCTCGGTCGAGTCGGCTTCTCTGGATCACCTCGGTCGAGGTGAATCTATGGTCAACCGAGGTGAGTCACAACTGAATGTGAAATCTCTCAAATCTGGTCCAAAGTGAATCTCAAATTCATGGCTATGCTTCCTGAATGGTTCCTTATGTTCCTGAATGTAGCTCCAATGACTCCATAGCTCCTTTTGCTCCTTTTTGATGCAAAACGTGCCATTTTACCTACAATTACAACAAAACTAGGTGTAGACCTCGATTCTCGCAAAGGTAGATGAAATGGTAATATAATCACATAATATACATACAAACATGCAGATTATGAAAGATAAAACGTCCAAACAAACCCCAAAATATAGACTATAATTCATGCTATCAGACCGCTTGTCCAATTCAAAATGGGGAAATTGGGAGGTGCTCTTGCGACCAGTCCCGCAAGAGACATAGGGATGCATCTGCTCTATTCCTGTTGGTGAAAGGGGAGGCGAGATCATAGTGATTCTCGTGTGACAACATAAGTTAAATTAGTAATGGGATTAACTTAATGAAAGATAATAGCCGGTTGAGTGCGAGCATGCTATATGCTTATGATACCTTATATGTGTTTGTGCCTTTACTGTCTTTCTAACATCTAGAATGTTAGATAACGGTTCATACCGATGTTGTAGATGCCTTGCAGGATATTGGTAATGTTGAGTGATCCGGATGGTGTGGTCAGCCGGGGTTCCTGTTAGCATGAAATATTGTGATATTTTAGGCACGTTTTCTAAACGTATTTGATTCATATTGATAGTCTTTGATTGAACTTTGCTGCATATGTGAGCTATTATTACCTATATTGTCGATATGGATGTCTACACTAGTTCTATGTTGATTATAGGTGATTTGGAGCTATTTCCGAACGGAATCGAGCAAAAGAGGAGTTGATTGAGTGAGTCCATAAGATTGAGGACATTCTTAGGAAGCAAATTGGAGTTTAGCCTGAGGAATGCACGAGGCTAGGGAAGAATCACGTTCTTGCCCTAAACCACGCTCTAAAATACGGCCGTATTACAAACCACGTTCAGTTCCACGGCCGTGGAACCTTGTGTAGAAAAGCGTGATGCATTCCAATAACTATTACGGTCGTGGAATATATGCTGCAAACCGTGACACTTTCCACACCTAGAATTACGGTCGTGGAAAATTCCACGACCGTGATCTTGGCGAATCTTTTCGCCACACTTTGAAGCCACGATCTTTTGAAGATTGGGCCGGGCCGATATTTTATCTTGCCCTATAAAAAGACGGACGAAGCAAGATTCCGTCATCCCCGCTTACACCCGTCATCTTGGCTTAGGAAGGAATTTTGGCATCGGTGCTTATCGACGCTTAGGATCGTTTACGCCCGTTACCTTATTTTACACCGTTGCTTGGAAGTATTGATCATCTCATTGGAGATCGAAGTTCGCATCGGGGAATTGCCCAAATCTCGCACTTTTGGTGGAGATTGCTGTTGAGATCTCCGGATTGGCGGAAGATCGAAGCTTTTGGAAGATTTTGCAAGAAGATCTCTCTTCTTGTTTAGGTTTGATTTGGAAAACGGATTGACATCCCGTTTTCCCTTCTTTCCTAAGGTTGTGATTGTTTACTTTAGTTTGAATCCTTTGACAATACTCGTTTTTGATTGTGAATTTGAGATTGGTTTGAAGATTATTGAAAGTTCTTGAAAGTTTTCATCTTTTTATCTTTTAATTCTTGAATTGATATCAATATGACTGTTATTGGCTAAAAACTCCTAACAATTCTAAGGTGAAGGGTTGATAGTTGTGGCTTAGATGATGATAGATCGATCGCAAACAGATTAGACCCTGAGAGTTAGAGAGAATCGTCGACGAACCCTAAATTACGGGTTGTTCTTGAGTTCCACGACCGTGGAATCTCAAGATCCAACCGTAATTTCCCTCAAGTTTACGAACCTGCTTTTACTTTAATCCAAAGTTGAAGATTTGCTTTAACTTAGTTTAGATTTGTCTTTTCTAGGTGGTAGTGAAGCCTCAACAACCTCTACCTCGATTGTGAGTGTCACAACCTCGATCAGTTAAGTTAGTCTTGATCTTTCGGTTATAAGTTTGGGTATTTGACACTAATTCTCATCTTTAGAATCTTTCTATATTGAGCCTCAACAACCGGTATAGAGAGTGCCTTGTAGGTGAGTTACATAAGGTTTTTGGAACTTCACCGTACGATTACCTTACATTAGTATACCTTTGCATATCTCAACTCTGTCTTTATATCATTAGTATATCTTGAATCGATAGCCACAACTGGATACTTGGATCTTTAGGATTGTTGTTTTCCCAATATTTGCAAAACTCTCATATTTACTCGCTTGACAATCTACAATTGAATTCGTTCCCACCCAAATCCCTGTGTTCGATACTCTGGAATTCTTGCTTAGCTACGTCGATCCGTACACTGCGGGTTCGCTGCTTGATTCTAGTTTTATAAATTTAAAGCTTATTTGCACACACCTTTAGGGGCGACCAAGTTTTTGGCGCCGTTGCCGGGGATTTGGTTTCGGCCGAATCCGGTTGCCGGTTGTCAAGCTTGGGAGCTTGCTCTCGTTATTTGATATTACTTTGAGTGCATGCGCAAGTCTAGGAACACCGAAGATCTCTTACCTCTTGATCAAGAGCTAAAGAAAACCTTGAGGCAAAAGCGCAAGGAAAAGAAGATGGCTGAAGAAAACGAACGTGATTTTCAGGCGGAGTTGGCGGAGAAAGAAGCTCAACTCCGATGGAATGAGAATCTTCGCCGGGATGAGATGGATCGCCATCAATCCCAAGTTAACAATCTACAGGATCAGATGTTCCAAATGAGAATGGAGTTAAGTGACCTTAAGAATAAAGGAATCAAGAAATCCTCAAGAAGAGCATCAAGATCTAGAAGAAGGAGAAGTCATTCATCCGCTGATGATAGTGACTCTTCCATGCCACCGTTAGAGGAGATTGATCCTACGGTCAATGTGAATCCTTTCCATCCACAAGAGGCTGCTAATCGTTGTGTTCCACCTAGGAATGCGAGGATCGAACGTGTGGATAATGAGCCAAGAACTCTTGGCCAACGGATGGATCCAACACAACAACCACGCCTTTTGGGCGTGAACTTTGATGTTGAAGATGTGCAAGGGTTTAGCTTTAACCCTCAAGTCATCACTCTTGTTCGCCAAAACCAATTTGGCGGGACAAGCGCCGAATCTCCACACCAACACTTGCAAAACTTCGAGTGTATGATGGAGACGATGAGACCGAAGAGCGCTACTACCAACAGCTACAAGCTTAAACCCTTCTTCTTCTCTTTGAAAGGGAAAGCGTTGTCTTGGTATCAAGCTCTTCCTAATGGGAAACTAGACACGTGGGAAGACCTTTCCGCGGAGTTTCTCACCAAATTCTTTCCGCCTTCCAAAACGGCGGAACTTAGAGGTAAGATTAATGCTTTTTCTATGAGACCTAACGAAAGTTTGTTTCAATCTTGGGAAAGGTTTCAGGATTTGCTCTTGGATTGCCCTCATCATGGCATATCCAAACTTGCCTTGCTGGAGATCTACTACAAGGGGCTGGATGCAGGAACGCAATTCAACCTCCAATCCCTCTCATGTGGAACGTTCATGGACATGAGAGAAGATGATGCTTGGGACTTCATTGAGAAGCAAGCAAGAGTCATAGAGAAGTATTCCCACCGGAAAGTGGAGGGAAATCGTGTGGAGCAAGGAGCAAAGCTCACATATGAAGCTCAAAATCAGATTTTCTCCCTCAACAATGAGATCAAAGAGTTGAAGGAGGCTATCAAGACCAACTTCCCAAAGCAACAAGGGAAGGATGTTGGTTATTTGGGCAACAACAATGGCGGCAACAACAATAACCGGGGCAACAACCGGAATAACAACTGGAATGGAAACAACAACAACCAGAACAACGATTGGAACAACAATAGGGGTTCAAACAACAACAATTGGCGCCCCAATCAACAAAATTCCGGTAACTCTTATCCTTCCAATTCTAATTCACTAACTCCACCTTCCTCTTCCTCTACTCCTTTGAAAAGCCAAGGGCAATCATCTAATGGAGGAAACACTTCGGGGAAGGAGAAGCCCGATCCCATATTGGAAACGATTTTGGGAAAGCTTCAAGGGTTGGAGAACCGCCTCATCAAGGTTGATGATCAAGTTTCTAAGGTTGATAAAGCTCAAAAGGTTTTAGAAAACCAAATGTTCAACCACGCGGAGGAAGTTCCTAGAAATCAAGGGAAGCTTCCAGGAAAGACGGAGGACAACCCTAAGGGAAGGGTGATGGCGATAACAACTAGGAGCGGAGTGACTACCACCGATCCGCAACCTACGTTCGTTGAAGTCCCCGTAGAAAAGGACAAGGAAAAGGGGAAGGAGAAGGAAGACGTCTATGTTCCTCCTCCAGCTTACAAACCTCCCCTACCATTCCCTAAATCTAGAGCGCGAGCGCGCCTAGACAAACAATTCGGTAAGTTTATAGAACTCATGAGTAAGCTGCATATTAATATACCATTCATTGATGCTATTGTAGGTATGCCAGCTTATGGCAAGTTCTTGAAGGAGCTTCTCTCTATCAAGAGGAAGCTAGAAGATTTCGGAGAGGTCAAAATGAGTTCGGATTCTTCGGATCTCATCAAGACCATGAAGGAGAAAATGCCCCCAAAGTTGAAAGATCCGGGGTCATTTTGCATTCCTATTGGAGTGGGAGATGTCACATATGACGCTTTATGTGACTTAGGAGCAAGTGTGAGCATCATACCACTTGCGTTGTGCAGGAAGATCGGTTTAGGCGAACCTAAACCGGTGAAGATGACGTTATACATGGCGGATCGATCCATCACTCGCCCCGTCGGTATTGTAGAAGACGTCCCGGTCAAGCTAGGTAAATTTTTTGTCCCCATTGATTTTGTCGTGCTTGACATTCCTGCAGATAGTCCGGTCCCGATCATACTCGGAAGACCGTTTCTTGCAACTTCCGGCTGCATGGTCGATTGCAAGAATGGAAGACTCGCTTTTGATATTGGAGAAGAGAAAGTAGAGTTCGTTCTTTCCACTCTAGTGAAGGAACCAATCTTTGATGAGGATATTTACGATATCCAAGATGAAGAAGGTTTATCTAGGGAAGAGGTAAGTGCAATTCTCTTTAACGATCCTCTACAAAAAGTCATTACCATGAGTCTAACAGATGTAGGGGAAGAAGAAGAGTGCAAAGAGGAAATAGAAGCCTTAGAAGCACAAGGAGAGATGCATGAAGTGGAGTTTGAGAAAATCCACGATGAGGCTGAGAATGTTAGAATCCACGGTCATACCCTGTATTCCACGACCGTGGATTTCACAACCAAAATCGACCTCCATTCCAATGGATTACACGGCCGTGGAATATATGGAGAGCCCGTAATTCTGACCGTGGAAGAGGGTGATCGGCATACTTCTTCAACTCCTTTTGATTCTTCTCCAACTCACTCAACACCCTTAGAAACTTCTAAGGAAACGTCGGATGCTCCTCAAGGATCATTGGAAGCTCTGAAAGTGATGGAACTCAAACCGCTTCCTACTCATCTAAGGTACGCTTTTCTTGGATCTAATTCTACCTTTCCGGTTATTGTTAGCTCCGAATTAAGCATAGATGAACATGAACAGCTCATGATTGTCCTTAAGAAACATAAGAAAGCCATAGGCTATACTATTGAGGACTTAGTAGGAATTAAACCCTCCCTATGCATGCATAAGATACTAATGGAGGAGGACTTTAGAACTTCAAGACAACCTCTGTTACGCTAAAATGTGTGCACGCAATAAGCCTTAAATTTATACTTGTTATAATTATCCTAACTTCTAGCGCACCCGCAGTGTACGGGACGTATGTAGCAAGATAAGTATTCCAAGGTCGAACACAAAGACTAAGGTGAAATCGATCTAAGTTGTGATTGACTTTAGCAAGATCCAAATCTATAGGAAAAGAGAAAACAAAGGAAGAAAATCTCAATTGTTTTGATTGGTTTTAGGTGATCACATCAAAGATCACAATTCATGCAAAGCAATAAATCAAACTGAACCAAAAATCAGCACAATTAAACAAATCAAACAAGATGTTGATCAAGAGAAAAGAAAAGACGGATTCTAGGGGTTTGAAATTCCGGTTATGGCATAGAACTCAAGTTATCTATTCATTCTTTGGATTGATTATGATATGTTGGGATTAAGTGTTTCTAAAATGGGATCAATTACCGGGTAAGTCTCATGATCCAACTAGTCCACACCTAAGGTCTCATTACCGGTTAAGTCTCTAAGAACCTAAGGATAGGAGTTTACCACAAACCGGATTGTTTAATTAGGGGTCTAACCTATCCTTACCGGGTAAGTCTCGGAAAGGGAAGTCCTAATCAACTATCCTAGCACATTTAATCCAACGGCAGCTTATTAGGCTCACCATTACCTAAGGTTTTACTATTTTAGATTCTAAGGGCAAGGATTACCGGGTAAGTCTCTCCTAACACTTAGTCGCTACACTAGGACACCCTAGGGTAGGTTAAACTCAGCAAAAACTTAGGGTTTCAACAATCTTATGAACCTAAGGTAAGATCCTTCGAACCAGGAAGAACCACGGTTTGTTCTACAGAAACCACGACCGTGGTTCTTCAAGAACTACCCGTGATTCCTAATAGTAGCTACGTTCATAAACAAAAATCATCCAAAGGTAAATCTAAGTCCGTCCTATCATGGATCTAGCCATAACCATCCTTTCCTTACCCTAGAATCACATCAATTTAGCCTACAACATTCATAATGGAAATCAAAACAAACAAGCATAGATTCATAACCTCCATTGCAAGAAAATGAGAGAAAGAAGATGAACAAATGAACTTCAAACACAATCCAAATCTGAAGATGAAATTAGAACGACTTACAACCCTTCCAAAGGAAGGTTCAAGAGTTCATAAATCTCTAGAAATAAATCCGAAAATACAAGAGCTAAGTGTGTCTTCTCCTCTCCTCTTCAATGACTCCTTCCTTCTTCTCTTTTTTGCACTTTCCTTCCTAGAAAAAATCCTTCTTCTTCTTGGAATATATTTTGTTCAAGAAAAATGGAGAATGTGTGAGCTGCTCCCAAAACTACCCCAATTCCCAGCTGCCTCCAACAACCATCAAGGACCACTTTTATAACCAATTCTTCATGAGCTGGCCATGAGAGTCGTGGCACAGCTGTCACGAGAATCTGGCAAAATCCACGGTCATTTCCACGGCCGTGGTTCTTCAGAGAACCGTGATTCTATGCAGAAACTTTGTTTTGGATCATTAGGCTGTGGTTTGGTGCATGGCCTGTGTTGGCAAGGTTCCTTGAGTCCTTCTCAGCCCTTGCCTTGCGTTCCAATGAGTTTGGAAGCGTGTCCTCTGAATGAGCGACCCTCAAACGCATCGTTTTAGCTCGAAACTTCCCGAAATACCTACAAAACGCACACAAGTCCGTGTAGACGTCTATCTCGACAAAATACATGTTTTGAGTGCAAAACGTATTGGACTAGTGCTAGATCATGCATGATTGAGCGAGAATCCTACCTAAATGTGCACCTAAAACTATGCTATAAATCGTGTTATCAAAATACCCCATACTTAAGGTTTGCTCGTCCCCGGGCAAATTCCCAACTATAGACTAAGAGATGACATGATTTATGTATGCAGAAAAATGGCAAAATCTTTTTGGTTTTGTGCTTCTACTATTGGATCACCTTCATAGTCATGATCATTGGCGATTGGATAAGCAATTATGTATCAAACAATAAAGGCATGGAAAGACAATTGTACTTAACTCAAAAGCATGCATGAGATGGGAGGACGGAGACGTCAAGAAGATCAAGAGTCTATCCAATCTAGATTACTAAGTCTTACAAACATGCAAGTAGGTCTGTTCGCTCCAAACGGTGTGTGCAAGCTTTAAATTTATAACCCTAGACTTAAGCTTAAAACAAGGATGCGAACCCGCAGTGTACGGGTCAATCGTAGTAAAAGCAAGAAAATTCCAGGGGTCGATCACAGGGACTTGGTGAAACAAAGTCAACACGGTATGCTACGTTAATTCTAACCACAAGAGCGATTAACACAATCAAAGATGAATAAGATGTCAAATAAGCAAACATGCAATTCTAGGGATTAAAGCATCTAGTTGTGGTTCCAACTCAAGATCTATAGATAAGCGGACAAAGTTGAGATTTTTGCATGGGGAAGGTGTTACTAAAGTGGAGTAGATTACCGGGTAAGTCTCACTACACACTAATCCTAAACCGTAACTCCTATTACCGGGTAAGTCTCAAGGAATCAAGATAAAGAACTATAGCCTCAAACTAACATACCATCTAAGGGAATAGAATCAACCTTTACCGGGTAAGTCTCAGGCTAACTCACAAAGATGGGATGGAAGCACACTCAAACCCCAATAAAGGATAAACCTTTATTACCTACACTTATGATCGTTGGTACACAAACTAAGGAATTACCGGGTAAGTCTCATCCTAAGCTTGCATTGAACCGGAAAGGTGTAATAAGAATAGGATTTAGCAAACTCTAACACTTAACTTTCTGTTTTAGGTCGGATAAGTCACCTCGGTCAGAAGAATTCCACCCCGGCCGAGATGTTCATCAACCGAGCGAGATGCTTAGGGTTAAGGTTAAAGACTCGAACTTTCAGGATCCTACTGGAATCTAAGATTATTCTATCATTGTTTTTCCCACAACCTTCAGCCAATCACCCTAGAATCACACAAGGAAATTAGCCACTCATCATCATAATGAAAGTATTAAATATATGGGAAGAAGGTGAATATTTGAACAAAGAAGAATTTAATGAAAACACTTCAATAACTGAATCAAATATCACAAACAAAAGCGTTCCTTGGATAATAATCCAACAAGACAAGACAACAAGGGAAGGAATTGAAGACAATCTTACAAAACCCTTCAAAAGCTATAAAAAGCTATGATCTTCAACCTTCCTTCAACCTTCAAAAAGGTTCTTCAACAACTCCCAAATTGGAGTGTACTGCGGCTGCTGCGTCGTATAAACCCTGATCGACGGTATAGCGTGATGTCCAGCTATAAGCGGATTGTATGCGGCCTCCCAAATTGTGGAAAATCAACCCTTTTTATAGGAAAATAAACCTCCAAAGATAATAAATCTTAAGAAGATATTATCCCATAAATATAGGTAAAATATATGATTCTGCATATCTCCTTCCTTCCAGAAGCTCAGCCCAAAAATATAAGATCACTTTCCAAATTTAAAAGATCTCTTCCAAGAATAAAATATTCTTGCCGCGTCCTAGGTATTCGCCTCGGTCGAGTCGGCATCTCTGGATCGCCTCGGTCGAGGTGAACCTCTGGTCAACCGAGGTGACTCATAACTGAATGTAGGATCTCTCAAAACTGGTCCAAAGTAAATCTTTAATCCATGGCTATGCTTCCTGGATGATTCCTTTTTGCTCCTCAATGTAGCTCCAAATGACTAATGACTCCTTTTGCTCCTTTTTTATGCAAAACGTACCATATTACCTGCAATTACAACGAAACTAGGTGTAGACCTCGATTCTCGCAAAGGTAGATGAAATGGTAGTAAAATCACATAATGTACATACAAACATGCAGATTATGAAAGATAAAACGTCCAAACAAACCCCAAAATATAGACTATAATTCATGCTATCAAGGTCATAAGGGCTTGTGACATAAAAGGCTAAGAAACGTTTCAATTGGGGAGGGGAATTTTCTAGGTATGTGATGCTAATCCGGGAATGGAACTAACTTCACTTCCTTGTCCTCGATCAACTTCCCCCAAGTGCATATTTTTCCCTATCTTGCTTTCTTTTCTTTTTCTTTAACTCATTTTTGAGACAATGGCATTGGTGTACAATAGCCGAAACCTCGGTGATTAGCCATCCTCGGGCTTTTTCTCTTTTTCGAGGTGCATCCACACCGGGCACACATACCAAAGCTCGTTAGGGCTATTGGCTCATTTGACTTTGGCAAGGCACCAACACCCGATTATGTGAAGTGTACCGAGTTACTTATCATTTAAACCAACGCCCCCAAACCTATTTTGGCTACACTTTCACAATAATTTCAGCATTCCATTCACGACATTCTTTTCATTACATCTTCACCCCGCACTTGCTTTTTACACATTCAAACACACTAGCATGCTCCTATTCCCGGATGGGTTTAAAAGGAGGTCAAATTTTATATCAATTGAGGTGCTCAAGCAATCATGATCAAGATGAGAAGTAGAGAAAGATGAAGTGCCTCATTCATTCCTAGATGGTATGCAAGAACTATCATGTAATTTCGATTTTCAATACTCAATCCATTCTAGGCAATCATCATGATCTCAAGTCATACATGGAATTTAAGAGAAGTAGTTCAAGTCCACATATGCATTTATCAATTCAACACATAAGGCCCTTCATAGCCAATCACAAGACAAGTTTTCATCATTAGGATCATATCCAAGCCTAGAAAGCACAAAAATTTTAAAATTTTCTGATTTTTATGGAATTTTCGATTTAAGTATGTACAATGCAAGACATGTGCAAATATTAAACTATCCTAGATGCTCATCATGCAAAGGATCATGCGAACCCCACCCCATACTTAGAAACACATTGTCCCCAATGTGGTATTCAAGTAAAGAGAGTGAAAGAAGGTTCTCACAATGTAAAATGGTTTGCTTCGGTATTTGTGAATTCTCAAGAGGATTGATGTTGGATGATCCTTTCAACCATGGTAGGGAGCTCTAAGCATCCTTCAAGCTTTGAAACCCGCGCTAGGCACCGCTAGCCGTCCAAGTTCCGCGTCCGCTCCACCCATGATTGGTGAGGGTTTCATCATCATCATTTCCAAGAAAGGCTTCCAATGCCACTAATGTTCTAGCACACACATGAAGTAGACAAAACACACAAAGCACATAAAAACAGAAAAATCTAAGCAAAAATGAAGAAAGAAGAAAAAATGTTACCGATGGGTTGCCTCCCACCAAGCGCTTCTTTAAGGTCATTAGCTTGACCAAACTCGGGAGCGTCTATGCAAGGTGAAGCGGGGCAATCATGTCTATCGGGGCTCCCAGAATATACTTCTTCAAGCGATGCCCATTCACTTTAAAATCTCCACAATGCTCCCCTCCTATTTCAATAGCTCCGTGGGGAAAGATCTTCCTTACCACATATGGCCCGGTCCATCTTGATTTGAGCTTTCCGGGGAAAAGTGTTAGCCTCGAGTTGAAAAGAAGGACAAGATCTCCTTCACTCAACTCCTTTGGGATAATCCTCTTGTCATGCCATCTCTTGGTTCTCTCCTTGTAAATCCGGGCATTCTCATAGGCTTCCAACCGGAGCTCCTCAAGGGCATTGATATCAAGCAATCTCTTCTCTCCCGCCTCCTTGAGGTCAAAATTCAGCCACTTAATGGCCCAATAAGCTCTATGCTCTATTTCCACCGGAAGATGGCAAGACTTGCCATAGACCAACTTGTAGGGAGTGGTGCCAATAGGTGTCTTGAAGGCGGTTCTATATGCCCATAGTGCGTCATTGAGCTTCATAGCCCAATCCTTCCTTGTCCTAGACACCGTCTTCTCGAGAATGGCCTTGATCTCACGGTTGGAGATCTCCACTTGACCACTAGTTTGGGGATGGTAGAGTGTTGCCACCTTATGAGTCACCCCATACTTGGCCAAAAGTGCTCCAAAGTTCCTATTTGTGAAGTGCTTCCCTCCATCACTAATGATCACCCTTGGTGTTCCAAACCTAGGGAAAATCACTCGGTTGAAGAACCGCACCACCACCATGGCATCATTTGTAGGAGAGGCGATTGCCTCTACCCATCTTGACACATAATCCACCGCCAATAGGATGAATAGATTGCCGCATGAAGAAGGGAATGGTCCCATGAAGTCTACACCCCACACATCAAAAATCTCAACTTCTTGGATGTTGTTCAAGGGCATTTCATTCCTCCTTGAGATGTTTCCCGTTCTTTGGCAAGCATCACACGCCGCTACAAATCCTTGCACATCTCTAAACAAGTTAGGCCAATAAAAACCGGATTGCAATACCTTTGCACACGTTTTGTGTGAGCTAGCATGGCCTCCGCATGGTAAGGAGTGACAATGCCGGATCACACTTTCCATTTCGTCTTCCGGTATGCATCTTCTAAGCACCCCATCCGGGCCTCTCTTGAATAGGAGTGGCTCACTCCAATAGTAATGCCTTACATCGTTGAAGAACTTCTTCCTTTGTGCATACGTTAGTCCGGGAGGCACTTCCTCACACACCAAGTAATTCACAATGTCGGCATACCATGGCTCACTTCCTCTAGCCACTTGGAACAAGCATTCTTCCACCATTTGCATTTGTTCATCCCGGAACGAGTCATCTATCGGGATGTTGTCTTTCCCAAGCTCCAATGGTGGGAGTCTACTAAGGTGATCCGCCACCGAGTTCTCGGATCCCTTCTTATCTCTTATCTCCAAATCAAACTCTTCAAGAAGAAGGATCCACCGAATCAACCTTGGCTTGGCATCCTTCTTTGTAAGTAGATAACGGATCGCCGCATGATCCGTGTAAACTATGACCTTCGCTCCAACAAGGTACGAGCGGAACTTCTCAAATGCATACACTACCGCTAACAACTCCTTCTCGGTAGTAGCATAATTGAGTTGGGCATCATCTAGCGTCTTGCTAGCATAGTAAATAGCATGAGTGCGCCCTTCTTTCCTTTGCCCCAAAACGGCCCCAACGGCCACATCACTTGCATCGCACATGATCTTAAATGGTAAACTCCAATCCGGAGGTTGCATGATGGGTGCGGAGATCAAAGCGTTCTTCAACCTACAAAAAGCCTCAAGACAATCTTTGGAGAAGACAAAATCAACATCCTTCATTAGTAGGTTAGTGAGAGGCTTAGAAATTTTAGAGAAGTCTTGAATGAACCTCCGGTAAAAACCGGCATGCCCTAAGAAACTCCTTACCCCTTTCACCGAGGTAGGTGGTGGCAACTTCTCTATCGTTTCAATCTTGGCCCTATCAACCTCAATGCCACGGTTAGACACCAAGTGTCCTAACACAATGCCTTCACTTACCATGAAGTGGCATTTTTCCCAATTCAAGACAAGATTTGTCTCCTCACATCTTTGCAACACCAATGACAAATTAGCTAAGCAATCATCGAAAGAAGAACCATAAACAGAGAAATCATCCATGAATACTTCCATGATATTTTCTATGTATTCCGAAAAGATAGCCATCATACACCTTTGGAAGGTGGCGGGTGCATTACACAACCCAAATGGCATTCTCCTATATGCAAAGGTACCCAATGGACATGTAAAAGTTGTTTTCTCTTGGTCATCGGGGTGGATAGGGATTTGGAAGAATCCACTATACCCATCTAGATAGCAAAAGTGAGAGTGTTGAGCTAATCTTTCTAGCATTTGGTCAATGAAGGGGAGGGGAAAGTGATCTTTCCTAGAGGCCATGTTCAATTTCCTATAATCTATACACATTCTCCATCCCGTGACCGTCCTAGTCGGTATTAGTTCATTGTTCTCATTAGTTACTACCGTCATTCCACCCTTCTTAGGTACCACATGAACGGGGCTAACCCACCTACTATCCGAGATAGGGTAGATAATTCCCGCAGCTAGCAACTTAATGATTTCCTTTTTGACCACCTCTTTCATTATAGGGTTCAATCTCCTTTGATGTTCAATAGAGGGTTTGTGGTTATCTTCCATCATTATCTTATGCATGCACAAAGATGGCTTAATGCCAACCAAATCATCAATAGTATAACCAATGGCTTTCCTATGCAATCTTAGTTCATGCAGCAATTTAGCAAGTTCATCATCACTCAAGCATGCATTAACAATCACCGGATATGTAGAATTGTCACCAAGGAATGCATACTTTAAATGAGAGGGGAGGGGTTTGAGTTCAAGTGAGGGAGGACCTTTATCGGTTGAAGACGATCCAAACAAGGTTGGATGAGATGAATCCAAAGCAAATGAAGACTCCCCTTTGCTCCTAGAAGCTTGATCATCATTAAGAGCTGATTCAGGGGAAACCACGGTTGGAATCACGGGTTGCTCAGCTTCCACGGCCGTGGTTCTTGCCAAGCTTGCTTCTCGGAGTTGTCCAGAGAGTTTGACGGCCGTGGAACCCAAATCTCGACCGTGGAACTTGCAGCTGTTCACAATTTCTTCGTGGCTCTCAAATCCAACTCTTGGCTCCTCTTCCAATGCCTCCAAGGCCTTGATCTCTTCATTGAAATTCTCCTCAATGTCTTCCTCCATCATACTCAAGGTAAGAACCTTTTCCAAGGGGTCCTTGATCAAGATCGAGCTCACCATTTCTCTAGATTCTTCTTGCTCGACTATGTTGAAGATATCTTCATCAAGGGTTGACCCTTTCATCATTGTGGACAGCTTGAACTTGATGTTCTCCTCTCCAATGTTGAAGGAGAGAGTCCCGTTCTTGCAATCCACTAAACATCCGGATGTGGCTAGGAAAGGTCTTCCTAGGATGATGGGAACCGGGTAATCCGCCGGAATGTCCAACACTACAAAGTCGATAGGCACATAGAATCCTCCCAATTGCACCGGGATGTCCTCTAGAATCCCAACCGGATGAGTAATAGATCGGTCCGCCATATAGAGGGTCATCTTGACCGGTTTTGGCTCTCCTAGCCCGACCTTGTTGCTAAGTGCAAGCGGTATAATGCTTACACTCACCCCAAGATCACAAAGGGCCTCGTACTTCACGTCTCCTACTCCAATCGGAACGCAAAAAGAGCCCGGATCCCTTAGCTTGGGAGGCATTGCCTCCTTCATTGTTTGGATTAACTCCGAGGATCTCTTGGTCATCCTAATCTCCCCATACTCCTCCAACTTCCTTTTGTTGGAGAGTATTTCCTTCAAGAATTTTCCGTATGCCGGCATTCCTAAGATGTTATCCATGAACGGAATGTTAATATGTAACTTGGACATTAGTTCAAGGAACTTACCAAAGTGATTGTCCAAACGAGCTCTTGCTCTTGATTGTGGGAACGGTAGTGGTGGTTTGTACGGAGGTGGTGCCACATAGGTTGGCTCTACATCCTTGCCCTTGTCTCCATCTTCTTGCTTTCTTCCCTCTTCTACCACTACTTGCTTTCCCTTAGCTTGGTCCTTGGGCAAAGGATCCTTCATACTCAACCCACTCCTTGTTGTGATAGCCAAAACTTGGCCTCTTGGGTTGTCTTCGGTTCTTCCGGGAAGCTTCCCCGGATCTCTATGTGCCTCACCCGCCTTTTGAAAGACTTGTGCTTCCAAGACCTTTTGAGCCTTAGAAATTGAAGTGACGGTACTCTCAAGTCCACTCAATCTTCCTAGCAATTGTTCAAACATGACATCGGTTCTATCCTTTGAAGGTTGAGGAAAACCGGGTGGAGGTTCTTGTGAAGCTCTTTGTGGTGGAGTTGTGCTTGTGGAGGTGGGAGGGTTCAAGGCTCCATCCGGATTAGAGTAAGAAAATCCGGGATGGTTGTGGTTTGGCCGGTAATTATTGAATTGCCGGTTGTTGTTGAAGTTCCTTGGGCCTTGGTAGTTGTTGAAGTTGCCCCTTCCCATGTAATTCACATCTTCCTCTTTGGAAGACAAGTTAGCTTGTGGAGGTGCTTGAGGAGTTGTTTGGCTCTTCAAGGTTGTAGTGCACAACTCTCTCAAGGATTTCAACTCGTTGTTGATGGCGTCAAGGTTGAAATTGCTCATGGTGACTTCACTCACCTCATATGCTCCCGCCTTTCTTCCTTCACTCTTCCTATGAGAGTACTTCTCAATCACTAGAGCTTGCTTCTCCACAAACTCCCAAGCATCATCTACATGCTTCTCCATAAATGTCCCACCGGAAAGTGATTGAAGCTTGAATTGACTATCTTCATCAAGTCCTTTGAAGTAGATTTCTAATAGCTCAATCTTTGGTATGCCATGGTGTGGACAATCTAGGAGAAGGTCTTTGAATCTCTCCCAAGATTTGAACAAACTCTCTCTATCCCTCATCACGAAGGCATTGATCTTTCCCCTTAACTCGGTGGTCTTGGAAGGTGGGAAGAACTTGGTCAAGAACTCGGTTGTCATCTCCTCCCAAGTACCAACTCGCCCTTGTGGAATAGATTGATACCAAGCTAAGGCTTTATCCTTAAGAGAGAAGGAAAAAGCCCTAAGCTTATGGTTGTTGCTCTCCAATCTTGGTGGTCTAAGAGTCTCCATCAAAATCTCATAGTTCATCAAATATTGGTGAGGAGACTCTCCTTCCATCCCTCCAAATTGATTATGCTGGATCATTTGTAGAACTTGAGGGCGGAGCTCATAGTTGTGGGTTGCGGGATCTCCTAAATTCACACCCGGTCGGTGTGCTCTTTGTGCCGGATCCATGCGTCTCCCTAGGGTTTGTGGTTCCTCAATAGCGATGGGAACAACCCTAACATTAGCCGCCGGCTGCGGTTGTGGTGGAGGTGGTGGAGGTTGTCGGCGATTAAGCTCTCCTTGAACAAGAGCTTGCCTAATCTCTTCAATCTCCCTCCTAGTTTCCTCTTGCCTCTCATTGGCAAGTCTCCTTTCTTCCTCCAAGAGTTCATCTCTTAGCCTTATTTGCTTTAAGGCTTCATCCAATTCAGCTTGAAGATTTCTACCGGCCATCTCTCTCTCTTTTCGGATGTTCTTAGATCTAGATCGAAGGGTTTTCTCCGGTTCGGGATCGAATGGAGCTAAATCCTTGCCACGAGATCTTCGCATACACCTATAGAGAAATAGATGTCCTGAAAAGCAAAGACACAAACCAAAAAGAGATCAAAAGAAACAAGGAAGATCTACACTAGAAACAATCACAAAATAGACTCAATCTAGACCTAGTCCCCGGCAACGGCGCCAAAAACTTGTTACGCTAAAATGTGTGCACGCAATAAGCCTTAAATTTATACTTGTTATAATTATCCTAACTTCTAGCGCACCCGCAGTGTACGGGACGTATGTAGCAAGATAAGTATTCCAAGGTCGAACACAAAGACTAAGGTGAAATCGATCTAAGTTGTGATTGACTTTAGCAAGATCCAAATCTATAGGAAAAGAGAAAACAAAGGAAGAAAATCTCAATTGTTTTGATTGGTTTTAGGTGATCACATCAAAGATCACAATTCATGCAAAGCAATAAATCAAACTGAACCAAAAATCAGCACAATTAAACAAATCAAACAAGATGTTGATCAAGAGAAAAGAAAAGACGGATTCTAGGGGTTGGAAATTCCGGTTATGGCATAGAACTCAAGTTATCTATTCATTCTTTGGATTGATTATGATATGTTGGGATTAAGTGTTTCTAAAATGGGATCAATTACCGGGTAAGTCTCATGATCCAACTAGTCCACACCTAAGGTCTCATTACCGGTTAAGTCTCTAGAACCTAAGGATAGGAATTTACCACAAACCGGATTGTTTAATTAGGGGTCTAACCTATCCTTACCGGGTAAGTCTCGGAAAGGGAAGTCCTAATCAACTATCCTAGCACATTTAATCCAACGGCGGCTTATTAGGCTCACCATTACCTAAGGTTTTACTATTTTAGATTCTAAGGGCAAGGATTACCGGGTAAGTCTCTCCTAACACTTAGTCGCTACACTAGGACACCCTAAGGTAGGTTAAACTCAGCAAAAAACTTAGGGTTTCAACAATCTTATGAACCTAAGGTAAGATCCTTCGAACCAGGAAGAACCACGGTTTGTTCTACAGAAACCACGACCGTGGTTCTTCAAGAACTACCCGTGATTCCTAACAGTAGCTACGTTCATAAACAAAAATCATCCAAAGGTAAATCTAAGTCCGTCCTATCATGGATCTAGCCATAACCATCCTTTCCTTACCCTAGAATCACATCAATTTAGCCTACAACATTCATAATGGAAATCAAAACAAACAAGCATAGATTCATAACCTCCATTGCAAGAAAATGAGAGAAAGAAGATGAACAAATGAACTTCAAACACAATCCAAATTTGAAGATGAAATTAGAACGACTTACAACCCTTCCAAAGGAAGGTTCAAGAGTTCATAAATCTCTAGAAATAAATCCGAAAATACAAGAGCTAAGTGTGTCTTCTCCTCTCCTCTTCAATGACTCCTTCCTTCTTCTCTTTTTTGCACTTTCCTTCCTAGAAAAAATCCTTCTTCTTCTTGGAATATATTTTGTTCAAGAAAAATGGAGAATGTGTGAGCTGCTCCCAAAACTACCCCAATTCCCAGCTGCCTCCAACAACCATCAAGGACCACTTTTATAACCAATTCTTCATGAGCTGGCCATGAGAGTCGTGGCACAGCTGTCACGAGAATCTGGCAAAATCCACGGTCATTTCCACGGCCGTGGTTCTTCAGAGAACCGTGATTCTATGCAGAAACTTTGTTTTGGATCATTAGGCTGTGGTTTGGTGCATGGCCTGTGTTGGCAAGGTTCCTTGAGTCCTTCTCAGCCCTTGCCTTGCGTTCCAATGAGTTTGGAAGCGTGTCCTCTGAATGAGCGACCCTCAAACGCATCGTTTTAGCTCGAAACTTCCCGAAATACCTACAAAATGCACACAAGTCCGTGTAGACGTCTATCTCGACAAAATACATGTTTTGAGTGCAAAACGTATTGGACTAGTGCTAGATCATGCATGATTGAGCGAGAATCCTACCTAAATGTGCACCTAAAACTATGCTATAAATCGTGTTATCAACCTCAAAGGCGGTTGAATCCGACCATGAAGGAGGTTGTCAAGAAGGAAATTCTTAAACTTCTTGATGCAAGTATCATCTATCCTATCTCCGATAGCAAGTGGGTGAGTCCAGTTCAAGTAGTTCCGAAGAAGGGAGGAATGACGGTCATCACCAACAAGAACAACGAACTCATTCCTACCCGAACCGTGACTGGATGGCGAATATGCATAGACTACCGCTAGCTCAACAACGCAATGCGGAAGGATCACTTTCCATTGCCATTCATCGATCAAATGCTTGAAAGGTTAGCACAACATTCACATTTTCGCTACCTTGACGGTTATAGTGGTTTCTTTCAGATTCCGATACATCCTGATGATCAAGAGAAGACCACATTCACGTGCCCTTGGGGTACGTTCGCCTATAGGAGAATGCCGTTCGGGCTTTGCAACGCCCCAGCCACCTTTCAACGGTGCATGATGGCCATCTTCTCCGAATACGTAGAGGAAATCATGGAAGTCTTCATGGACAACTTCTCCGTATACGGTTCCTCTTTTAACGATTGCCTTTCTAACCTTTCTCTTGTTTTGCAAAGGTGTGAAGACACTAACCTAGTTCTTAATTGGGAGAAGTGTCAATTCATGGTTAGGAAAGGAATTGTATTAGGTCACTTAGTCTCTAGCAGAGGGATAGAGGTAGACAAGGCTAAGATAGAGACCATAGAGAAACTTCCTCCCCCAATTTCGGTGAAAGGGATAAGAAGTTTCCTAGGACATGCTGGATTTTATAGACGTTTCATTAAGGACTTTTCTAAGATATCAAAACCTCTCACTAATCTATTGATGAAGGATGCGGTTTTTGAGTTTTCACATGAATGTTTGGATGCGTTTAACACCATTCGGCAAGCTCTAATTTCAGCACCTATTATCCAACCTCCGGATTGGACTCTCCCCTTCGAGATTATGTGCGATGCTAGTGACGTAGCTATTGGAGCTGTTCTTGGACAACGAAAGGAAGGGCGAACCCATGCCATATACTATGCTAGCAAGATGCTAGACGAAGCGCAGCTCAACTACGCCACTACAGAGAAAGAGTTTTTAGCCATTGTCTACGCTATTGACAAGTTTCGCTCTTATCTTGTTGGTGCAAAGGTGATTGTCTACACGGATCATGCTGCGATCCGGTACCTCCTTGCGAAAAAAGATGTGAAGTCAAGGCTAATTAGATGGATTCTTCTCCTACAAGAATTCGATCTTGAGATCCGCGACAAGAAAGGTTCAGAAAATTCTGTTGCGGATCATTTGAGTCGTCTAACACATCTAAGGGACGACCATCTACCCATTGATGACTCCTTTCCGGACGAACACCTACACATCATAGAGGAGTGCATCAACGTGATCTCCAAAGGTAACGAACCGTGGTTTGCTGATTTTGTTAACTATTTGGTTTGCCAGGAGATACCGCCCGGGCTATCCTACGCACAAAGGAAGAAGTTCTTTAAGGACGTCCGGGAATACTATTGGAACGAGCCTCTCCTTTTTAAGAGAGGTCCGGATGGCATCATTCGGCGATGTGTGCCGGAAGATGAGATGCAAAGTGTCATCCGCCATTGTCATTTACTACCTTGTGGAGGACACGCTAGTTCAAACAAGACTAGCGCAAAGGTATTGCAATCTGGATTCTATTGGCCTACTTTATTTAGAGATGTGCAATCCTTTGTTTCTTGCTGCGATGCTTGTCAAAGAACAGGCAATATTTCTAGGAGGAATGAAATGCCCCTCAACAACATCCAAGAGGTGGAGATTTTCGACGTATGGGAGTTGATTTCATGGGACCATTCCCATCTTCTTGTGGAAACCAATACATACTATTGGCGGTAGATTACGTTTCTAGATGGGTGGAAGCAATTGCCTCTCCCACAAATGATGCCATGGTGGTGGTTAAGTTCTTCAACAAGACCATTTTCCCGTGATTTGGAACACCAAGGACGATCATTAGTGATGGAGGTTCTCACTTCATAGCCCGTCGCTTTGAAGCTCTTCTAGCTAAGTATGGGGTTACTCACAAGATCGCTACCCCTTACCATCCACAAACGAGTGGACAAGTTGAGATCTCAAATAGGGAGATCAAAGGAATCTTAGAGAAGACGGTTTCAAGGACTAGGAAGGATTGGTCCTTGAAGCTTGACGATGCATTATGGCGTACCGGACTGCGTACAAGACTCTCATAGGAACCACACCATACAATCTTGTGTATGGGAAGTCTTGTCACTTACCGGTAGAGCTGAAACATAAAGCGTTTTGGGCTATCAAGTGGCTGAATTTCGGCATGAAGGAAGCGGGAGAGAAGCGTCTCCTAGACATCAATAAGCTGGATGAACTCCGCTTGAACGCCTATGAAAACGCCAATATCTACAAGGAAAGAGCAAAGCGTTGGCATGATAAGCATATCATTCCAAAGGACTTCAAAGAAGGAGATCAAGTTCTCCTCTTTAATTCAAGACTTCGCCTCTTTCCAGGTAAGCTTAAATCCCGTTGGACCGGACCATTTCTAATTAAGCGTATTTTCCCCCATGGTGCAGTTGAAGTATGGGGTGAAGCGAGCGGAAGTTTTAAGGTGAACGGCCAACGACTCAAGAAGTATACGCCGGAACTCCAAGCTGAAGAGTTCGCGCCTACCGCACTCGAATAAGTGCGAGATTGGTCTAGCTACGGACCTTAAACAAAGCGCTTCTTGGGAGGCAACCCAAGGTATTGCATTTTCGTTTTTGTTTTCGATTCATAGTTTAGTTTAGAATAGACGTTTTCGCTTTATTCTGCCTCGATTTCTTCCGGTATGTTCGTGTTTTTTGGTTGCAGGATCGATGGAAAAGGAAAAAGGGAGGATAATGTTGAAGAAAAGCGACGAAATTTAGACTTTGGAGCTTTACAAAGGGTTCCACGGTCTAAATTACGGTCGTCATAGCTACAGTGACCGTAGTTTCCAAAAGCCTTTGAAAAATCACCAAAACCACGGTTCCGTACACTTCCACGGCCGTGGAACACCCCGACAGACCGTGATTTTCAAAAATTTTGCCTGCAACTATATAAGCCACATTCTTCACAAATTCATCCCAAAAATCCCCCTTTCCACGACCTAAGTGCCGAAACCCCACGACCCCTCTCAAATCTTCGTTTTCTAATCGTTTTCAACGATTCTTCATCCTAAACTGCAGCAAATTCAACCACAAACAAGATCCAAGCAACAAACCGAGCGGAAATCCATCAACAAACGCGCATTTCGGATTTTTCAATCCGAAAAAGAGGTTTATTCTTTCTTCTCGATTCTCGCCAATTTGGGTCGTTTTTGCTATAGATTTTTAGGAAGAACTGATAAAGACTGGAAGGAATTAGACTAGGACTGCTTGTTATGGTGATTGCTTGTGAATTTGCTGAGATTTCTGAAATTTTGAGACGAACCACGGTCACTGGGCAAATTACGGCCGTGGTTTTGGACGAACAGACCGTAATTTTTGTGCAGAATGGATTTCGTAAGGAGAGTGTCGGGAAGGATAAAAGAGAAGAAGGGTGAGCAGAATAAGAAAAGGAAAGGCAATCCCTCCACCTCCTCATCCTCTAGGGCACCACCACCCTCATCTCCTTCACCTCCATCCTCACCTTCACCTCCATCCTCACCTCCTCACCCTAGAATCCCGACCATACATGAGAATCATCTCGTTGCTTTCGAAAAGATCACGAAGAGGCCAGTGATTGGCCCTAGATATTTGTTGTTGGAGGATCTATATCCTCTTAACATTGTTGATGACCTCACTTGGCTCTTGGATAGAGCCGGATTAGTTATCTTCTCGGCTATCCGAGAAGACGCCTATGAGGAGATCACCCGGGAGGTTGTGACATCCTTCGAGCACAGCCACGTAGATAGGACCGTCTCTTTTCGTCTCATGGAAAGAGACTACCATTTGAGTATCGTTGAGTTTGGGACTATTTTTGGGTTTCATGAGACCTTTAATGGTCGATTTCCGAGTGGCGTTTCCGCCAAGGACTTTTGGAAGGAAATTGCGATGATTTACGCCGACGAGGACCGTTGGCAACCTGCCGATACCAAGGCTAAATTGATGTACCATTTAGCCTTGAAGACAGCTCACCGGGTTCTTTCGGAGTGTCTCTTTCCTAGAACGGAGATGCCCCAAAAGATAAAGACGGATGAGCTATTCTTGCTCTATTGCATGCTTTATGGACGCCGTGCAGATTGTGCTACTCTCTTGGCTGCTACTATGAGCAAGCTCAAGTACAAGTCGAAGGGAAACATCGGATATGGTGGGATAGTTACCCACATTGCTAGGAGTTTTGGTGTGGATTTTTCTGCTTGCACCCGCATACCGGCCGTTCCTTTAGGGTTACATGCTTTCATGGTTAGGGGTCTCATTTTCCCCACACATAGAGGTCCGCCTTATGCGGGCATGCCTTGGGAGAGTAGGACAGGCAGGGGTATAGAGTGGTTGCCGGAGTACTCCATTGTGGCGGGACGCCACAATTGGAAGGAGACGTTCGCTGCGATGCATGCGAACAGGTTAGTAGCTCCTCCTTATGTCCCACCACCGGTTGTGGAGGACGAGGATATGGGAGATCAGTTCGAGAGTGGAGGAGGAGCGGAGCAGGAGTTTGGCACGTTTCCGGACCAGCCGGAGGTGGCCCCAGATGTACCTAGACGCTCTCCACGTCCAGCTAGAGCCTCAGGCTCGTCATCTCGCCGCGCTAGCGTGAGTGAGAGGCCCACGTGGATGACCACACCTCCCACATGGTATGGCGTCCCCCCTCCTTGGTCCACGGAGCAGCCAGCAGCACCACCACCAGCACCAGCACCATCCGACGCCCCAGCATGGTACGATCACGCCCCGGGATGGTACGAGCAGATGCCGGATTGGGCTACCGGACTTTCAGAGAGAGTTGGAGCGTTGGAGATCCGGGCCGATGCTAGAGACGGACGCCTCGACGACCTCGACCACATGATGAGGGACGTCTACCGCCAGCAGTTTGGGCGGCCCTACGACTCCAGCTTCTCTCCATTCCCACCTCCGCCGGCACCGCAGTGATTTGATGCATGACCGTTCGTTTTAGACATTCCCGCCACCACTTTGTGAGTTTCTTTTTCTTTTCTTTCTTTTCTTTCTTTCTTTTGAACATTAGGGACAATGTTCGTCCTAAGTATGGGGTGGGATGTACTAAAAAGTTTGTAATAACTCTACTTACTATGTTCGCTTTCATTTGAGACTATCGTTGCATGTTCATTATGTGTTGCACGTTTCCTTATTGCATTGCATGAAAAAGAACTTTAAAAACCCATAAAAATTGAAAAATTTTGAAATTTTTGTGCTTCTAATGAATTGAGATGATTTCCATGATAATCATTACTTGTGAATGGAGTTTGATAACAATTGCATGCTTAAAAGAATAGTGAATCGAAAAGAATTTGAATGAATGAATTTTACCTCTTTTGCAAGTTTTATAATGAGAAAATGTTACCTAAATCATGTTGAGGAATTGAAGTTGAAATCACGTTATAAGTTCCTATACTTCTTGTTGAAATGATTAAGGCAATTCGATACTTTCTTTCTTATTTCTTTGATCATCTAGCTCCTCATTGAAATATTAGCCTCCTTTACCTATCCGGTAATTTGGAGAAGTGAATGAAAAAGGCATGTTTGATGTGGGAGGGCCATGAGAGCAATTATTTGCAATCAAATGAATAGAAAGAAATTGTAGGTTTGGGGAAGTCAATCATGACGATGAGTAACTCGGCACCATTCACATAGCCGGATGTTTGTGTCTTGCCAAAGTCGGATTGAGCGATATTCCTAGCGGATTATGGTATGTGCGCTAAGGGTTTGACGCATCTCTTGAAAAATTGAGAAACGCCGATCTCCTAGGCTTCCGTTTTTGTGCACCTCTATCCATAACTCCAAAAGTAAAGTCGAAAAAATGGAAAGAAGAGAGCGAAGCTCTAAGTTGAAGTGTTGCGGGAACCGCATAAGAAGAAGAAGGTAGTTGTCCACTTTCCCGGATTCATGCACCACTTTCCCTTAAAGTTTTCCCTTCCCTTCCACATTCTAGACCTTTTCTTTGAAAGTCCTTAAGATCAAAAGAATGTTATATGACTTTGTGATCTAAATTGAAGTTTCTTATGATTGATTTTGATAATGTTTGAAGGTTATGATGCTTGTTTAGAAGTTAAATTTATTCATGAATTTTCTTTGCTTTTTACTCTTTAATTGAGTGTGTGAAAGTTTGATGAACGATTGAAGCAAGGTTTGAGAATGATCTATTCTTTAGAAGTCACATTCACCCAAAAGAAGGTACACATATTTCATCCTAACTCTTGTTTAAAAGCTTTTTGAAAGACCTTGCTTAGGGACAAGCAAGTGTTAAGTATGGGGTTATTTGTTAGCATGAAATATTGTGATATTTTAGGCACGTTTTCTAAACGTATTTGATTCATATTGATAGTCTTTGATTGAACTTGGCTGCATATGTGAGCTAGTATTACCTATATTGTCGATATGGATGTCTACACTAGTTCTATGTTGATTATAGGTGATTTGGAGCTATTTCCGAACGGAATCGAGCAAAAGAGGAGTTGATTGAGTGAGTCCATAAGATTGAGGACATTCTTAGGAAGCAAATTGGAGTTTAGCCTGAGGAATGCACGAGGCTAGGGAAGAATCACGTTCTTGCCCTAAACCACGCTCTAAAATACGGCCGTATTACAAACCACGTTCAGTTCCACGGCCGTGGAACCTTGTGTAGAAAAGCGTGATGCATTCCAGTAACTATTACGGTCGTGGAATATATGCTGCAAACCGTGACACTTTCCACACCTAGAATTACGGTCGTGGAAAATTCCATGACCGTGATCTTGGCGAATCTTTTCGCCACACTTTGAAGCCACGATCTTTTGAAGATTGGGCCGGGCCGATATTTTATCTTGCCCTATAAAAAGACGGACGAAGCAAGATTCCGTCATCCCCGCTTACACCCGCCATCTTGGCTTAGGAAGGAATTTTGGCATCGGTGCTTATCGACGCTTAGGATCGTTTACGCCCGTTACCTTATTTTACACCGTTGCTTGGAAGTATTGATCATCTCATTGGAGATCGAAGTTCGCATCGGGGAATTGCCCAAATCTCGCACTTTTGGTGGAGATTGCTGTTGAGATCTCCGGATTGGCGGAAGATCGAAGCTTTTGGAAGATTTTGCAAGAAGATCTCTCTTCTTGTTTAGGTTTGATTTGGAAAACGGATTGACATCCCGTTTTCCCTTCTTTCCTAAGGTTGTGATTGTTTACTTTAGTTTGAATCCTTTGACAATACTCGTTTTTGATTGTGACTTTGAGATTGATTTGAAGATTATTAAAAGTTCTTGAAAGTTTTCATCTTTTTATCTTTTAATTCTTGAATTGATATCAATATGACTGTTATTGGCTAAAAACTCCTAACAATTCTAAGGTGAAGGGTTGATAGTTGTGGCTTAGATGATGATAGATCGATCGCAAACAGATTAGACCTTGAGAGTTAGAGAGAATCGTCGACGAACCCTAAATTACGGGTTGTTCTTGAGTTCCACGACCGTGGAATCTCAAGATCCAACCGTAATTTCCCTCAAGTTTACGAACCTGCTTTTACTTTAATCCAAAGTTGAAGATTTGCTTTAACTTAGTTTAGATTTGTCTTTTCTAGGTGGTAGTGAAGCCTCAACAACCTCTACCTCGATTGTGAGTGTCACAACCTCGATCGGTTAAGTTAGTCTTGATCTTTGGGTTATAAGTTTGGGTATTTGACACTAATTCTCATCTTTAGAATCTTTCTATATTGAGCCTCAACAACCTGTATAGAGAGTGCCTTGTAGGTGAGTTACATAAGGTTTTTAGAACTTCACCGTACGATTACCTTACATTAGTATACCTTTGCATATCTCAACTCTGTCTTTATATCATTAGTATATCTTGAATCGATAGCCACAACTGGATACTTGGATCTTTAGGATTGTTGTTTTCCCAATATTTGCAAAACTCTCATATTTACTCGCTTGACAATCTACAATTGAATTCGTTCCCACCCAAATCCCTGTGTTCGATACTCTGGAATTCTTGCTTAGCTACGTCGATCCGTACACTGCGGGTTCGCTGCTTGATTCTAGTTTTATAAATTTAAAGCTTATTTGCACACACCTTTAGCGGCGAACAGTTCCCCTACATTATGGGAAGGGATCGGATTTTATGATTCTGTTGTTTCTTTCCCTTTTGTTTTAAACTCAGTTGTGAGTCTTTGACGTTTTCCTTTGTTAAACCTTTGGTTTTATTATAAGGTTTGTGTTCACTCCAAGAGGTGTGTGCATGCTTTAATATTTATACCAAGAATAATTGCAAATAGCGAACACGCATTGCACGGATCGATTGTAATAAAAGCAAGAATTTCAAGGTCGAACACAACGACTATGGACAAACAAAGATCGGTAATTCAGGTTGTCAAATAACCACAAACAACAAATCAATGCTATCAAAGATGATATAAAATTCAGATAAAGAGAATGCGGATTCTAGAGATTAAAGCATTCAGTTGTGGTTCCGACTCAAGATCTCAAAGGATAACGTGGACAAAGTTGAGGTTTACAAAGGGAAGGTGTTTCTAAAGTGGGAATAGATCACCGGGTAAGTCTCACTACTCACTATCCCAAACCAAAGATCCTCTCACCGAGTAAGTCTCAAGGTACTAAGGAAAGGAACTATAATCTCAAACCAACACACCATCCAAGGGGATAAAATCAACCTTTACCGGTTAAGTCTCAAGCTAACTCACAAAGATGGGATGAAGACACACTCAACCCCCAATAAAGGATAAACCTTTATTATCTACACTCATGATCTTGGGTAAACAAACAAAGCAATCACCGGGTTAGTCTCATCCTAGGCTTGCGTTGAACCAGGAAAGGTATAACAAGGATAGGATTTGGCAAACTGAAACCTCAAATCATATAAGGTTCAGAAAAGGGCTCACCTCGTTCAGTTATATCCCATCCCTGCCGAGATGTTCAATGACTGACCGAGGTGTTCGTCGGTTAAGGTAAAGGCTCGAGCTTCCAGGATCCACTGGATTAAAGGATCATTCTATCATCGTCTTTCCCACAACTTTCAGCCAATCACCTTAGAATCGCATAAAGAACTTAGCCAACAATCATCATGATAACAATAATCAAATATATAAGAAAGGAATCAATATTCAAACAAGAAAACCTTAACACAAAGGTCTCAATAACTGAATCAAACAAACAAGCAATCAACGTTCCTCAATCACAAATCAGAAAAGACAACAAAACCAAAAGCCAAACTAAGAAGATCTTACAAACTTCCTTCAAAGCCAACTTCAACTTGATTCATTCCTTCCTTGAACTTCAACCTTCAAAACTTCCTTCAAGCTTCCTTCAGAGAATGGGTGATCCGGAGATTTTCCAAGGATGGCTGAATTGCAGAAAAATCCAACCCTTTATATAGGAGAATTATCTTCCAAAGATAAAATATCTTAAAAAGATAATTTCCTTAAAATATATCTCCATATCTTCCAAAATATATCAGCCAATAAAATATCTTCCTTCCAGAAATCCAGCCAAAAATATGTGATATTCACTTTCCAAAAATAGAAGATCTCAGCCAAAAATAAAGATCTCGCGTCCGGTCATCACTTCGTCTCGGTCCAGACGCTCCTCAAGATCACCTCGGTCGAGGGGGTATTGTAGCTGACCGAGGTGAGTTTGAAGCATTTATAGGGACATTCACCTATTATGTTGGTATAGAGATCTCTAGAATGGCTTCATTATTTGGGAACTAGTGGACATTTAGGCTAGGATGTTACTTATCAAAAGGTTACAGGATTGTTTTATTGAAAGGGTATGAAAAAGGATATATAGAGTTATTTTAGGAGTTGCAATGTATGTCAACAGTGCAAATATGATAATGCTCCTTCACCAGGTTTATTGCAAACTCTTCCTGTTCTTGAAGTTGTACGGTTTGATGTTTTTTATGGATTTCATTGTTGGTTTGCCATTTTCTTTTGGAAAATTAATGGTATTGGTGGTGGTTGATAGACTTAGCAAAACAACTCATTTCATAGCTCTTGTTCATCCTTATTCTGCTTTACTAGTGGCTCAAGCTTATCTAGACAACATATTCAAGCTACATTCCCAAGATCCATTGTTAGTGATAAAGATGCTATCTTTTTTGAGTGATTTATGGCAAGAATTGCTCACTCTACAGGGAATATCTTTGAATCTCTCTAGTGCCTATCATCCACAAACGTATGGCCAAACAAAAGCGGTTAATAGGTGTATCAAAACATATTTGAGGTGTATGACAAGTGAAAAGCCCCATCTTTGGAGTAAGTGGATTCCTTTGGCAGAGTTTTGGTACAACCCTTCTTTTCATTCAGCCGCTAAACTTACCCCTCATGAAGTTGTCTATAGTCAAGCCCCTCCTCACCATTTACCTTACTTACCGGGTGAATCCAAGGTTGATGTGGTAGCTAAATATTTGCAAGAAAGAGAAAATATGATCAAAGTTCTCAAGGTTCATCTCTTACGAGCTCAACACAAAATGAAGAAAGTGGCCAATGCACATAGAAGTGACAAGAATTTTGATTTAAGCGATTGGGTTTACGTGAAGCTGCAATTATACAGACAACAATCAGTGATTGTGAGGTCTTCTCAAACTTAGCGCCACGTTATAATGGGCCGTATAAAATCATTGATAAGGTGGGGAAGGTAGCATACAAGTTAGAGCTTCCTATTAGTTCTCAAATTCATCCGGTCTTTCATATTTCACAACTCAAATAACATGTTGTCCCTGCATCTACTTCTTCCACTCTTCCTTTTGTGATTACTGATGTGCTAATCAAGGAACCTGAAAGCATTCTCGAAAGGAAGATGGTTAAACGTGAAGGACGAGTTGCCACTCAAATTTTGGTGAAATGGGCTAATCAGCCTATCGAGGAAGCTACTTGGGAATTTTTCTATGACTTTATGAAGAAATACCCAAATTTTGAGGCTTAGTTGGTTAAACCTTGTTGACAAGGTTTTTGAAAGAGGGGAGATTTGTTACAACAATTCAATTCAACATTGCCATGTCTCATGTAAAGTCTGTAATATAGTGTCATGTAAAGTCTATAATATAGTGTCACATGCCATGTAAAGTTTGTAATTAGAATTCTGTTACAATTTGCGAGCTTTAAAAGAGCTATTTAGAGTCATTGTAAATATTCATTCAGAAATATACACAAATTCCTTTCTTCCTAAAATTCTTTGTCCTTTCTTCTTGAGTTCTCTGGTGATTGTGATTCTTCTTCGACCAATCATCATGTTTGTTATCGAGTTGTTGTTCATAGTTGTACATTAACTCTTGTTTTTTCCATTTGAATCTAGTGAATATAGTTTTTTGTATTACAATAGATCATATTTTGACCCCTTCTGCCAAGAGCTAAGAATCCTATCTCAGTCATGATATCACCAAATTTTCTCTCAAAGCACAAATGTTGGTATTAGTTGTTGGCTCCCTCCACAATGTCAATCTATAATGTATCCTTAGGAGGAGAAACGGGAGTTGTCGTGGATTCACTTACAAACGTATGGCTATCATTTGTTCGTCACTTAGCGTGCGTGCAATCAAACTTTAAATTTATAAAACTAGAATCAAGCAAGCGAACCCGCAGTGTACGGATCGGCGTAGATTAGCAAGTATTCCAGAGTATCGATCACAGGGATTTGGGGGGAACAAATTCAGTCGCAAATTGTCAAGCAAGTAAATGTAATAAGCTTTGCAAATATTGGGGAAAACAGCAACCCTTAAGATCCAGGTGTCTAATTGTGGCAATCGATTCAAGATATCCTAAAGAACTAAGGACAGAGTTAAGAGTTGCAAAGGTATGCTAAGGTAAAGCAATGTACGGTGAAGTTCCAAAACCCTATATGTCTAACCCAAAGACTCTCTCTATAAAGGTTGTTGAGGCTTCAGTATAGAAAGGATCTAAAGGTAAGAATTGATCTCAAATACCCAAACTTGTAACCCAAGGATCAAGATAAACTCAAACGGTTAAGGTTGTGACACTCGAAACCGAAATAGAGGATGTTGAGTCTCACTACTACCTAGAAAATACAAGCCAAAGCTAGGTTAAAGCTAATCTTTAACTTTGGATTAAAGTAAAAGCAAAGTTCGTAAACTAGGGTAAATCACGGGTAGTTCTTGAGTTCCACGGCCGTGGAAGCTCAAGAACAGACCGTGATCTTGGTTCGTCGACGAGATCTCTCTAACTCTCAGGGTCCAATCAATTTACGATCGATCTATCATCATCTAAGCCACAACTATCAACCCTTCACCTTAGAATTGCTAAAGGGTTTTAGCCAATAACCATTTTCATGATATCAATATTCAAATCAAAGAGAATAAAAGATGAAAACCCTCGAAAACTCAAATATAACTCAAAGTCAATCTCAAATCCAAACACAAGAAGCGATAATGGATTCAGAATATAACACAAAACCTCACAATGATCCTAGGCAAACACGAAGAACGGGATGTCAATCCGTCTTCAATATTATAACCTAAGAAAAAGGGCGCAACTTCCGCCACACAAGATCTTCTGAAATCCAAATTGTCGGCGCTTCCGCTAAGTCCTTCTCGAACTCTCTCAAGCAACCCTAAGCAAGGCTAAGCGATAAGCGTCGATGTCCGAAACTCTCTTCTCTGACCCTTTTATAAGAAAGGATAAAATAACCGTCCGGCCCATGTGCGTAAATGATGTGGCAATAATTAATTCGTCAAAAGATCGCCTAAATCACGGTCTCAAGGGATTCCACGACCGTGGTTTAGAGCGTGGAAGTGGATTACGGTTCCATATGATTTCCACGACCGTACTTTATACCGTGTAACTCGCTGGAATGCTCCACGTTCATGATGCCAAGATCCACGGCCGTGGTTTAGAGCGTGGACTTCTCTACGACCGTATTTTAGAGCGTGGAAGTGTAAATTGCTTGTGGTTTCCTTTGTGTCGTGCCATTCCTCATCCTAGCATCTCCTTTGACTTCTTTGATGTGTTCCTAATCCTTGGATGTGCTCAAATCTTCTCCTATCTCTCTCAGTTGGTCCGGTTTTAGCTCTTCTTCACCTATAATCAACACAAAGCTAATGCAGACCTCCATATCGAAAATATAGACAAACTAGCTAACAAATGCTTCAATGCCTAATCAATGAACACTATAATGGATGAAAAACAATTAGAAAAAGTGCCTAGAATATCGCAATATTTCATGCTAACATCATTCTCCATAGATCTTTCCCATTTTATTGTTATATCCTTCTATTTTTTTTAAGTGCTCAACATATGATCCATAAGGGAAAAATCTTAACCAAGGATCATATTAAAGTTGTGAGTAATCTACTAGCATAGTTGGATCTATCTCACAATCCGCAAGAACATGACTCAACTTTCCACAAATATAGGAAAATCTCAGAAGACGCTCATATTGAAAACTAATCCACCTAACATCATCTTCAACTTTCAAAATCATTCGACACATGAGAGGCTTCGAGAAATCTATCTCTACTCTAGTCATTAAGTCCCCAACCAAGTTTTTGAGGCTTCAGTCATCGATTTGAATAAGAGAGCCCAACTTGCTCATAATAAGCTCTAACAACCTTTCTTGTTTTGATCTCAACTAGAACATTAGCTATAAATATCCAAAACATTTGCTATAAATCTTTCATTTTTCCTCGCTCTAAAAACAATCGTTCTCTTCCAATACAACGAACTGCAAGCCATACTTCTATCGTATTGCACATGCAAATCGGCGACTAGGTAAAATTCTCTATGAACACTTTCATTCATCGCCGAACCATTACTTGAGAAGAAGGGAATGTTATCACCTGAGAGAGGAAACCAGAAATCTAAGTTCCAATAGTTCTTGTTTAACATCTAATCGTTTTGATTTATTTTACTTTTTGAAAAACTATTTGAGCCCGAAATCGTCTATTATAATGAATGTGTTGAACCATAAACTTTCAGCTATTTGAGAAAAAAAGGCATAAGAGAAGGGGACAAACAATTTTGACGCTTTATTAACAGGATTTTGTTAAAATGTTATTCTTAGTTATCACTAATTACATTTTGGTTTCACTTGAATTTTATGGATCCGGTTCAGGTACAGAGCAAAAATACATGTTTTGCCGTACGAAGTGATATGCACCGTTGATTTGATCCAACTGTTCAGATTTGTCGACGCCATTTAATGAATTTTGGGAAGCGCATTGACATTTTTGTAATTATAGGAAGTTAAAGCGGCATTCTTTTTCTTTTTAAAAATATTTTTTAAAAAAAAAGGAAACACGGTGTCAAATTTGTAATTTCATGAGAAAACTTTAACAATTATTATCTCGGTTCACGAGTTTAATTCAATTCGTTCAAATTGTTTGTTTTAATGGTTCATATTTTTGTTCAATTATCAAACTCTTTGTTCTAGTAGTTCTTATATTTTAACACTCAGTTCAAACTGTTTATAATATTAGTTCAAATTTTGGGTATCATTAATTTAAAATTTGTGTAGTGTGTACTATTACTTCAAACATTGTGTTTATTAGTTCAAATATGTGCAAGTAACAAAGTAAAGAGAAACATAACTACAAAATTAACAAAATAAGACTTGAACTAATTATAGAAAATATCAAAACTGATAGTGTATACTTTTGAACGAATTGAACTAAAATTATAAACTTTTATAATATTAGGTCAAAATTTGGGTATTAATAATTTGAATATAATGTATTGTTAGTTCATACATTGTGAGTTTATTAGGACAAGCAAAAAATGCATAAAAACAAAATTTCTAAATTAACAAAATAATGTGTGAATTAACTTTTGAAACTATTATATTTTACAGTGCACAATTTTGAATGAAGTGAACAAAAACTATGTACTGAGATAACAACGGTTACAACTTTCTCATAAAAGTTACAAAAATGTCGCCGCATCCCTCTCCTTATAAACATATTTTTCAAAAAGACAAAATTGTCTCGTACCTTCTAAAAATTGCAAAATTATCACTACACACCTCTCCTTATTCATTTAAATGACGTGATGAATCATTAAATTAAGTGAATCAACAACTCAATTACTCCGTAAGGCCTTACCACAAAAACATTCCTTACTTGAACCAATCCTGAATTTTATGTTGTTGAAAACTTTTATATAAATTATTTTTTATAAAACCAATAATAATATTTCTAGTAAGAACACACCGTTTCCATTGCATCCTTTATCATCATGAGTGACAAGGGGTGGGGGGAGCGGCATGGTGATTCCCACGTGTTCTCTCGTTTATTCAGCAGTTTGGCATGGTGTATCCGGTTATATGGGTGATAACTTCACTTGAGACAATAATCGACACGATAATGGCCGAGTTCATAAGCACTTGGATCGGGTTCTTATGAGTTGGGCGCACATGCCCTTCTTCCACGGGCCCATGTTATGCACTTGGCTCGGTTCTCCTCTGATCACTCGCCTATCTTGCTTCACACCGATGCACCTACTTAGGGGGATTATTCTCGTCGTCCATTTCGTTTTGAAGCGGCCTAGATGACACATTCAAACTTCATGCCAATGGTAGAGGTAGGTTGGAGTAGTCAACCAGAGGTAAGTATTGTTCTCTCTAATTTCAAATTGGATTTACTGATATGGAATCGAGTGGTCTTTGGAAACTTTTTAACTAGGAAGTAGGTGCTTTTGAGTAAGCTCTTGGTTGTGCAAATTAATCCGCATCTTCAGTCTTCTAGGCGCCTCCTACAATGGGAGACAATTTTGAATCGAGATTTGAATCTTGCATTGTAGCAAGAGGAGATTATTTGGGTCCAGAAGTCTCTTGAGCAGCGGCTTACATGCGGTGACCGTAATACAAAGTTTTTTCATACAACTACTACTATTTGTTGTCGTCGGAATATGGTTATGGGCTTGATGATTGGTGGTGTTGGTTGGGTTGAGGAGAAGGAGTTACATGTTTCTCATGTTGTGGATTATTATAAGTCACTATACAGTCTCTCGGATGCTTTCCCCCTGTATCCTTGTCAATTGGACACTATGTCGTTCCCTTGTGTTGAGTCGGTTGTTTAGTCTTTTGTTAGAGCAGTTTGTTACTATGGGAGAGGTTTGACGAACTTTTAATAGTATGGGTGCGTATAAGGCACCGGGTATTGATGAGGTGGCTCGTTTCTTTTAGCAACACACCTTGCCTCCTAGATTCAATGACACTCTGATATCCCTTATTGCCAAAATGGGTAAGCCAAAAAACATTAGTCAGTTCCGGCCAATTGCTAATGTTGCCTATAAAGTTATATCTAAGGTGTTGGTGCATCGAATGGAAGGAGTCATGAATTTGTTGGTTGGGTCAACTCAGGGCTGTTTTCTTCCAGGTCGCTACATTTAGGAGAATATTGTGTTGATGCAGGAAGTTGTCCATTATGAGAAGGAAACGGACGGGTAAACGTTGGATGTTACTTAAATTTGACCTAGAGAAAGCCTATGGTAGGCTTCGTTGGGATTTTGTTGATGATACTATTATTAAGGTTGGGTCTCCTCTTGCTTGGTCTCGGATGATTCGTGAGTGTATTTCTTCACCACAGATTCAGCTTCTTTAGAATGGGGAATTGACGGATCAATTCCTTCTTGAGTGGGGCATTTGTTAGGGTGATCATATATCCCCATATATCTTTGTGCTATGTGTGAAAAGGTTAAGTCACATGATTCTTGAGAGTGTGGAACAAGGAAGTTGGAATCGATTTTTCTTTCTCGTGGTGGACCTCCGTTTTCTCACATGTTTTTTGATGATGACATTACTTTGTTTGTGGAGGCCTCGGTTGCTCAGATGAGGGTGGTTATGGCTTGTATTGAGCTTTTTTTTGTAAGGTTTCTAGATTGCGGGTTAGTATGGCTAAATCAAAAATCTACGTGTCTCCTAATGTTTCTCGGGATCTCTGTAATACCTTAGAGGTGATGAGTTGTGTGGATGTCACACGTAATTTGGGTAATTATCTTGGTGTGCCGGTCTTACATGGTCGGGTTACTAATGATGTCTTCTTTCACTTACTTGATAAGATGAATGCTCATTTGAGCGGTTGGCGTTGCAAGCATCTCAGTTTTGCAGTGCGTGTGACTCTTGCCCAATCTATGTTAGCGTCCATCCTGGTCAACTCTATGGCATCTCTATCTGTTCCCCGGGGAGTGTGCTTTTAGTTGGAGAAGATCATTCGTAATTTTATATGGGGTCACACTAGTATTGGTAGAAAGATACACAGTATACCTTGGTCAATATTTTGTCAACCCAAAAGTCGCGGTGGTTTAGGGTTCCGGGATTTGGGTATTCTTAACTAGGCTCTTATTGGTAAAATTAGGTGGAGAATTTTTTAAGATGATCGAAGTCTTTGCTCTCGTGTTCTTCGGTGTGTAAGTATATTCGGGAGGATGGGGCACAAGATCCTTCCGCGTCTCCTTGTTGGTTGGGTATGTTGTCGTAGTTTGTAGGGTGTCGTTTCTTCTGGGGCTAGATGGATTTTGGGTGACGGTCTTTCTATTCGCTTTAGGGAAGATCGTTGGTTGTTGGATGTTGTGTAAAAGATCCTTCGGTCTCTTCATGTTAATATCCTTATTCGTCACTACTGGTCTAATATTGAGGGTTGACTTGTCGATGAACTTTCGGCTATGGTTCCACTTTCTGTCACTTTCATCATGCTAGTGTGCAATCTACGAAACAATTTTTTGTTCTTGATGTTCCTTCCACATATGCATGCCGTGATGATTAAGGATGGTCTCCATCACCGGATGATGATTACTCAGTCACTACAGCGCATGTGCATCTGTCCTCATCGTTATGCATGCTTAATGGTGATTGAGATTTGTTTTGGGTGCTTTGGAAAGCTAGATTATTGGAGTGGACACGCCTTTTTTTTTTCTTTCTAGAAGTTGGTTGGGGTGGTGTTCTTGGTAATGAAGAACAACACCGCCGCCATATTGGGGCTTCGCCGATGTGTCCTTCTTGTCGTTGGGGGTGGAATCGTTAACGCACTTGTTTCGGGATTGTGCTTGTGTTCACAACTTTGGCGGGATCTCCGAGCTGATATGTTTATGGATTCGTTTGTTGATCTCCCATTTGCATCTTGAAACAAAGGTATTTTTATGTCTACTCGTTATTTTAATATTAATTGTCTATGGTTTGAAGTTTTTGTAGTAGGCATCTGATGGATGTGGAAATGGCGCAACATGGTTCTGTTTGAAGGCGTACAAGAGCATCGAAATAGAGCTCGTTTCATGTGTGCTAGAGTCCGAGAGCATGTTGTTGCATGGGTTCGTGACCGATGTCCATCTACGGATTATCAAAGAGTTGTTCATGTAGCATGGGAGCTACCGGTTGTTGGATGGGGGAAGATCAATATAGATGGAGCACGTAATTCCGAGGGGCATGCTAGTGTTGTTGGTCTTATTTGGGATCATGAAGGGGGTGGTTGGTAGGTTTCAGGGTAAATCTTGGAGTATGTAGTGTACCCATGACGGAACTATGAGATGTACTACATGGTCTACAGATTGGTTGGGAGAGAGGGTATAGATTGGTAATTTTGGAGACATATTCTCAAATAGTTAGCACTCTCCTTCGCCGCTCCCTTCCTAGTCATCACCCTCTTTCTAGTCTGTTACAAAAGTGTTAAGACTTTTGGGTCGCGCTATCCCGAGTGATGGATACTTGGCCTTTATCTAAGAAAAGCGCTACCGCACCCCCTCGTCATCAAAGGTTATACAAAGAACACGGTGTACAGAAAACGACGTGTACTGAAAAAAGATAATGACCTCGAAAATAAATCCACAGATCGGCATATGAATATAAAAAAATCTAAAATAAAATAAAGCAACGTGATATTGTCAATGTAAATAGCCTCCGGTGGATCTCCACCAGACTTTCCTCCACCGTTCCTCGTAGATTCTCTCTCTTTCCCTCCTCTCTACCTGTTGCGATTCAACTACTCATCTGTTCAATCTTCAGGTGATTCATTCTTTTTCATATTAGTTTCTCTCAAAATTTTCAATTCCAAATCTAGGGTTCATACCTTTTGCTCTTTTTGATTTTTATTAGTATGAAATTTATTGATTCTTAATCGCTATATCCTTCCTTGCTTTAGATCCGTTGATTTGGGTCAATCTCCAAATTCCTCGCCTCTATATTTTCCCCGTACTATGAGATCTCAATTTTAATTTTTGGGCGAATTGGTTTTGCGATTACCACCGAAAAACTGCGGTCGTTTCAATGGACGGTACTGGGGCCCAAAATCCTACTGGTAAGATTATTCTATCATTGTTTCTGATCAAATTTTCTTTTTTGGAGACTTTGCAGGTTCTTCTCAAGTTTCAATTCCAAAATTGTCCGTCTTTTAGTTATCTGAACATCATATTAGCTTATTGTGCATGATACCATGATGTGAAGCATAGTCGGGTTTTGAAGATTCATATTTGTGTTTAATGCGTGAATGAAGTGGTAAATTTTTTGTTGTTGACTGCAGAATCTAAGTCCGGTTGGGGATATTCAGATAGTTTCTAGAGTTATATCCGGTTGGGGATATTCAGATAGTTTCTAGTATTTTGACTGTGCTCTTAGCTTGCAGCTAATTGGTTTTTCCATGTCATCACCCATTCTAAGATTTTTCTTTTATGGACCGAGTCAAGTAGAGAATTTCAGCAAAATCATGGTTCAATTTGAGAATTATGTATTCTTTATATGTCCTTTGTATTGATCACTTAATATATTACTAAGTAGCTGTTCGTTCCACTTCATTATTCATCATCCATGCTGTGAATTTGCACCTGAGATCATTTGGCTAATATATCTAAATCAGTATGGGTATTATTGTGCCTTGATTAAGGTGGTAGTCCTCCACCAAAACCTTGGGAAAAAGCTGGTTCGTCATCTGGCCCTGCACCTTTCAGACCACCTTCTGCTGGTAACACTAGTGATGTTGTAGAGGCTTCAGGGACTGCAAATCCAGGGGAAATAGTTTCTACCTCTGGCGTCGGTGCCAATACAAATGCCCTTGGGAGGCCTCTTCCCTCAAGACCTTGGGAGAATACTCAGAATAATTACGGAACCAACAGCTATGGAGGTCATAATTACTTTATTGTTAGGCTTTATTTCATTTCCTGGCTGATTTTTGTTCTTATACCTTACAAAACTTCTCGTGCATGCAGGAGTAGGCTATGGTTCTGCTCTAAATTCTAATTCTACCTACGGTGCCGGGATGTACAATTCCTACAACCAGGGCTATGGCGGTGGATTGTATGGTGGAGGAGGAGGGATGTATGGAAGCAGCATGTATAATAGAGGAGGATATGGAGGTGGACTGTATGGTTCTGGAGCATTAGGTGGTGGGATGTATAATAGTGGTTATGGGGGGGCCATGGGTGGCTATGGGATGGGCATGGGTGGCATGGGCGGCATGGGTATGGGAGGTCCTTTGGGACCTCAGGATCCTAATAATCCATTTGGCGAACCTCCATCTCCACCTGGATTTTGGATTTCAGTCCTTCGAGTGGTAAGCCAATATTTAGTCAGCTTTACTGATAATTTATCATTTTCTGATATTCATTGTTCCAGTAATTATTTTTTATGTTATTTGCCCATTTTTTACCTTCCCCTTCTCTGTTTATTTTCACATATTGTATTTGCACATAGTAATTCAATTGAGGAGGGTTGAACATTAACATTCTGGTGTGCAAACATAGATTTCATTTAGAATTGGTTCCAACATTCCAGCCTCATGTCAAGAGGTTGGGAGACCTCGAAGACCAGGTATCTGGCTAACATTGTGCTTGGGTTAGCCAGTCTACGTCAAAATTTACACGGTTATGGCTTGTTTTCTGGATGTTCTATCTAGTAGATGTTATGAAATTCTTACAACGATCTCTTTCTGGTAACATTTTTCAGATTCACAAGGATTGCTTTCTTGGCTGTTGACATTCTTATACTGAGCCTGATTATAATTATGTCTTGAAGACAATATTTACTAATTATGTAATGCATCATGCTTTTTACATGGGAGATTACAGCTTTTGGTGTTTGGTAAACTTCTACAGACTTGGCAGATGTAGCTAATATTGTTCCGGTACTTTTGGAAGTGAACATTATAAATGTAGTACATCCTATTGAAAGGGGAAAGTAAAACGTCATGGAAAAACAGTCTACGTGTTGTTGCTATTTATTAGCTAAAACCTACAATTTAGTTCTGTGCTGCTTTGGTATTTGATGCCATTTCTGTCAGCATTTCACTAATTTCTTCTCCTTATGCTAGATGCAAGGGGTGGTGAATTTTTTTGGGCGGATATCTATCCTGGTAGACCAGAATACTCAAGCTGTTCACCTGTTCATGTCTGCGCTTCTTCAGGTATAAAAACTGTTGTTTCCTTGCCTGTTTTTACTAGCATATTCTCTTTGAGCTGTGGTTCTGGTCTTTTCTTTGTATGCGGGTAAAGACTTTGTAAACATTATGATGCTTATGTTTTTAGCTACATTATTTTGATGCGATCAATGCTAACCCTTTAGCAAGAATAAAGAAATAAGATGTGTGTTTGTGCTTCTGTAGCGAGACCAGGATAAGGTTCTACTTTTACCTGCTAAAGGACCTTACAGAAGTTCTAGAGATAGTAATATACTTTTAAAACCCCTTCATGTCCCTACAGTTGTCTTGATTAAGTTACAGTGTTTCTTCAAAGTTGAACAAGAATTCTATGAGTTTAGCTTTTTCAAAATCATTTCCTAGGGTTTATATTTTTTCTGGTTGGGGGAATAGTTTCCAAATAAAGACTGATAACCCTATGTGGTCAGGGCATAGGATAGTAGACCCAGTTAATAATATCCTTAACTGTAAAATATGTTTGATCAGGTAGACTATTTCCACCCTTCTTCTTTGATGATCATTATTATATTGCTTAATTTTACTTGCTCTTTTATTGGCCAACATTAACCTTCCCTAATGGTGATAGAATTTGAAGTGATTCAGTTTTCCTTTGGCATTGAGGTGTTAACTGTATTATTCTTCATTCTTGAAGTAGTTGATAAATGTATTAAATTTGCAATTGTTTTGGATGCTTTCATGTCTTCACATATGACATATTTGATGCAGCTTTTTGATCGCGGTGGCTTGTTGTACGGAGAGCTGGCAAGATTTGTAATGAGATTGTTGGGAGTTAGAACAAAGCCCCGGAAGCTAGAACCGTCTCCAGGCCCAAACGGATTGCCTGGCCCACAAATGCAGGCTCTAGAGGCACCTAAGGTGCCATCCGGTGGGGGTTGGGATAACGTATGGGGAGGTGAAGTAAGCAAATGAGGTTCCTGATAAATTTGGTGCTGCAATGGAGGAGGAGAAGATCCATACTCTTTTCTTTGGACTAGGTGAAACCGAGCTAGGGAAGCATATACGAATGTTTGATATTATGGTGCTGAAGTTCATTTGCTACATTTGGCAGATTTTTTGTATTTTATTTGGTGGATAAAGTTTACACTCTGTTTTGTTTGAAGAATCTGCTGTGAATTTACTATAATTTTGTGGTAATAAGGGACTAATAAAGAGGTGTCAAGGTTGTGAGTGAGTAGTAATAGGTTGTAGAAGTGATTTTGCGCTCCAAATGCTTCGCTAAGAGTAGGCAGGTAACCAACCCAGAGAACTTTGGTAATGAATTAGGGTTATGAATATGCTCCAATCTTGCTTAGCTAACAGAGCCAAGTTTAAGATTTTATTCGTAGAGCTTCACCAAAAGTGTGTCATCATGCCATGTATATCATAGATGACACTGCTAGAAAACTGATGAATGCTCATGATGTATATAGGTATACTTTGAACTACTGTTTTTAAGAAGATTTATTTCTGGATTCTAATTTATTTGGGTATACTTTATTAATCACAATAACAAAAGATTTGTGGGATACTAAAGTAAAATCTATACTTTTAAATAAAATAAAAATGAGTCCTTAATTTTGTTTTTAGTTTAATAGATAATTTTTTATTGTTCTAAAACATAAATTAAGGGTAGATATAGAAGATTAGAATTTGTTGAGTTGCTTTGTGTAAATCAGTACATTTAAGTAGAAGTTCATCCTCCTTTCCCATTGCCATTCCCCATCATGGACTGTAAATTAATAACCACAATCAGTGACATAGTTACCCATACTTGCCAATCTCTCTCCTTCTTAACGTCCACCACCTGTTCAAAGATATTCCCCATCTACCGAACCCAAACAAGGAAGAATTCATCTTATAAATCACGCAGGCGGGTTCATTTGGCCTTCAGAAAGAACAAAAGAGGGATCTTTCCCGGATGCTTTGGACTGATGCTGTTGTCAACAACATTGAGAGGAAAGCCAAGTCTAACAAGTATAACCGTTTGTGGCCTAAAGTAGTTTTGGAAGCTCTCAATGATGCCATTAAAGAGTACCGATGGGAGTCTGCTCTTCAGGTTGCTTTTCTCCAATTACTTAGCTTTTCGGTTCAGTTCCTTTTAATTGATGTTTGAATTTCTCTTGATTCTCCTCTGCTTCAAATTGCTCCGTTCTATATTTTTGTTTGGATAGTGTGAAGACACAATGCATTGCTTTTTAATTCTTGTTAATAGTTGGGCCATCAATGTAAGCTTGCTATAGTGTATAGGTTAGTATCATGCTTAAATACATCAATGTCCTTTGAACTTTTGTAATTGGGTCGCATGCTTAGTATCATGATTGGGAGTTCTGGGACACATGAACTATTAAAGTCTTACCTATGATCAATTCTACACTCAAGGTTCATAAAACTGAATACTTTTTTTTTTAACTATATATTGATTTGTTTGAGATAGCATGTTATGAACATATAAATTACATTTAGTGATCTTCTGACTTTTGATTGATATATTCACATTTTTCAATTTTATATCAATCTAGGGTAGATCTTAGGGGTTTTGTCTTGTCTTTGTTGTACAAGTCCAAGGGCTGAGTTTGTCCAAGTTAAAGTTGAGAGTCTTATTTGTCCGAGTTACTAAAGTTCAAGAGGCACACATGTTCAGCTTCATGCTCATGTTTTGAGATGGAATAAGATAGGCTAACTTCCAGCTCATGTTTAGCGTCCCAGATTAGCCTGCATTTCTTTGCTCACAAATTGTATGTATTATGATGATTTCACATGGTATTTCTTTTGATCATGTATTCCTGCCTGCAGATTTTCGATCTTCTTCGCAAGCAACATTGGTATGAACCAAGATACCAAATTTACACGAAACTGTTGGTGATGCTTGGAAAATGTAGGAGAGCTGAGGAAGCAGGGAAGCTCTTTGAGGTACTTTAGTTAGATGGGATTCAACCCACAGTTGATGTTTGCACGGCACTGGTGAATGCTTATGGGCTTGGTAACCTCTTTGACCTTGCATTTCTCACACTTGATATATGAAATCTATCTATGATTGCAAACCAGATGTTCATACATATTCTGTTCTGATCAACTGTTGCCTTAAGAATGGCCGTATAGATCTGATTGACAAGATCCTTGCTGAGATGTCATATCTGGGAATTAAATGCAGTGAAGTCACTTATAACACCATAATTGATGGGTATGGCAAGGCTGGAATGTTTGAATTGATGGATAAGTCGTTATCTGAAATGATTGACAGCGGGGCATGCCTTCCCGACATTTTCACTTTGAATTCTGTTGTTTGGGCATACGGAAAGAAAGGGCGTATTGAGGAGATGGAGAAATGGTATGAGGAATTCCAGTTAATGGGGATACGACCTGATATTAGGTCTTTTAATATCTTGATCAAATCATATGGAAAGGCAAGCATGTATGATAAAGTGTCATCTGTTTTAAACTTCATGGATAAAAGGCTTTACTCCCTAACGGTGGTAAAACCTAGCACCATTGCATATTACTCTCTTGTAAACGCTTATAGTAAAGCATTAAAGTTGAATAGGGTGGATTCTATTCTTAGCAAGTGGAGAATTCTGATGTTGTCTTTGATACTCCATTCTTAAACTGCATCATCAGTGCTTATGGTCGGGCAGCTGATATTGATAAGATGAACGGTTTTTTTTCCTGTCAATGAAGGAATATAACAGCAAGCCGGACAATATCACCTTTGCTACCATGATCAAAGCATACAATGCAAAGGGCATGACTGAAGCTGCACAAAGTATAAAATCAAAGATACTCAGGTATTTGCAAGTTCTATTGTCAATTTTGTTTTCTCAATATTTGGTGGTGAATTAATATACAGTTTTCAATTTTATGCCCAAGAACTAAGTCGCTTGCAAAATGAAGGCTCTTCTGATGAAAATAGCGTCAATTGCCTAAAGAAAAAGGAAGGGGTCTTTGCACATATTCCATTCTCGTCTTGCAAACTGCTTCTGTCACGCACCTAACAGATCTAGCCTGATGCATAATTTATAAGAGCTGAAGCCCATAATACAACACTGTTAGCATCATTATTTATAAGACCTAGCCCGGATAATTGACAGTTGTGTAACGGTTACATTCTTATGTTGATCAAATGTTTTGAAGGCTATAATATAGAGCCAGCTTAATTACTCAGGTTCCACCCAGCTTTACAAAGCTGTGTCAACAAAGAAACAAACCAAATTAAAATAACACATAAACAACAGAAAGCAATGCTTAAGAGGTTGCTTGTATTATTTAATCATAACTCATACTACAATTGAATTTATCTAAGAAGACTGAATCAATTGCCACACAAAATACTACAATTGAATTCATCTTCTAACACTACAATTAAATTCATCTAGAGGACTGAGTCTATTGCCACACAAAATACCTTGAATTCATCTTCAAACACTACACTTGATTTAATCTAGAAGATGAATCTATTGCCACAATAAATACTACAATTGAATCTATTGGCTATTGCCACACAAAATACATCAATTCAAACATTCTAATCTAAGGTCATTAATGACTAATGGTATCTTTAACAAGTTGATGTTTTATATCAACATTCAGATACGAAAAGGAATAACCTTTCAAGCATGGCGTTTATGTGGTGAGGACAAGGGAATGATGATTGTAGTACCTGATTCCGTTGCTGTATGTGATCCTTTTATCTTCGGTACATTCAGAATTCCAGCTGAGCATCCAATTATTGCTCCTCAAGAGAAAACTAGCTGTGGAACAGATTGAAATTTGCTGCCATCAAGGATGTTTTTATAGTTTATACAAAAATTGATAAAATCATACTAAACTTCAGATCAGATACATCAATATTTCTACAGAAAAATCCAGTACAACATCTAGAAATTTTAGCAAAATATTGAAGTTTATTTTTTCATAATATTTTATTATCCAGAAGTTCCAGCTTTGAAATATGTATTTCAAATAGAAAAATGTTACATGTTCTTGTATATATACGCTGCACATGATGGAAAAAATAACCAAATAATATTTTTATTATCTAGAATCATCCAAATTTAATACTAAAGCTTGCACAGTGCACTAGTAGTAATAAATGGAAGAAGATAAAAAGCGGTGTAGATAACTTTAGTGTGTTGAGGAGAAACTTAGGACGTGAATATTCTGCAGGTTCTGTTTACACCTTATAAATCAAGGCCCCAGGTGTTTCTGATTTCAACTGTGCAGAGCAGTTGGTTTCAAGTTCAGTTTTGTGTTTCTTTTCCATCCTCGAGATCATTTTCTCCAAATTCAAGGCTTGTTTGCGTAAAATAGAATGTGCTAAATCCTGAAAAGAATAAGATTTGAAACGAAAATAGCAATCTCAGAAAAAGGTCCGAGCGGCAATGGTTTCTACAATACTTGAATGCCACCCTCATTCAAAGTCCGAGCTCCCTACTGGAGCACGCTTCCACCTTCAAGCATCGATCTGATTGCTGGGTAATTTTTTAAATTTCTAGGAGCAAAGCATCCAAATAAGACTTATGTATAGTACTGAGAGCAATACTTATGGAAACGTTGAAGGTCCGTTTTAACTTTGTGTAATATTTTACAAAGGTATAGTAAATGAATCAGGAGGTTTAAATATAATTTTATGAAATAATTTATAGCCAGCTCAGGATTAATTTCAGGCCATTTAATGCTTTACATTTTTCGGAAGGCATTGCAATCTTAGTTGTTTAGATGGGTCAGGAGGGTTTTAATATGAAAATCATATAATTAACTAAACCTTCAAAAATGACCTTGTTTTGACATGTACACAAATACTTCACCTGAAACAAACAAAATTAAAATAACAATAAACAATAGAAAGCAATGCTTAAGAAGTTCCTTGTATTATTTAATCACAACTCATACTACAATTGAATTCCTCTAAAAGACTGAATCTATTGCCACACAAAATACTACAATTGAATTCATCTTCTAAACACTAAAATTGAATTCATCTACAAGACTGAATCTATTGCCACACACAATACTACAATTGAATTCATCTTCTAACACTACAATTGAATTCATCTATTGCCACACAAATTACTAAAATTGAATTCATCTTCTAACTATGAATCTATTGGCTATTGCCACATCTTCTAACAATTGAATCCATTGTGGCTATTGCCACACAAAGCTGGTTTCAGGATACCAAATGTCGAAGACGCTTTTGCCCGTCTCAGCAAACACGGGCAAAGAAGCATCACAGTGCTGAGCAGCAAACTGAGCAGAAGAGGTCATAAACTCCTTCTCAGGAGGAGAATCAGACAAAGAAGCATCACAGTAAGGAACTATCTGAGCAGTCTTGATCTTAGGCAGAGAATCAGACCAAGAAGCATCATAGTAAGGCACATCGAAACAATAATCATCACCCATCGGAGCCAACTCAGGCGAAGGGGTCAGTAACTCACCAACATCAAAAACAACATCATCAGCACCCATCAGAGCCAACTCAGGCGAAGGGATCAGTAACTCATCAACATCAAAAACAACATCATCTACCTCAGGATAATCTCCCGGCAAAGAAGCGTTGCTACTGACCCTGCTATAGAACCTTCCCTGCAAGAAGCCAACTTTTTCCTTCACACATTGCAGTTTGTAGTCTACAACTGAAGCCAATCTAACCAGTTCCTCTCTGTTGTATCCATCAAGAACAACATTATCATCCTCCAACTTCCTTTTCTTCTGCTCCTGCAACACGTCGTCGTCCATCCTTTCGCACCTCTTCCTTCTTTCCTCTACGGGAATCGAAAAATATCTTTTGATCACCCCTCTAACCTCTTTTTCGTTTTCTGGGTAAATTTCCGGCTTGGAATTCGGGCCATCATAGACAACGACACAAACAGGCACGCCACACAAAGTCGAAAACTCATAGGCCTTCTTCTTCAGGTTCTTCATCCTCTTCTGAAAGGTGATATTCCGTTTCTTGCGATCTTGAATCAACCCTAACTGTAACTTCTTTCGACCCATTGCGAGCGGCGGAACAGATCGATCGAAGGAGTCGGTGGAAACAGATCGATCGAAGGAGCAATTTAACAGAGAATTTCGATGGAGCAAATTCGGCGAAGCTCGATGGAGCAATTGGGGAACAAGTAAACTGATGGAATGTATTATTATATTGTTGAATGTATATATAAGGAAATTACAAATATATGTGAGTATAAACATGTTTTGTTGAATTATATTAGTTATTACACAAATTTTGTGTAGGACGTGATGTATAAATTCTTCTTCTTGCTCTTCTATTATTATTATTATTATTATTATTATTATTATTATTATTATTATTATTATTATTATTATTACTATTATTATTATTATTATTATTATTATTACTATTATTATTATTATTATTAGTATTATTACTACTATTATTATTACTGTTGTTGTTGTTATTGTTATTATAATTATAATTATTATTATTATTATTATTATTATTATTATTATTATTATATACAAATAATCGAAGGTAAAACACATTACAAGCCGTTGAAAGGGAGCCGACTAACAAGTTGGGCTCCGCATCCCTTTTGAATGGTAAACACAATCCTAGTCAAAATAAAGCAAGTACTCCTACTATATCCGGACAACTCTTTAGCAACCGAGCCCAACCTTTTAAGAAGTTCCACCGCATCGTCACCCAGGTCGCCAAACGTGGAAAAGGAAAAGGGACAAAAAGTGATACCCCATGGAACTACAAACCTCAGCATACTTCTTTCTCTTGTTATCAGCAGTGACCCTCACACCTTTGCCCGGAATGAAGTTAGAAAGGTCAGACGAGAAGAAAGGAGATGTACCAGTGATGTCAACACACGTGTCTTTGCCCTGGAACCAATTATAGAAAAGGATGTCGGCCGGGCGCAGCTCCCCACCACCACCATCAACCGTACTAGTATGGACATCTTTCCGGACAGAGATCCCAATCTTAAAACACTCATCAAATATGACATCACGCACCATGTTATGCCGATGCTTAATACCAACCTGTGCAGCAAAAGCAAAAACATGGTCACCTCAAGCGTCCAAAATGCCCTCTCACAAGCAGGGCACTTGGAACCCTCCCTAAACATCTCAATACCCAGACGATACTTAACGACGGTCCAAAAGGTAGCCGGATTCATAACCTTACCAAGACCAGAAACCGGGACCGTTTTAAGCCAATGTTGAGCCAGGGGTAGCCTCAAGTTCTCAACTAAGGCCTTCTGCCTAACCGTAAGGTCAAAGTCCCTCAGAAAACCCTTAAACACCATATTGTAATAACAACCAGCCAATTTCTTCATTAAATGGGGGGCTGGGCGTATCACAATCATGTCAAAGTCATAGTCCTTATAAAAGTTGACCCAACAAGCAGCAGCCGACTCAAAAGCTGCTCCATCACCTAAAATACCAGAAAGCCTCAAAATCTGATCTTGTAAGCTATAGGTCTGTGATCTCGAAGTCAGAAAAGCAAAATGCAAAGTATCAGCACAAGAAAGAATACCAAGCCCTCCGTCACTAATCGGCAAAGTAGAGAGCCGCCATTGAAGGGGGACAAATCCAGCCCCTCCAGTAGTGACAATTTGCTCAACAGAACAACGAAGGGCATGATCAAAGTCCCCCATAGCCTCGGAAAAATGAGATGGGGGAGCAGTCCGCATAGCAAAGTAAAAACGGGACACACTGGAACAAGCCCGAAGAAGTAGAAGCTCACATTGGGGTCCCTCAATCTCATAATGGCCTCCATCAAAGACTTGGTTTTCGCAACTCTCGTCAAAGCAACCCGAGAGTAGAAGGCCGGGTCAAGGCTAACAACACCACCTAACAACTTAACCCCATCAAGCGGTCTAGCAATATGCTCAGGAAAAACATCAGGCTCATAGCTACGCGGATCAACCTTCGGCCAAAAGATCTCCGTTTTACCGATATTATGGTACAAGCCTAGTGCGGGGCCATCCGCCCTGATGATGTCAAGCGCCTTATTGACCATCAGGGTATCACCAATCAACCTCCCGTCATCAAGGTACCAAGCATTAAGTTTCAACTGGCAACAATCCAAAATTTTTCGGATAAGGGGATGGAGGACCAATGAGAAAAGCAGCGGGACAAGAGGGTCCCCTTGTTGAACACCCCTGCAAGAATAGAGGACATGCTCTCCATAATATAGGCGTGCAGGACGGGCATAACAGAACTCAACCCAAGGAGAAATAGCGGGGCAAACCTACTGGACCTGAGAAATCATAGAAGTTCGATCCACGAGATTAAAAGCATTCTTGAAATCGACCAGAAGCATGGAAAAACTATCATCTTTGCCCTGAGATTCCACTAACCGATTAACCGCATGCAAAACTGTCTCCCCGCCGCCTGAAACCCAAACCCTGAACTGAGGATCCTCAAAATAAGGTCCAAGGGACTTACCGATAGCAGAAGCCGCAACTTTAGATACAAGACGTCTCCAAATAGAGCCAACAACGATAGGGAAAATTCCGCCTCCCGGTTTAAGGAGAGGCGTAAGAGGAGCACTAGCAATACTCACTAAGGGTGTTCGGGCAACAACCCCTAAGAAAAAGGTTAACAACCCCAGAAATCGAATCAACCAGCTCCTCAGCAATAGCAACAACACCACCACCAAGGGCATCCAACAAGTTTTGGGCCCACAAACCATCCCTACCACAAGAGGTGTCTTTAGGAAAACTCCTAATCCTATCAAGGACCAAACTCTTGTTAACCTGAAGAGAAACTCCGGATCTGACTGGAGAAGGTAAAGAAGGATGCGGGGAAGGCGGGTGCATATCCAAAAGTCCATGGAGGGTATCCTTAGCATTGGAGCAACACCCGAGGAGGTGAGGATACGGATCGCAGCCGCAAAATGACCATCGGTAACCTTCCTTTTACATGTTTCAAGTTAGCCTCATCTGGGTTATCATCAGCATCCCTGGGAGGGAATCAATCACAGAAGCCAAAAGTTCCTCAACAAGATATCCAATACCTCTTGGTTCCTTCCATAACCGAGTAGCCCTAGCGATACTTTCAGCCTGCAAACCCCGCTTCACACCCGACCGATTTTCAAAACATGGCTTGGGCTTATATCGATGAAGGATAGACCAAGGTAAGATAAGGAGACAAACCCACGCGGACACACAAGTGGGATTAGAAAGAACCCGATCAAGGGCATCTTTGAGAACCCTAGCAAAACCCAATCTGCACTTCCACGGGACGTTCTTCACAGTAAGAACATCAGCCTTAAAAACCTTCTCCACCAAGGAGACATCAAACACATCATCAAGAGCAAGGGCATCCTGGCCCATCACATTATCCATGATATCCAAAGAAGGAGCTGCCACAAGAGAAGGCCGAGGACATTCATGAATAAAGAAAGCAACCAACCCATCACTAGACAAAGGAGCAGCAACTACCCCATCCGAATGAACACAATTCTTAGACACCGTGTGGGTGACACAACATTCACCACAAAACCAAAGGCCGACTTGCCTAAGAACCGCCACAAAACTATCGTAGATACCTTGATCAGAACCAATAAGAGACTTGAACCCGGGAAGGGCGTCACCACACACATGAATATCCCGCAAATGCCTAATGAAGTAAGCCGGGGTAAGCCCCTTACCCCCACCATCACGACACCCGTCTTGCCCAACGAAGAGGCAGTGTACCCGCACGGATGGAGCAGTCTCCGAGCCTCTCATCCAGAAAACTAACACGTAGGACAAACACACAAAGCACCACAACTCAAGCAAAACCGCAACCTCAAGCAAACGCGGAACCAAACAACATCCTCAAGCACACACGTGCATCACAAAAAACCAGCAACATACAACAGACAAAAGAAAGACACGGCAAAACTGAACATATCGGTGCCGGAACTAGACCTGTAGAAGAAGGCGGAACACATACCAAAGAAGCGCAGGGAATCGACCACCAAGAACCGCAACAAAAGACAGAACACACAAAGCAGAAACTAACACTAGTACAAATACCCCCCCTAGACCCCGGTTATTTTGTACATGGGAACCCGGTTATGGAAGCGTGGTTAACGGGAGCGAGGTCCGACGGTTCGCACCCCGGTAACTGTCACCGTGTTAAAAATTTTCGGACCCCGGTTTTTTTTCTAGCGGGGTAAAAGTCGGACCCCGGTTATTTTAAAATAATCGGGGTAAAAGTCGGACCCCGGTTATTATAAAATAACCGGGGTAAAAAATCGGACCCCGGTTATTATAAAATAACCGGGGTAAAAGTCGGACCCCGGTTATTTTAAAATAACCGGGGTAAAAAGTCGGACCCCGGTTATTTTAAAATAACCGGGGTCCGACTTTTACCCCGGTTATGTTATAATAACCGGGGTAAATGTTTGTAAAATTGGTAATTTGTGGACCTCGGTTTTATTATAATAATCGGGTTATTTTTACCAGTTTAAAAATTTTTATTCCCCGGTTTCTACTTAAAACCGTGGTAATTTTTAACCGTAATTTATTATATTTAATATGAAAATTAGCTAATTTGGCACCTGCTTAACCGAAAAATAATTAATTAGTAAATAAATAATATTAAGCTAAAATACATAAGCAAACTTATCATTTAATTAATATTTCAATCATGTAATCCGAAAGTAACATCAAAAAACAAACCAAGTTTCTACCGTTCTTCGTTCTGATAGTATATTATATATGTTTAACAAAAGATTACAAACACTTTTTACCGAGATGGTCTCTACATGGAAAACTAAGCTAGGCAAGTCAGTCAATGTCGATGCATTCTTGAATGAGAGGTTCCACAAACTCGAGCCACTCCTTGTGCAGTTCATGAAGATGATCTTTGTCATACGTCTTCGGTGAGCCTTTAAAATACTAAACAATTAAACAATAAACAACAAAAGTAAGCAACAACATATATCAACAATTTTACATATCAATATTTTAATATGTAGTAAGTACACATGCATACCATTTGCGGAATATCATGCACATCGTTTTCAATAATTTCCCTCATATAACGACATATGTAGTAACCACTTTTGTCATCTGTTGGTAGTTTAGGGGCCTAAAATATTAAAAAAGATTTATAGCTCAATATACAAATATGTTAATTACAAACTCATTTGAACAAGACAAAATCAATTAAGATCTAACCTTGATGATCTTCCAACGCAATACTCGCTTTCTTATCTTGGGATTAGTAGGAGGCATCCTTGTTTCATTAAATTGTTCCATAGAACTACAATGAAATACAATGTAACATATCCATCAATATCTATCAATCCATGAAATCAACAAAAACTTGAAAGTATAGCATTTTGTGTTATATAACTTACAGTATAGCCACGATCCGAAAATCACTTCTAACTTCTTCATGCATTGGATCCAACCAATAAACAACACATTCTAAGGGATCAATCACCGCCAACATCCAATGAAGACTACGGATAAAGAATTCACTCAAATTGGTTACTAGTTGGACAATCCAAAATTTAATATATATAAATATATATATATATATATATATATATATATATATATATATATATAATGTAATATAGTAACATTTTACTTACCCTCCAAAATAGGGGGCAAACCATAAACGTCTTGTCATATCAGAATTCCGATGAGAATTAACCATATATTCAACTCTCTCATCAACACGTCTTTCGGTACCCACCGGCCAAGCCAAGTTTGTTGGGGAAAGAAAGGCAAATTTGCTTGGATTATAATTTTCAAACAAGCACATATCATGCATAATCAAATGAGATTAACTTTCCAAAAATTTTCTAATAAAAATGTAATGGACATGTATTAAATACATACTTGATATATATCTCGATATGCCTCGTCTCTAATTCTCGTTCATCTAGCCATATTTTCATCTCCCTCTTTCCAAAGTGCAACAAGTACTCTTGATGAAAAATTGAAGTTGGCATATTTATCACGACATCCACATCATCAACCGAATTAATCATTGACAAGCATCTCGTCACCATACTGTCACTCTTTCCTTGGGGTGTATGATCTATGTAATCCTCATCGATGTGGATATGAACATCTTTTGTGGTTTTAGATGCTTTTGAACTCTCACGAACATCCTATATAAGAATTCATAAGGATACTCACATATACATATTGACAAAACATTAACAATATCTAATAAAAAATTTATAAATGTTAGCATTATACCGATACAAAAGTGACCATGCACTTTGGCCATGCAATGTAACCTCCGATTGCATCTTTGACAACGACAACCTCATCCGTCTGTTTTGACAATTCTGTAAACTCATGATCAACCTCAACTATCTCAACTACAACCTTGCAAGTTTCTACATCCAACGGCTTGCCATGAAGCATTGTAACTTCTCCGTCTTTTGGAATATAAACTTGCCCTGTAGCTACCATAGATGATGGAGTGGGCCAATAAAGCTCACATTTTTTCCACACTCCCTAACCAATTAATATATATATATATATCAATGATGACACTTAATCAATATAATATACATGAAAAAACAACATTATTACATCAATATAAAATATAGGTGATGTGATCAAATAAGTGATGAACTTTATGCTAGATACTTACCTGATTGTCCGTAGCAGGTGAATCATTAATTGAGCAGCTATTGTTAATGCTATGGTTAATATTCTCTCCTCCTTGATACTTCCCCTTCAGTTCCAAGATTTCTTTTTTCAATGTCATAACTTCTGATTCCAATTCGTTTACTTTAGAGCTTAGTTTTACAACTTGTTCAGATGGACGAGCACATCTGCGCTTGTTTTTACCAAACACTTGTTTAGAACCAACTCCAAGACCTACACCCTTCACTCGACCGGGGTGATCATCACCTAGTGCCATAGATAGTATATCATTACTCCCCGAGGTTGTTACGAGTCCATCCGCAACTTGTTTAGTAAGCGAATCCTTGAAATCACATACATTTTACATTAATAGTTCATGTAGTTTAGGATGAAAATCTTCTAAAAAAATAAATGTATTTATACGAAAAATTGTTTTTATACTTACAATTTTTGAAGCCACGGGTCTACAAGCGACATCAACTTCACCACTCATTGTTTGCCTAGCTTGTACCCATAATTCAGATCGGTCTATTGTAGAAGTGGTATAATTTTCCCCACGTTGTTCGAGCTGTACAAAAAATTTGAGTAATGAAACCGTCAGTCAACCACAATGCATAAACTATAAATTTGAAGCATAATGTAGATGCATTACCAGTTTTTTCTCCAATCGTGCATAACCTTTTCTTGATCCCCTATATGGATACTTATTCTTCTTTGCATTTTCACTATTTATTGCACTTGTCTCCTGCATTCAACAATTCCTAAGAAAACATAATCCAGCAAAACATAAATAAAATCCAACAATACCTGAAAATCTTTAGTGCATCTTTGTCGTCTAAACTCATCCCAATCAGTCTGCTCGATGTAATTATATTTAGCAGGAGGTTCCAATTTACCATCTTTGACTAGTTTAGTGAGTGTTTTCCTGAAGCCCCTAAACTTGTCACCAACATCCATAAGGATCATGTTTTTATGTGCATCACTAGGAATCTCAAAAGCTTCCTGCAATTTTTATGAAAGACCACAAGAAGATAACATTACCTTAAATAAAAAGCACCCTAAATAAAAATCACCCTATACATGTACTAACATATTTACTAAAGCCACAAAATGATAATTACCTTTACAGAGTCCAATATAGAGGTCTTAATCTCAGTTGGAACTTTTCTCCAATCACGATAAACAATTGGTATCCGTGTGCGTGCTAGATAACCAACATAGCTTGCCAATAGTTCAGATTTATCACAAACTGCTTTTCCATATAAGTTCCAATCCAAGACTATCTTTTCGGTGAAATTCTTAGAACTCTTTCTAATCCTATTTGTAAGAGCAGCACCCCTAGCGTGTGTGTGAGTAGCATCGTCGTCACTCGCTTCAGAATCACCACCATCACCTCTTGGGTGCACTGTCTGCGTTGTGCAAATAATCTCATCATTTCTCGAAGAGGGACTTGCCATTTACCTGGACTTGTGATAACATATATAAATTATATGATTAGTTAATTAGAAATAATGCAAAAGAAGCATTCCAACTCATTAGGTACATTCCAAAATAGGTACACCAGGAAATTTTGTTAGTTGAAAATAAAATTTAGCAACATAACTCTTTAGGTAATGACACAATCAGAAAATAGAAAATGACAACTCTATTTAAAATAGGTACATAAAATCAGCAACAATACATTGCATAAACAGTTCAAAATTAAAAAAAAATCAGCAACAATATATTCCAAAATAAAAAAAATCAGCAACAGTGCATAAACATAAGTAGAATCCAAAATAAAAAAAAATCAGCAACAGTGCATAAATAGCAACACAACACTTCAAGAATCCACAAACCTTATCCGTTTGTTTTAACAGTTCATAGAAATTTAGAAAAATCAGCAACTGTTCATAGAAATTTAGAAAAATCAGCAACAGTTCATAGAAATTTAGAAAAATCAGCAAAAGTGCATAAACAGTTCATAGAAATTTAGAAAAATCAGAAAACAACAAATAGTTCATAAACATAAGTAGAATCCAAAAACCATAATCAACTTCAACTATGTCAACTACAACCTTATCTGTTTGTTTTAACAACTTCAAGAATAAGAATGCAACACAACACTTTAAGAATAAGAATTCAGTAGAAGGTCTACAATCACTTTCTCTTTCTTTTAGAAGCCTTTTTTGAACTATTAATCTCTAAACCTTCTCCATGGTCTGACCGTAAGTATGGCCGGTCATCTTCTTTAACAATTGTCGCATTCACCGGCATGATGACTGAACAATTTGCCACTAAGTCTTCTGTGTCAGTATTATTCTCCACATATCTATCCTTTGTTGCTCGCACAATGACCCACTTGGAATCAGACGGGTCAGGGACAAAGAACACTTGAATTGCTTGTGAAGCTAAGATAAAAGGATCATCCTTATGGCCAACCTTACTCAAATCAACAAGAATGAAGCCTAAGTCATCCGTTTTTACACCCTTTTCGACATCAGCCCATGTACAGAGAAAAACCGGCACCTTAAACTCAATGTAATTGAGTTCCCATATGTTTGCAATAACTCCATAATATGACAATTGTTTATAGACAGACAAATGTAAAGTCTCAGATACTAGTGTTACACCGCTGTTCTGCACCGCACTTTTAGCATCATGAGATTTTGTGTGGAAAGTGTATCCATTTATTGCATATGCAGAGAATGACGTTACGTCGGGAAGAGGGCCTTTGGACAACCATCTCAAATTGTTGGACACTGACTCGGGTGATATTTGTTGTTGATCAAGTATTCTCTTTCTAAACCATTCAACAAAAGAGCGATTATGTTCTTTCATGATCCACTTCTCACTTTTAGAAGTAAGATTTTGGCTTCTCAAATAATCCATGTGCTCTTCGATAAAAGGACTAACTTCGTCACTATTTCGGAGAACATACAGATGAGCTTGACGTAGCAACTCTGGCGTTACTCTTTCCGTTCTTTTACCAACTAAACTGTTTCCTTCTGTCGGATCTATCGTGGATGTCTTAGGAAGTCCTATGGCATCAGCACCTGATAAGTAATTGCTACAAAACTCAACCGCTTCTTCGACAATATATCTTTCAACCATGCAACCTTCAGGTCGATATCTGTTCTGCACATAATCTTTCAATACTTTCATATATCGCTCAAATGGATACATCCACCTCAAGTATACTGGTCCACAATATCTTACTTCTCTAACAAGATGAACCATCAAATGCACCATTACATCAAAAAATGATGGAGGAAAAATCATTTCAAGTTCGCACAATATAAGCTCAATCTCCTTTTGCAAACTTGTTAACTCTTTCACATCAATGACCTTGCTGCAAAGTATCTTAAAGAAGAAACAAAGACGTGTGACAATATCTCGAACATGTTTTGGTAGAATTCCACGTATGGCTATCGGCAAAAATTCCTCCATTATAACATGACAATCATGGGATTTAAGTCCTTGCAACTTCACTTGATTCATATTTACGAGACTTTTGATGTTGGATGAAAATCCAGAAGGTACCTTTACCTCAAGAAAGAATTTACAGAATGCAGATTTTTCAGCTTTAGAAAGGGAGTAGCAAGCCGGCGGTAGGTACGTTTTTCCTCCTCTTATCTCATGTTTCAACTCTGGTCTAATTTCCATATTTTCCATGTCTTTTCTTGAATTGATGCCATCTTTAGTCTTTCCAGGCACGTTCAACAATGTACCTATTAGACTATCACATACATTCTTCTCAATGTGCATTACGTCGAGACAATGTCTCACGTACAAGTGTTCCCAATAAGGAAGGGTGAAAAATATTGACTTTTTTTTCCATCCTTGCTTCGGTAGAGGTTGTGCACGCTTTTTGCCAAATACCACATTCAAATCTTTAACTTTATCATAGATTTGAGAGCCCGTCAAAGGTCGAGGAGGTCTATTATTTTCTATACGGCCGTTGAAAACTTTCATGAGCTTGCGGTAATGATGGTTTGTCTCCAACCAACTTCGATGTCTAATATACACGGTCTTTCTACCAAAGTCTAGCCAACAATAACAAGTACCTTCCTCACAAATTGGACATGCCGTATATCCCTTAGTAGTATAACCAGAGATATTCCCATATGCTGGAAAGTCATTTATAGTGCAAAACAACATCGAGCGCAAGCAAAAGGTTTCTTTACCATAAGCATCGTAGACATCCACACCACGATCCCACATAAGGTTCAAATCATCCACGAAAGGTGTCAAGAAAACATCCATATCATTTCCAGGTTGTCTTGGACCAGAAATTAACAATGTCAACATCATATACTTTCTTTTCATGCACAACTCCGGTGGAAGATTATAAATCACAATCACAACTGGCCATGTACTATGACTAGTTGATTGATTCCCAAATGGGTTAACTCCATCAGTTGACAAAGCAAGACGTAAGTTTCTAGAGTCCCTTCCGAACTCGGGATATCGGTTATTGATACTTAACCATTGTTCAGAATCCGCTGGATGTCTCAACTTTCCATCACATATCTTCTCCTCAGCATGCCATCTTAGTTTCTTTGCATCCTCAACGTTGGAAAATAGACGTGTCAATCGTGGAATTATTGGAAAATACCACATCACCTTCGCCGGGACACGATCTCTCTTATATCTAGGCTCACCACAAATAGGATTTGGGCATTTATCTAGGGAGGCATATTCTTTTCTGTACAGAATACAATCATTACGGCAGACATCAATTTTCTCGTAATCCATGCTGAAGGAGCGTAGCACTTTTTTGGCTCGGTATGTGCAATCAGGAAGCACGGAATCTTCAGGAAGCATTTCCTTCAAAAGCTTTAGTAAGGCTGTAAAACTCTTATCACTCCATCCATAGGCGGCTTTCAAATTATACAACCTCAAAACACCAGACAACTTTGTGAACTTAGTACACGATGGATATAGAGGTTCTCTAGCGTCACACAAGAAATTGTCAAAAATATTAGGATGATCATTGAAATTTTCCTCAGCAGCTTGTGCCATTTCCTCAAAATGATCAGTACCATAATTCTCCTCTTGGAGAGGTGCATCGGTGCTATCAGATGGTTGTTCTTTCTCTCCGTGTCATATCCAACAAGTATATAATTGGTCAATTCCATGGATAATCAAATGATCCTTCAAACTCCTAGCATCGGACCGTTTACAATTGTAGCATTTTGTACAAGGGCATGAAAGCATGTCAGGGTTCTTAGCATTTTCTACAGCAAGCCTTATGAATTCTTTAACCCCATCCTGGTACTCAACTGTCAAACGACTCGCAGACATCCACTTTCGATCCATTTTAAAGAACTTTAAATTAAAGTCAACAAAGCCTAAGAGAAATCAAGAATTTGTATAAATAATATTGATATGGAAAGAAAACAAGATTCTGGTTCCTCTTCCAGATAAACGAAACAAAACGAACATAACCTCAGGTCCTCCCTGAGTAGAAACGAGATGAAACAAAAGGAAAACAAGAATCCTGGTTCCTCTTCCAGGTAAACGAATAAAAAACAACGTAACCTCAGGTCCTCCCTGAGTAGAAACGAGATGGAACAAGAGACTTACTTGTTAAAAATACAAGGCTTTAGAGAAACCCTATAAGATGTCTGAATCCAAATGAATCAGCAACAAGCAGAAGCTTCAATCCAAATAAATCAGCAACTCCAAATGAATCAGCAATAAACAACGGCCCTAGTTGAATAAAAAAATCCAATAAATCAACATTTCCGGCCAATTTATTCAACAATAAACAACCAAGGTGATGAAAGCACCGGTTCAAAACAGACAATATTCATAAATCATGTACTACAATAAACAACAAAGCATGTCAAATAAATAAATTTAATCTATGTACATAAAGCAATATGTCTCCATATCGAAAGTACATAGGAAGCATGATTCAAGTTGATATAGGGGTAAAATATATACAATAAGCTAATGCTTTTCAGCACCAGAAATGTTAAAAAATTAATCTATGTACATAAATAAATTAATCTATGTACATAAAGATAATCTTTTTGAGAAATGTAAATGATTCGCTTTTCTGATATTATAGGTTATGAACATTAATGTTATTCAGGTATGATTTTTTAGTTTTCTATATAATTATTTGTAAAGGATAAGATAATTCTTTTGGAAGGTAACTTTTGACTTAATATAGTGAAAAAATTAGATCTATGTAATAGTGTAATTATAGACAACCACGAATTATGTGCTTTCTTTAGTTTCTTACATTGCTAGCATTAGTTATCCAATAAAATATTCCAACTTTATGGCAATTAGGATGACCATTAAGCTACCTTAAACATTCTTTAACTTGAGAAAAATTTAGTGTTTGCCAAATGGCCATGATTGCAAATATAATATTGGAAGAAATAAAGAATCTTGATTAGGACAGGTAATTAAAGTTAGGTCCTTGTTTGGAAGTAGTGAAAATAGAAAACCATGTCATTTGCATGGTTGTCTACTATTAAGTGGAAATAAAGTCAATGAAAACTACAGTACGGCCACCAACTATGGAAAGGATTTTCTTTTTTATTTTATATAAAAAAAATATGATTAAATAAGTGATTGTGAACATCTTGATTAGTGGGTACCAACATGGATCACACCAACAAAAATAATAGAAAAAAATAGTCTTCACTCTTCGTCTACCCACTAGATAGTTCATCTCATGATTTAGCTCCAATTAGGGATTTAATCAAACGCTTGGACTCCCAAAAACAATCTTCCACTGTCCAGAAATCGGCCGCTAAAGCCCTTCTTCAGAGGCTGCTACCCGCCTACTCTTCTAGCTTTGAGCTCAAAATTATCTCCAAGGTACCAATTGAAGACCTTTCATTTATCTCTATTTCCATTTTTAGTTGGTTGATTTTATTATTTGAGTTTATATGTGTCAATGATGAATGTCTAGGTTGCACTCACTCTTCTGTATAATTGCGGGAATTAAACCATTACTGACCAAAATACATCATATGCATAAGATTGCACTCACTCTTCTGTACAATTGGTTTTCCTACTTAATGTGATGCAATGATCTTTGCCTAAGTTCTCTTTACTAATCCATTAAATATCAAGAGGAAAATGTATTTCCAAGAACAGTAGTACAAATACCCGAACCCGAAAATCCGAACCCGAACCCGAAACCCGAAAATTAGTTCAGTTAGAAATTTTACATTGTTTTACAATAGGCTCTCTTCTGTTTTACAATAGGCACTGGATATTTCATGAACTGTCATACATCAAATATATGAATAAATCTCTTCTGTTTTACATTGTTTTAAAAAGTTCAGTTAGAAAATTTTACATTGTTTTACAATAGGCTATCTTCTGTTTTACATGCTCCATTTTGATTAAATTCCTAGCAATGAGTGGATGTTTTACAATAGGCTCTCTTCTGTTGATGGTATGATTATTACATTGTTTTAACAAGTTCTGTTAGAAATTTTACAGTCAAATACTATGGAGTTTGATCTCTTTGCAATTACAGTTTATGAGCAGCCAAGGATTAGGCTTACAAGGCTGTTGGTTACATTCCAATGGGTAAATCAACTAACTTCTACAAACTAAGATTTGACATCAGATTTGGTTTCTTCCTTTGACAACACTCCTTAATCACAAAATTTCTCTTATCAGACTCGATTCTTCTTGTCCTTCACCCGCCTCCTTTCATGTAATGGCGTGCTATTCTCTAAGGATACAGAGAGGTATGGAATGACCAAGCTGAAAGCTACTTAGCTAAAAACCAGACATCTACCGATTCCACAAGCATCCCTCCATCTAATCAACCCCAAAGCATATCAATTCAGGTCCTTCACTACAACTTAAATTCCATAACTTGCTGAACACCAATGGACAGGAAAAACAAGTAATGCAATTCCATAACTTGCTGAACACCAATGGACAGGAAAAAATACCTTCTTTGAAGACAAGGCTGGTGAGAGCAGCAAAGCCAGGGCCAATATACGAGACAGCAGCAGCAACAGCTTCCACAAGGTGAGATGAAGAAATACCAACCTGAGTATAACAAAAATAGGATTTAGAAAACTTAATATCATAAGAGTCTAGTGAAGTTCACATAAGAAGCATTCAAATAAGCCAATCCCTCTCTATAGATTTGTTAGATGAGCAAACCTAAATTAAAATATATGGCTATCAATACTTTACTCACAAGAGAATTTCTGCAGCTCAGCTTCGCTTGTTGAATCTCATGTTTTCTTTTGTTCACATGGCCCAATCTGGAAAGAATGTTTGTTCACATAGAGGTGTTAAGAGACATCATGGAATGATCATAACAATATCTACAGAAGGTATGAGTGTTAAAATTAGGATGCATAAGCCTTCAATATTGAGAGTAGAACAATATGTCCAAACGTTCCTTAATAAGGGTGTCGGAGTTACTGTCACGAGCCCATTCAAACAAGAATCAACTTTTTTTTACTAAATTCCTATCCCAATATGAACTGTCATACATGAAATATATGAATACATCTCAAAATCCACAATGAAACCAGTTTATAGTCTTTCCTGAGATATCTCTTTGAAATTCAATGTCTCACATAAGTCATAATAATTCCGTCTTCAATCAAATCCTAACTGAATCCCCGCTTTGTTCAGTTTAAGGCACTAGATATAATGTGCTGTTACTAACAGAATATGCTTTTATGTGCAGGTCGGAAGAGATCTTAAATTCATCAGTCTAGCAATGAGTGGATGTTTTACAATAGGCTCTCTTCTGTTGATGGTATGATCATTACATTGTTTTAAAAAGTTCAGTTAGAAATTTTACAGTCAATTACTATGGAGTTTGATCTCTTTGCAATTACAGTGTGAGCAGCCAAGGATTAGGCTTACAAGGCTGTTGGTTGCATTCCAATGGGTAAATCAACTAACTTCTAAAAACTAAGATTTGACATCAGATTTGGTTTCTTCCTTTTACAACACTCCTTAATCACAAAATTTCTCTTATCAGGCTCGATTCTTCTTGTCCTTCACCCACCTCCTTTCACGTAATGGCGTGCTATTCTCTAAGGACACAAACAGGTATGGACTGGCCAAGATGAAAGCTACTTAGCTAAAAACCAGACATCTACTGATTCCATAAACATCCCTTCATCTAATGGGTAAATCAACTAACTTCTAAAAACTGAAGTTGAAACAGCCAAGTATACTAATTTTAGTTTGAAGCTGAAACAGCTTCACTAAGAGACCACATCGAACTGAGGAAGAAGAATGGATTAAGACTAGGGCAAGCCATACTATACCTTGAAGAATGAAGGCGCAATGAATCTGGGAAAAGAAGGAAGAAGTCGATAGGAAGTGCAACTGCAGAAGTGAAGAAAGTAATCTCACGAATTGAATAAGGTAAAAGAGCTTCTTTTCTCAAATCCTTCAAGCCTGTAAATATTCGCAAGTACAGATTCATACCTTACGTGTTCAGTGTGCTTCAATTTACTGCAGGTCGTTGCTAGTCATGGAGAATTGAGGTCGAGGTGCAGTCGCCGGATGGTTGAACTCGAAGGAGGGCGCGCGTACGGGATCGAAAGGTTAGGGTAGCAGATGGAGAGGGCGTCGTGGTTCTTTTAGTCGCTCAAAACGACGACGTCTAGTTTGTAGTTTCTAACACGGTTATATTAAACCGGGATCCGGTTCGCTATTTTTAACACGGTTAAAATAATAACCGGGGTCCGGGTTTGCTATTCTAACACGGTTAATTAATAACCGGGGTCCGAACCTTTATTAACCCGGTTAAATGAAATAACCGGGGTCTAAGTTTATTTTTTAAAAAATAAAAAGCAATTTACCTCGGTTATACATATAACCGTGGTCCGAAATAACCTTTTATCACGGTTCTTTCAAACCGCTCCAACGTAAGCGAGGTCTAGGGGGGTTATTTGTACTAGTGTAACCTCAAGCCAGAACCGCAAGGGATGGGGCAAACAAATCGGCGCCGGACCTAGGCACCAGGAACCGGGGACGTCAGGAGAGAGGCGCACCGGGACATCGACCACCAGGGACGTCGACCACCATGGGAAGCAGAGGGAGAGAGGCGCATCAGGGGAAACTGCACCAGCGGGCCAACGAATAACAAGAGGGAGAGAAGCGCATCAGGGAGAGGACTGGAGGAGGAAAGGACTGGAGGAGGAGAAGAGGGGTCTCCGGCCGTCAGGGAGAGGATGAGCCGCCATGACGGACCATCGAACCGACCACCATGCTAGGGGCGCAAGGAATCGCCCTAGGGATCACCAAAAGGGATGCGGAGCCCAACTTAGCAACTGAGCCCAACCTTTTAAGAAGTTCCACCGTGTCGTCACCCAGGTCGCCAAACGTGAAAAAGGAAAAGGGAAGAAAGTGATACCCCATGGAGTTACAAACCTCCGCATACTTCTTTCTCTTGTTATCGGCAACGACCCTCACAGCTTTACCCGGAATGAAGCTAGAAAGGCCACGCGAAGAGAAAGGAGATGTACCAGTGATGTCAACACATGTGTCTTTGCTCTGAAACCAATTATAGAAAAGGATGTCGGCCGAGCGCAACTCCCCACCACCACCATCAACCATACCAGTATGAACCTCTTTTCGAATAGAGATCCCAATCTTAAGACACTCATCTAAAATGACATCACGCACCATGTTATGCCGGTGCTTAATACCAACTTGTGCGGCACAAGCAAGAGATGGTCAAATGCCCTTCTTACAAGCAGGGTACTTGAAACCCTCCCTAAACATCTCGATACCAAGGTAGTACTTAACGACGGTCCGAAAGGTAGCCAGGTTCATAACTTGACCAAGACCAGAAACCGGGACCGCTTTAAGCCATTGCTGAGCTAGGGGAAGCCTCAAGTTCTCAATTAAGACCTTCTGCCTAACCGTAAGGTCAAAGTCCCTCAGAAAACCCGTAAACACGATATTGTAATAACATCCAACCAATTTTTTCATTAAATGGGGGGTTGGGCGTATCACAGTCATGTCCAAGTCGTAGCCTTTACAGAAGTTGACCCAACAAGCAGCAGCCGTCTCAAAAGTGACTCCATCGCCTGAAACACCAGAAAGCCTCAAGATTTGATCCTGCAAGCTACGAGTCTGAGATCTCGAAGCCAGAAAGGTAAAATGCAAAGTATCAGCACAAGAAAGAATACCAAACCTTCCGTCACTAATCGGCAAATTAGAGAGACGCTATTGAAGGGGTCCAAAATCACTAAGGTAGATAGATCAAATAACAAGATCAAAAGCTCCCAAGCCAGATAACCGAAAACCGAATTTGGCCTAAACCAAATCCCCGATAACGGCGCCAAAAACTTGTTCGTTGGAAAGTGTGCGTGCAAAGTCTTAAATTTATAAAATCTGAAATCAAGCAAAGCGAACCCGCAGTGTACGAATCGGTATATTAAAGCAAGAATTTCATAGTTTAACTCAAGGATTTGGGGGATCAAATTCAGTTCGTAAAATCATCCAGCAAGTAAATAAGCTTTTGTAAACATTAATGGGTAAACAACGATTCTAAAGATTCAAGTATCCAATTGTGGCAAACGTTTCAAGATGTTCTAAAGATATAAGGACATAGTTATGATTGCAAAGTATAGATCTAATGTAGGGTGTTGTACGGTGAAGTTCCAAACCCATATATCTTACTCAAAGGCTCTCTCAATAAAGGATGATGAGTTTCGTTATAAATAGGATCGAAGGACAAGATTAAACTCTCAAATACCCATGCCCAAACCCAAGGGAATCAAAGATAAGCCAAAAAGGTTAAGGTTATGACACTCAAAACCTAAGCAGAGGGTGTTGAGTCTCACTACTACCTAGAAAAGGTAAGCCAAGGCTAGGTTAGGGCAAATCTTTAACTTTGGATCAAAGCAAAAGCAAAGCACGTCAAACAGGAAAAACCACGGTCAGTTCTTGAGGAACCACGGCTGTGGAACTCAAGAACAAGCCGTGGAAAGGTAAGACAGCAAGGTTTCTCGCAACTCTCAAGGTCCAATCTGTTTTAATTCAACCTATCATCATCTAAGCCACAACTATCAACCCTTCATCTTAGAATCGCTTAAGAGTTTGAGCCAAAAATCATTGTCATCAAATCAATAATCAAGATTAAAAGAAAGAAAAGGTAAAACCTTGAAAACTCAATAATGAATGCAAAACCAATGTCAATAAAACTCAAATCCGTGCTTGTGTTCAGTGAATACAGAACAGAGTTAGAAATCTCTCACAAATCTCAAAGAACAAGAAGAACGGGATGTCAATCCGCCTTCAAAGTATAACCCTAAGATCTTCTAACTCCAAATAGGAAAAGTGCGTACTTCTCCAAAGCTTTCTTCCAAAATCTTCTCACAATGTGATCTTGCAAATGATATCAATTCTCTCTTCCGACAGCGTATGCAGCCTATGTGTAGCGAGGGATCCGTTTTCTGTCTTTCTTTAGGCTTCTTATAGGAAATGCTAGGGTTACAAAAGCCCGTAACGGATGATGACGTGGCAAATATGACACGTGGCAGTCGTTAACAAAATCACGGCCAAGACCAACTTTCCACGCCCGTGGAAACCACCGTGGGAGCCTACGACATGTTCCTCCATGGCCTTAATTAAATTAAATACCAAAAACACGGCCGTGGTTCCTTGTACTTGACCGTGGAATCCTTAAATCGTGCGTATAATCCCTTGTTTCCCAGCTTCCTACTCACACTCCTTCCTTAGCTACTCCAATGCATCTCCTTGGTGTCTAGCATGATCAAAAGTGCTCACATGCTCCATTTATGCTCCAATCCAAGCCTTTATTCACCTAAAAACACAACAAAGAAAAATGAAAAGGGAGGTAAGATCGGATCAAAAGTGCTCACATGCTCCATTTCTGCTCCATTTATGCTCCAATCCAAGCCTTTACTCACATGCTCCATTTAGCTTGACTTGGGAAGAAAATTGAAGGAGAGAAAGGGAAGAAGTGATGATACGTGGAAGAATGGAAAGGAAGTCATCTGCTAGGGTTGAAGATTTAGGATGAGGCAGCAGAACAAGGGAGGTAAGATCGGATCTTCTAAAAAAGAAAAATGAAAAGAATGGCGGTGTTCGCTCCAAAAGGTGTGTGCAAGCTTTAATATTTATACCAAGAATAATTGCAAATAAGCAAACCCGTAGTGTACGGATCGATTGTAATAAAAGCAAGAATTCCAGGGTCGAACATAGGGACTATGGTGAAACAAAGATCGGTAGTTCAAGTTGTCAATGAAACACAAGAAACAAGCAAAGCTATCAAAGATGATGTAATAACCAGGTAAAGGGAATGCGGATTCTAGAGATTAAAGCATCCAGTTGTGATTCCGACTCAAGATCTCAATAGGTAACATGGACAAAGCTGAGGTTTGCAAAGGGAAGGTGTTTCTAAGGTGGGAATAGATCACCGGGTAAGTCTCACTTCTCACTATCCCAAACCAAAGATCCTCTCACCGGGTAAGTCTCAAGGTACTAAGAAAATGAACTATAATCTCAAACCAATACTCCACCCAAGGGGATAGACTCAACCTTTACCGGGTAAGTCTCAGGCTAACTCTCAAAGATGGGATGAAGGCACACTCAAACCCCAATAAAGAATAAACCTTTATTACCTACACTCATGATCTTGGGTATACAAACAAAGGAATCACCGGGTAAGTCTCATCCGAGGCTTGCGTTGAACCAGGAAAGGTATAACAAGGATAGGATTTGGCAAACTAAAACCTCAACTCAGATAAGGATCAAGAAAGGGCTCGCCTCGCTCAGTTAGTATTCCATCTCGGTCGAGATGTTCAATGGCTGACCGAGGTGTTCATCGGTTAAGGTAAAGACTCGAGCTTTCAGGGTCCACTGGGATAAGGGCTCATTCTTTCATAGTCTTTCCCACAACCTTCAACCAATCACCCTAGAATTGCATAAAGAACAAAGCCAACAATCATCATGATAACAATAAACAAATATATAAGAAAGGAATCAATATTCAAACAAGAAAACCTTAACACAAAGGTCTCAATAATTGAATCAAACAATCAAACAACAAACAATCATTGTTCCTCAATCACAATCAGAAAAGACAACAAACCAAACCATCTAAGAGAATCTTACAACTTCCTTCAAACTAGCTTTCTTCCTTCCTTTAACTCCAGCCTTCAAAACTGCTTTCTAAAATTCCTTCAAAACTTCCTTCAACTTCTGAATCAGAGATTTGGTGATCCGAAGATAGATGAATTCTAGAAAATCAGCCTCTATATATAGGAGAATTACCTTCCTAAGATAATATATCTTAAAAAGATAATTTCCTTCTTTAATATATCTTGCAATCTTCCTTAGTTCTAAAATATATCAGCCAAAAAGGATCTACTTCCTTCCTGTAATCCATCCAAAAATATGTGATATTCACTTTTCAAAAATAGAAGATCTCAGCCAAAGATAAAGATCTCGTGTCCCGTCATCACTTCACCTCGGTCCAGACGATCTTGAAGATCACCTCGATCGAGGTGGCACTGTAGCCAACCGAGGTGAGTCTCAGCTGAGTGTGAATCTCTCTAATCTGGTCCAAAATCAATCTTCTATATCATTTACATGCTTCCGGAGCTCTTCTTGTGACTCCTCAATGCTCCAGAATGTAGCTCCAATGATTTCTTAGCTTCCTTAGCTCTAAAACGTTCCAAAACATGTCATTTTCCCTACAATTACAACGAAACTAAGTGTAGACTTCGATTCTCATAAAAGTAGACAAAACAATAATATAATCAAAGAATATACATCCATGGATTCCATACATGCAGATTTATGAAGATAAAATGTCCAAACCAAACCCAAAATATAGACTATAATACATGCTATCAAAATACCCCATACTTGTCCCTTGCTTGTCCCCAAGCAAGATCCAAATCTTAGATACAAGATAGAATGGATTATAAGTCATCAAAAAAATCAATGAAAAACATTTCAAAACCTTTTGGTGGTGTGCTCCATCATAGATCACCCTAAGAGAATGCTTCATGGAAAATAAAATCAAGACATGATCAAAACATTTTATAAATATAAGAAAGTTGTTCATCTTTGCATAAAATCATAGAATGCATAATAAATCATATTTATCAAAATCAATCATGTATAACCCAGTTTAAACCACCAAGTCAATCATCATACTCGAGGTCTCAAGGGCTTCCAAAAGAGGTCAAGAAACGTGTCAGGGTGGGATATATATATATATATATATAGGATAATGTGGTGCTAGAATCCGGGAAGAGGATCTTACTTCACTTTCTGTGAATCACAACATCTTCCACCAATAATCTTTGCTTATTTTCACTTTTACTATACTTTTTTGGAGCATGGACAAAGGTGCACAATAACCGAAGCCTAGGAGATCAGCAATCATCAATTTCTCGAGATGCCTCAAACCCTTGATGCACATATCATGACCCGTTAGGACTATCGATCAATCCGACTTTGGCTGGGCACAAACACCCGGCTATGTGAATGGTGCCGAGTTACTCATCATCAAGATCAACGTCCCCAAACCTAATTTGTTTCTTTCTAACACTTTCAGCCGAGATCTCAACTTCACTTCACACGCTTTTAATCGCTTGCATCCAAATTTCCGGATAGGTAAAGGGAGGCAAATATGTATATGAGGGGCTAACGCATGATCAAGAAGAAGAAGAAGAAGAAGAAGAAGAAGAAGAAGAAGAGAATGAATTGCCTTAATCATCCTAGGAAGAAAGTGAGAGAACTCATCATGTGGTGTCAACCTTCAAATTCAACATAATTTGGATAAAAACAAAGTATTAAACATGCCAAAAATTTCAAACAAAGCATTTAGCAACTTAAACATATCATAAAACCTTTCAAACACATAGAGATTTCAAAACCAATCTGCAAGCAAAATCATCATTGAGATCATATCTAGAAAAGAAGCACAAAACGTTTCGAAAACTTTTCAGTTAAAAGCTCATCTCGGTCGAGGTGTTCTTCAAACCAGTTTTTGACGTTTTTCTCAAACAAAAACTTGTATGTATGCATGTAATGACAGGTAAGCACACAGAGCATAAATAGACAATAATATCTGAGAGAGTCATACAAACCATACACATAAGTCAAGTAGGTCACATAATACATCCACATACCCCATACTTGGGACACATTGTCCCAATGGGTCAAATATAAGTCTGAAAGATAAAGTCCTCACCGGACCAAGCTGAACTGCATAATAAATAAAAGAAATCCATGAAGCTCTAGTCCTCGTCAACTGGCGGTGTTGGATGTGGAATGTAGGGGTGCTGGGAAGGATCGAATGGATAGCCCATCATCTGCTAGAACTGCATCTCCTGCATGCGACGCTGATAATGTTGGCTCTCCTCTATACGATGCATCCATCCATTAGTGTATCGGCACTCATCATCAAAGCGCTGGGAGATGTCGATTGTCATAGCCGCATAGGAGTCAATCATTTGCTTTGTAAGCTCATCAACCCGTCGGTGGGCCTCAGGATCTCTACGGCGGCGGGGTCTGCACTGAGGTGGCGGTGGTGGTGATGCTGCTCTCTCATCCTCCGCCGCCTCGTCATCAAGGTCAACAAAGGGAATATTGGGCCCGCCGGTATCAGTACCGGTCTCTATGGCTTCACCTCCATACTCGTCGTCCTCCTCCTCCTCAACTTCTGCCTCTCTAGTATCTTGCATATAAGGGAACCAGATAGTAGACCAAAACTGACGGTCAAAGACAGAAAACTGAGATGACCACATAATCCCGTAAGGTGACTTCGTCTCCCATGGCATAGAAACGTAAAGTGTGCCAAGGACACGAGGGACGAGAAAGCTTTTAGTGATCATCTCTTGCAATCCCAACGTCTTCGGAGCCACAATAAGTGTACAACCTGATAGATCTAAACCCATGGAAGTGGCGATGTGGGTCACCAACCCACCACAACAGATATCGCCCTTCGACTTCCTCTTTATCTTGTGCAAGTCATTTGCCAGCATGGCAGCAAAGTCTGGAACGCCTCCTGTCACCATGCAAAATAAACTCAAAATCTCCCCTTGTCGGACATCATGGGGCGTCCCAGTACGCACCAGAAGTGTATCACTGAAGATCCGGTGAGCTAGGCGGAAAGCGAGATGGAAGATAATCCTCTTCCGGGAATCTTCGGGCTGCCATCTGTCTCTATGATCTGAAATGTGGGAAATCTCGCACCAGAAACTCCGAGCTACCTCTCGGGAAGGAAAATATGTAACAGTAGGTGTGGGGAAGCCAAAAATCTCCCCAAACTGATCCATAGGAACTGCGTAGTTCCTGTTCAGTAGCCGATACTTGATCCCGTGATGCTCCGGCACATAAGTCACTGAACTGACAAACTCCATCGTCGGCTCCAGATAAGTCGGTTCTCTAATGGTCATGAACTCCTCCAGGCCAACCATCAATATCATCTTCCTCAAGTCCTCCGTCACATGGAGGCACTCGAAGGCATCAACATCAAGGAATCGCGGGGCAATGATGGGGCACCCGCAAATCCTGTCATAGTCCTGCTGGTGTCGCTCGTGGATCACCGGGATAGAAAACTTAGAAGATGAGGAAGGAGAGGATTGATGTGAACTGATAGGCCTCTCTCTCATGGCCAATTGACAATCTGATCTACGTGGGCTAGCCATACTGGATTAACACCTCGGTCGCCTAGAACACCTCGGCCGAGACACAGTCGACTGGATCGAGGAGAATTGCTATTCAAATGCATTCTTTGAATCTGTAAGCTTTTTCCCCCAAAATCACTACCAAAAGCTTCCTATGGGGTACTTATATCCTTTTCAACAATAATCAATGGCGACCAATGTCAGATTTATCTAGAATCGACAAAAGAAGAAAGGAGTTAAGGTTTGAAACGAAATACCCCAGATTCTGCAAAATGAAACGTTTTCCTTGCTGTTTATTGCTTGGAAACTGAATCTCGTGCTTCCTCCGGTAATTTCGAGCCAAGAACCGTGGAACACGAGCAATAATTGAGATTTTGAGGGTGGAAGCACCCGCGGTCGAGGTCGTTTTTGAGAGGGAAAAGGTGAGAAGAGAGAGAAACCATCTTGCCTTTAATACCCCTCGTTGAATTTAATTACACCTCGGTCGAGATATTCTTGATCGGACCGAGGTATAAGAGTGGATGTCAGACCTAGTTGCCTCGGTTGACGACGAACGTCTCGGTCGAGGTCATGTGACAGCACCCGAGATGTGTCTTGGTCAAGCTCCGTCTTCTCAATATCTTGAACTTTTGTCCTTCCATGTAGCTTCTGAGTTGTAATTCTTTAGACAGTACCTGATTCTTGTCTAGGAGGACCCAAAAACACGAAGCAAACTATCTAAACTAAACTAGAAAAAGGGAAAAGAAAGCAATACCTTGGGTTGCCTCCCAAGAAGCGCTTGGTTTAAGGTCGCTAGTTAGACCGCACGTCATCCTCAAACAAGGTATAATGGTGCAATCTCTTCAGCTGGGACTTGCGGTCGGTACTTCTTCAGCCTATGACCGTTGACCTTAAAACTTCCGCTAGTTTTGCCCCATATTTCAACTGCACCATAGGGAAAAACAGTTTTCACAACGTAAGGTCCTATCCATCTAGATTTCAACTTACTTTGAAAGAGGCGGAGGCAGGAGTTGAAGAGTAGAACAAGATCTCCTTCTTTGAACTCCTTAGGAATGATATGCTTGTCATGCCATCTCTTCGTTCTTTCTTTGTAGATTTTGGAATTCCCATAGGCGTTTAAGCGCAACTCCTCCAGCTCATTAATGTCTAAAAGTCTCTTCTCTCCGACTTCCATGATGTCAAAATTCAACCACTTGATTGCCCAATATGCCTTGTGATCCAGCTCAATGGGTAGATGACAAGACTTCCCATATACCAAATTGTAAGGGGTGATACCAATGGGAGTCTTGAATGCGGTCCTATATGCTCAAAGAGCATCGTCCAACTTCATGGACCAATCCTTTCTTGTCCTTGAAACGGTCTTCTCCAAAATTGCCTTGATTTCTCTATTTGAGATCTCCACCTGCCCATTAGTTTGAGGGTGATAAGGGGTTGCTACCTTGTGGGTTACCCCATACTTGGATAAAAGTGCCTTGAACTTCCGGTTGATGAAATGTGTCCCTCCATCGCTGATGATGATGTGCGGCGTCTCAAAACGTGGAAAGATAGTTCTATTGAAGAACTTCACAACCACCATGGTGTCATTAATGGGATAAGCGATGGCCTCCACCCACCTAGAAACGTAATAAAAAACTAAGAGAATATAGAGGTTCCCTGCGGATGATGAGAAAGGTTCCAAGAAATTAACTCCCCATACATAAAAAATCTCAACCTCCTGAATATGGTTGAGTGGCATCTCGTTCCTTCTAGATAAGTTCCCTGTTCTTTGGCATGCATCACAAGAAATAACAAACGCTTGTACATCCTTAAATAATGTAGGCCAAAAGAAACCAGAACGTAATACCTTAGCGCACGTTTTGTGAGCGCAAGAATGTCCTCCACAAGGAAGCGAGTGGCAATGCCATATGACACTAGCAGCTTCATCCTCCGGAATGCATCGTCGAAGCATCCCATCTGGACCTCTCTTGAACATTAGAGGTTCATTCCAATAGTAGTGACGAACATCCTTGAAGAACTTCTTTCTTTGAGCGTACGTCAATGCGGGAGGTACTTCTCGACAAACAAGTTAGTTGACAATATCAGCGTACCAAGGCTCCTTACCATCAGAAACTTGGCGAAGCCAGTGCTCCACCAATTGTGAATGATCATCAGAGAATGAATCAGAAAGATTGTCGTCCTCAGTTGACAACATCTCGCCTGTTGTCTCGGTCGGAATCCGAGGTGGGTGACCGAGGTGTTCTTCAGATAAGAGCACCTCGCTTGCTCCAGAAAGTGTCTCGGTCGAGGTACTGGAACTGGTACCGAAACCTAACGTGTTTTTCTTCTCCTGAATCAGTTTATCAAATCTAGCTCCTGGATCTGTTTCCAATGCTTCCAAGCTTCGCACATGTGTATCACACAAAACATCTATACCTTCCTCCATTAAACTAAAAGTTAAAACTTTTTCAAGAGGATCTTTAATAAGGATAGAGCTCACCAATTCTCTAGACTCTTCTTCATCATATATGTTAAAGATGTCATCTTCCGGAGGCTCTCCCTTCATTGCAGCCAACAAAGCAAACTCTACTTGATCACAACCAATGTTGAATTTCAACTTGGTGTTCTTACAATCGACGTTGCAACTCGATGTTGCTAGAAATGGTCTCCCGAGAATGATAGGGATGGGATAATCTACGGGAATGTCAAGCACAACAAAGTCTATAGGTATGTAGAAATTACCTAACTTGATGGGAACGTCCTCCAAGATACCAACGGGACGGGTAATGGAGCGATCCGCCATGTACAATGTCATCTTCATGGGCTTGGGCTCTCCAAGGCCGACTTTCCCACATAGCTTCAGCGGAATGATGCTCACGCTGGCTCCTAGATCACATAGTGCGTCATAAGTCACATCCCCAACTTGAATGGGAATGCAAAATGAACCGGGATCTCTTAACTTAGGTGGCATCTTCTCCTTCATGATTTGAATGAGCTCCGAAGATCTAGATGTCATCCTTACTTCACCAAAGTCTTCCAGTTTCCTCTTCCTTGATAAGATCTCTTTCAGAAACTTCTCATAGGCGGGCATCCCTAAGATAGCATCAATGAAAGGAATGTTAATATGTATCTTATTCATAAGGTCTAGAAACTTACTAACGTGCTTGTCTAGATGTGCCTGCGCCCTTGACGGAGGGAACGGGAGTGGTGGTTTATAAGCAGGAGGTGGAATATAAACTTCAAAATTTTCTTTTGCTTTCTGGGGCTCCATCTCGGTTGGCACCTCGACCGAGGTGTTCCTCGTCTGATCATGGTTCGACCAAGGTACTGGATCTGCAGTCTTCGATCCACTGCATGTTGTGATAGCCATAATCTGTCCTTTTGAATTGCTCTCTATCCTTGCTGAGAGCTTCCCAGGATCTCTTGGCGCTTCATTCGCCTTGTTGAAAAATTGTTGTTCTAAGGCTTTTTGTGCCTTCGAAAATGAATTAATCGATGTCTCCATAGCGTTGAGCTTGATCAATATTGACTCCAGCACAGCGTCCGGTTTTTTTGGTGGCTGGGATAAGCTTGATGCAGGATCCTGGCTTCTTGTTCGCTCCAAACGGTGTGTGCAAGCTTTAAATTTATAACCCTAGACTTAAGCTTAAAACAAGGATGCGAACCCGCAGTGTACGGGTCAATCGTAGTAAAAAGCAAGAAATTCCAGGGGTCGATCACAGGGACTCGGTGAAACAAAGTCAATACGGTAGGCTTCGTGAATACTAACCACAAGAGCAATTAACACAATCAAAGATGAATAAGAAGTCAATAAAGCAAACATGCAATTCTAGGGATTAAAGCATCTAGTTGTGGTTCCAACTCAAGATCTAAAGATAAGCGGACAAAGCTGAGATTTCTGCGTGGGGAAGGTGTTACTAAAGTGGAGTAGATCACCGGGTAAGTCTCATTACACACTAATCCTAAACCGTAACTCCTATTACCGGGTAAGTCTCAAAGAATTAAGATAAAGAACTATAGCCTCAAACTAACGCACCATCTAAGGGAATAGAATCAACCTTTACCGGGTAAGTCTCAGGCTAACTCACAAAAATGGGATGGAAGCACACTCAAACCCCAATAAAGGATAAACCTTTATTACCTACACTTATGATCGTTGATACACAAACTAAGGAATTACCGGGTAAGTCTCATCCTAAGCTTGCATTGAACCAGAGAGGTATAATAAGAATAGGATTTAGCAAACTCTAACACTTAACTTTCTGTTTAGGTTCGGATAAGTCACCTCGGTCAGAAGAATTCCACCCCGGCCAAGATGTTCATCAACCGAACGAGATGCTTAGGGTTAAGGTTAAAGACTCGAACTTTCAGGATCCTACTGAAATCTAAGATTATTCTATCATTGTTTTTCCCACAATCTTCAGCCAATCACCCTAGAATCACACAAGGAAATTAGTCACTCATCATCATAATGAAAGTATTAAATATATGAGAAGAAGGTGAATATTTGAACAAAGAAGAATTTAAGGAAAAGACTTCAATAGCTGAATCAAATATCACAACAAAGCGTTCCTTGGATAACAATCCAAAAAGACAAGACAACAAATGAGGGAATTAAAGACAATCTTACAAAACCCTCCAAAAAGCTATAAAAGCTATAGACTTCAATCTTCCTTCAACCTTCAAAAAGGTTCTTCGAATCTCTCCAATTGGAGTATGCTGCTACTGCGTGCGGTTCGGTGTATAAGCCGGATCTTCTCGTAAGCAAGCTGTTGGAATTGTGGAAATCCAACCCTTTTTATAGGAAAATAAACCTCCAAAGATAATAAATCTTAGAAAGATATTTTCCCATAAAAATAGGTAAAATATATGATTCTGCATATCTCCTTCCTTCCAAGAGCCAAGCCCAAAAATATAAGATCACTTTCCAAATTTAGAAGATCTCATCCAAGAATAAAATATTCTCGCCGCGTCCTAGGTGTTCGCCTCGGTCGAGTCGGCGTCTCTGGATCGCCTCGGTCGAGGTGAATCTCTGGTCAACCGAGGTGAGTCACAACAGAATGTGAAATCTCTTGAATCTGCTCCAAAGTAAATCTTTAATCCATGGCTATGCTCCCTGGATGTAGCTCCAAATGACTCATGACTCCTTTTGCTCCTTTTTGATGCAAAACGTACCATATTACCTGCAATTACAACAAAACTAGGTGTAGACCTCGATTCTCGCAAAGGTAGATGAAATGGTAGTAAAATCACATAATGTACATACAAACATGCAAATTATGAAAGATAAAACGTCCAAACAAACCCCAAAATATAGACTATAATTCATGCTATCAAAATACCCCATACTTAGCCCTTGCTTGTCCCCAAGCAAGTTCCTCATATAAAAGACAAGATAGAATGGATTATAAGTCACGAAAATCAATGAAAAGTCTTTCAAAAACATTTTATGGTGTGCAACTATCATAGATCACTCTAAGAGAGTACTTCCTGGAATTTAAAAACTTAATATGCTCAAAACATTTTATAAATATAAGAAAGTTGTTCATCTTTGCATAAAACCATAGAATGCATAATAAATCATAATTATCCAAATTAATCATGTATAATCCAGTTTAAACCACTAAGTCAATCAACAAGCTCAAGGTCTCAAGGGCTTCCCAAAAGAAAAGGTCAAGAAACGTGTAGGTTAGGGATGTATGTAAGGTAATGTGGTGCTAGAATCCGGGAAAATGATGAACTTCACTTTCACTTCGGCTTGTAACATCTTCCACCAATAAGCTTCGCTTATCTCACACATTTTCTTTTTACTTTACTTTTTGGGATGCATGGACAGAGGTGCACAATAACCGAAGCCTAGGAAATCTGCAATCATCAATTTCTCGAGATGCATCAAACCCTTGATGCACATACCATGACCCGTTAGGAATATCGCTCAATCCGACTTTGGCAAGACACAAACACCCGGCTATGTGAATGGTGCCGAGTTACTCATCTTCATGATTGACTTCCCCAAACCTATTATTGCTTTCTAACACTTCACTTCCAGCCCACTTCTCAACTTTAACTTGCTTTCACCACTTCGCTTGCTTCCAAATTCCCGGATAGGTAAAGGGAGGCAAAATGTATATGAGGGGCTAAGCATGATCAAGAAGAAGAAGAAGAAGAAAAGAACGAATTGCCTTGGTCTTTCCAAGAGGAAAGTGAGAGAACTTAACCTGCGGTGTCAACCTTCAAATTCAACATAATTTGGATAAAAATAAAGTATTAAACATGCTAATAATTTTTAAACAAAGCATTTAGCAACTTAAACATATTATAAAACCTTTTAAACACATAGAGAATTTAAAACCAGTAAGTAAACAAAATCTTTACTGAGATCATATCCAGATAAGTAGCACAAAATCGTTTTCGAAAACTTTCTGTTACGCACCTCGGTCGAGGTGTTCTTGGTTCAACCGAGGTGAAATGCCTCGTTTGGCCAAGACTGACTCGGTCGAGGTCAAAAAAAAAAATGTTTTTAAAACCAAATTTTTTTCGGTTTCGACGTTTTTCTCAATCAAATAACCTGTAGGTATGCATGTAATATCGGATAATCATATAAATGCAGAAGTGAAGCATAAATAAAATATCCGATAAATAAAATGTTATACATCAAAAGTAGTCGAATAACATCAAGTAGTCAAATAAATACAAACACCCCATACTTGGGACACACTGTCCCAGTGGGTCAAATAAAAGTCTGAAAATGAGAGTACTCACCGGATAAATAGCTGAACTGCATAAAAAAATATAATAAGAAAATCCTGAAGCTCCTCAGTAATCCTGATCCGGCGGTGGTGGTGGTGGCACGTACGGATACTGTGTCGGGTCGAACGGATAACCCATGACACGCTCGAACTGAAGCTGGGCCATGACGTGTTGATAGTGCTGCCGCTCCTGCATCTCGCGGATATCCAGCGATAATGCAGCATACGAGTCAATAACCTGATCCGTCAGGTCATCGATCTATCGGTGGGCAGCTCGATCTCTCACTCCGCGCCTCTTGTGTCTAGCAAGTCTGACTGGAGAAGTCTCAGCTGGTGCAGGCTCCGTCTCATCCTCATCATCCAAATCAATGATCGGTGGCGCGCTCATCCCTGCAGTATCCGTCCCTGTGTCCATCGGGACTCCACCATCTCTCTCATCTACCGTCTCCTCGTCGTCGTCGTCCTCCTCCTCAGCCGGGGCAGCTGCTGCCTCTCTATGATCCTCCATCAGTGGAGCCCAAGCTGTCTGCCAGTAGTGTGGATCGAAAACTGTGAACTGTGCAGACCAGCGGATCCCCTGTGGTGTAGTCCGCTCCCAAGGCATAGCAACATACGGAGTGGTCAAACCACGGGGAACCAAAGTCCTCCGTGTGATCATCTCCTGTAATCCAAGCGGCTTCGGAGCCGCCACTATCGTACATACACTGAGGTCCATCCCGTGATAGGCAGCTATATGGGTGACTAGACCTCCGCAGCAAATCTCTCCCTTCGCTTTAGCCTTGATCTTGTGCAGGTCCTCTGCCAAGATCAAGCCAAAGTCTGGGAAACCTCCTGTGACCATACAGTAAAGGCTGAAGAGCTTGCCCTGTCGGATCTTCTGGGGCGTCTCAGTACGCGCCAGAAGTGTCTCGCTGAATATCCTATGGGCTAGTCTAAAGGCTGGGTGGAAGATGACCTTCTCCCTGGAATCTCCAGGGCGCCATCTGTTTGCATGCTCGGTAATATGGGCAATCTGCCCCCAGAACTCCCTAGCTACGGATCGGGAGGGGAAATCAGTGGCGGTGGGCTCAGAAAAGCCGAAAATCTCTCTCCAAACCTCAAGGGGAACTATGAAGTTCCGGTTCATCAACCGGTACTTCACAGACTGGTCTGTGGGAAGGTAGGAGAAGGAGCTAACAAACTCTAAGGTCGGCTCCAAATAGGCTGGGACTCGGATCTCAATAAACTGATCCAGCCCAACAGTAGCAATCATCCTCCTAAGGTCACCATCTAACCCTAGGCAATCGAAAGCTGACACGTCCAGAAAACGTGGTGTAATAACTGGACAGCTAGCTATGCGCTCATAATCTACCCGGCATCTCTCGTGGATCACCGGGCGGTAAGGACGGGAAGAAGAGGAAGAAGGGGAGGGTGAGGATCTGTCTCTGAGGGCTAGGCGACGATCGGAACTCATTTTCTCTCAACACTGTCAGAACACCTCGGTCATTGACAAGACTTAGAAATCACCTCGGTCGAGATGCAGTTCGACCGGACCGAGGCGCAGCAGTTACGATTCCAATTCTCAGAAATTCAGTTCTTTTCCCCCAAAAATCACTACAATTGCTTCCTATGGGGTACTTAAGTCTTTCCTCAGCAGAATCAAGGGCAACCAAAGCCCAAATCGAAACGAATGAACGAGTTAGGGTTTCGACTTGTTTTACCTCGTTTCGGTCGATTCGTTCGATTTCTTTGCAGATCTGTTGTTGCAATAGGTTCCTCTACCCTTCAATTGCAGTTTGGAAGCGGAAATCTTCGAAAACGAGCAAGAAACGAGAGGGAGCGAAGTGCACTGTCGCCGCGGTCGAGATGAAGAAGGTAAAAAGGTAAAAATAAAATTTTCCCCCTTTTTATACTGTTCCTGGATCTGCTGTCACCTCGGTCGAGATGGTCTCGACTGGACCGAGGTGGTATGGACCGAGGTGGTTCTGCAGAAACCCTAGTCGCCTCGGTTGCTCAAGAATCAACTCGGTCGAGGTGCTCTGACAGTAACCGAGATGCTTCTTTCTTCTCAAAATCTCGAACTTCTGTCCTTCCAGTTATGCTCCTTCCTTATATATTCCCTGTTGTCTGTCCAGAACGCCAAAAACAAAGCAAAGCAAAGCAAAAACAAAAACTATCTAAGCTAGACTAGAAAACGGGAAAAAGAAAGCAATACCTTGGGTTGCCTCCCAAGAAGCGCTTGGTTTAAGGTCACTAGCTGGACCATGATGCGTCTCAAACGAGGTGGGAGGTGCCCTCACCCCATACTTCACCTCCATCGTGGGGTGAAGTAAGTAAATCCATCAAACGCTCCAACAAGTGTAAGTGCTCATCGGGGAATGAATCGTCTATGGGTGGGTTATCCGTCTCGCGGGAAGATTCCGGTAGCCGGCTGAGGTGATCCGCAACTGAGTTCTCGGATCCCTTCTTATCGCGGATCTCTAGGTCAAACTCTTGAAGCAAGAGAATCCATCGAATAAGACGCGGCTTGGCATCTTTCTTAGCCAACAAGTAACGAATGGCTGCATGGTCGGTGTAGACAATGACTTTCGCCCCTACTAGATAGGAACGAAACTTCTCGAAGGCATATACAACCGCCAATAGCTCCTTCTCGGTGGTAGCGTAGTTGCGTTGTGCTTCATCTAGCGTCTTGCTAGCATAATAAATGGCGGTGGTCCGTCCATCTTTCTTCTGTCCAAGCACCGCTCCTACGGCTACATCACTAGCGTCACACATGACCTCAAAGGGCAGGGTCCAATCAGGAGGTTGGATAATGGGAGCGGAGGTCAACGCTTCCTTAATCCTGTAAAAGGCATCAAGACACTCATGCGAAAACTCAAAAACAACATCTTTATTCAAGAGGTTAGTTAGAGGTTTAGAAATCTTAGAGAAGTCCTTGATGAATCTCCTGTAGAAACCTGCATGCCCGAAAAAACTCCTCACACCTTTAACTGAACAAGGAGGAGGGAGTTTTTCAATAGTCTCAATCTTAGCTCGATCGACCTCAATACCTCGATTAGAAACGAGGTGTCCTAGCACAATGCCTTCATTAACCATAAAATGACACTTCTCCCAATTCAGAACAAGGTTAGTGTCTTCACATCTTTTAAGCACCAGAGAAAGGTTAGATAGGCAATCATCAAAAGAGGAACCATATACTGAAAAATCATCCATGAATACCTCCATGATCTCCTCTATGTACTCGGAAAAGATAGCCATCATGCATCGCTGGAAGGTAGCGGGTGCATTGCACAATCCAAATGGCATCCTCCGATAGGCAAACGTCCCCCAAGGACAAGTAAAAGTGGTCTTCTCCTGATCATCCGGATGGATAGGAATCTGGAAGAATCCACTATAGCCGTCCAAGTAGCAAAAGTGTGAATGCTGGGCCAACCGTTCGAGCATTTGATCGATGAAGGGAAGCGGAAAATGATCCTTCCGAGTCGCCGTGTTCAGCTTCCTATAATCGATGCAGACTCTCCAGCCCGTAACGGTCCTCGTTGGGATTAACTCGTTGTTCTTATTCGTCACAACGGTCATCCCTCCTTTCTTCGAAACGACGTGCACCGGGCTAACCCACTTGCTGTCCGAGATAGGATATATAATACCTGCATCCAACAACTTAAGAACTTCCTTCTTCACAACCTCTTTCATTATCGGATTTAACCGTCTTTGAGGTTCCCGTGAAGTCTTATGATTATCTTCCATTAGAATTCTATGCATGCAGAAAGAAGGTTTAATGCCAATGAGATCTTCCGTGGTATAACCTATAGCTTTTCGATGCTTTCTCAAGACATGCATTAACTTAGACAATTCAGATTCGGAAAGGGAAGCACTAACAATAACGGGATAAGTAGAATCCGGTCCGAGAAAGACGTACCTCAAGTGATTAGGGAGTTGTTTAAGCTCCACGACTGGGGGTGCTTTCTGAGAGGGATCCTTGCTTCCTCCTTCCAGTAGAGTGGTGTCAGAAACTGGACTTTCGGAAGTCTCAGTTGGAATCGTTTCGCCATCGACCTCGGTCGAGGCGCATAGGCGTTGACCGAGATGTTCTTTGGTCGCCTCGCTCAGTCCAGAAAGTGCCTCGGTTGAGGTACTGCTACTGGAACCGAGACTGGAGATCTTCGTCTCCTGGGTTAGCTTCTCAGTTGTAGCTCCTGGATCCTCTTCCAGTGCCTTTAAGCTCCGTATATCTGCATCACAAGAAGCATCTATACCTTCCTCCATTAAACTGAAGCTAATAACTCTTTCGAGTGGATCATTAACAAGGATAGAGCTCACCAATTCTCTTGATTCTTCTTCATCGTAGATGTTGAAGATATCATCAGTTAGCTGCTCCCCTTTCATGGCTGCAAGTAGTGCGAATTCCACCTCATCGCCACCAACGTTGAATTTCAACTTGGCGTTCTTGCAATCCACGTTGCAACCCGAAGTTGCTAGAAATGGCCTCCCGAGAATAATAGGAACATGATAATCAGCGGGAATGTCAAGTACAACAAAATCTATAGGTAGATAGAAGTTACCTAACTTGACCGGAACGTCCTCCAAGATGCCCACGGGATGGGTAATGGAGCGATCCGCCATATAAAGTCGAATTTTGACCGACTTGGGCTCTCCAAGACCGATCTTCGTGCATAGCTCTAGCGGGATGATGCTCACGCTGGCTCCTAGATCACAAAGGGCTTCACAAGTGACATCCCCAACTTGAATGGGAATGCAAAATGAGCCGGGATCTCTTAATTTAGGTGGCATCTTTTCCTTCATGATCTTGATAAGCTCCAAAGATTTAGATGTCATCCTAACTTCACAAACATCCTCCAGCTTCCTCTTCCTTGATAAGATTTCTTTTAAGAACTTCCCATAGGCGGGAATACCTAAAATAGCATCAAGGAAAGGAATATTAATATGTAGCTTATTCATCAAGTCAAGAAACTTACCAAAGTGCTTGTCTAGATGTGCTCTGGCTCTGGACTGAGGGAATGGAAGTGGTGGTTTGTATGCAGGAGGTGGAACATAAGTTTCTGTCGTTCCTCCTGCTTTCTGTTGCTCCGCCTCGGTTGGCATCTCGGTCGAGGTGTTCTTCGACTGGATCTGGACCGAGGTGGTCTGCGTCGAGCGAGGTACTGGATATGCAATTTTAAGTCCACTCCTCGTCGTTATGGCCATGCACTGGCCCTTAGGGTTGCTTTCCGTCTTTGCTGGAAGCTTCCCTGGATCTCTTGGCGCTTCATTCGCCCTATTAGCAAGTTGTTGTTCGAAGGACTTTTGGGCCCTCGAAAATGAAGTCATAGAATTCTCCATAGCGCTAAGCTTGATCAAGATAGCCTCCAGAACTGCGTCTTTCTTTTCCGGCTGAGACGAACTTGATCCTTGCCCTTGGCTCTTTAATGGAGTAGAAGAAGAAGAAGGGGGAGAGAGGAAAGGGTTAGAGGAATCATTAGAGTTGGAGTTTGAATGATTGTTACCGTGATTTTGGTTATTCGCCCTCCAGTTGTTGCTATTGGATCCTCTATTGTTATTGTTGTAGTTGTTGTTTCGGGGACCGTTATTGTTGTTACGGTACCCGTTGTTGTTGTTGTTCCTTTGCCCTTACTCTTCCTTCTTAGTTTGAGCCATCAAGAGTTCCTTCAATTGCTTCACGTCATTCTTCAAAGACGTGAGTTGATTGTTGTTGGATTGAGTCTCTTGAAAGTTGACTCTTTTAACCCCACCTTCAGCTCCTTGGTGGGTATATTTCTCCATGTGCAAGGCTTGCTTCTCAATGAAGTCCCAAGCCTCATCAATCGCCATGTCCATGAAGGTACCGGCGGAGAGTAGTTGGAGATTGAACTGGGTGCTTCCGTCCAGTCCTTTGAAGTAGATCTCCAACAACTCGATCTTTGGAATCCCATGATGTGGGCAATCCAAAAGGATATCCTTGAACCGCTCCCAAGATTTGGACAAGCTCTCCTTGTCCTTCATAATGAAAGCATTGATCTTCCCTCTCATTTCAGCGGTCTTTGAGGGGGGAAAGAATTTGGTCAAGAATTCCGTAGTCATCTCCTCCCATGTGCTAATTTTTCCTGGAGGAAGAGATTGATACCAAGTAAGAGCTCTATCTTTTAAAGAAAAGTAAAAAGGTCTTAGCTTGTAGTTGTTATTTTCAATTCTGGAAGGTCGCAAGGTTTCCATCAAGATCTCGTAGTTTTGAAGATGTTGATGCGGTGACTCCTTCTCTAGCCCTCCGAATTGGCATTGGCGAATCATGGATAGAACTTGCGGTCGAAGTTCGTAGTCATGGTCCGCTGGATCTCCTAGGTTTACTCCTGGACGCCTCAGCTGTTGATTAGGGTCCATCCTTTGACCTAGGGTTTGTGGGATTCCTGCAAGAAGAACATCTCGGACTGGCATCCGAGGTGGAAATACATCGGCCGGGGCGTCTGGTACTGGAACTTGCCTCGGTCGAGGGTCAATTACTGGATCCTGCATCGGTCGAGGATCGACAGGAGGATCTTCCCCACGTGGTTGTAGAATCTGATTTCGGATGACTACTATTTCCGCTTCGATAGCTACAGTCCTGGTGCGATTTTCTTCTTTCTCTTGCCTTAGTTCTTCCTTGCTGAGACGTAGCAGCTCTAGCGTCTCTTTTAATTCGGCCGCAAGATCGCGATCGTCTTGTTGGGCCATCTTCGCTTCTCTTAAGCGTCGCTTGTATGTCTTTTCTGGTTCGGGATCGTAAGGAACGATTTCCTTCCCAGTGCGGGTTCTTCGCATATACCTAAGAAAGAACCTGCAAAAGTCACTCATGTAGAGTGGTTAGATGACACGCGACAAGCGCCCCAAGAGCAAACCGTACCGGCTCGGTCTAGACCAAGTCCCCGGCAACGGCGCCAAAAACTTGTTCGCTCCAAACGGTGTGTGCAAGCTTTAAATTTATAACCCTAGACTTAAGCTTAAAACAAGGATGCGAACCCGCAGTGTACGGGTCAATCGTAGTAAAAAGCAAGAAATTCCAGGGGTCGATCACAGGGACTCGGTGAAACAAAGTCAATACGGTAGGCTTCGTGAATACTAACCACAAGAGCAATTAACACAATCAAAGATGAATAAGAAGTCAATAAAGCAAACATGCAATTCTAGGGATTAAAGCATCTAGTTGTGGTTCCAACTCAAGATCTAAAGATAAGCGGACAAAGCTGAGATTTCTGCGTGGGGAAGGTGTTACTAAAGTGGAGTAGATCACCGGGTAAGTCTCACTACACACTAATCCTAAACCGTAACTCCTATTACCGGGTAAGTCTCAAGGAATTAAGATAAAGAACTATAGCCTCAAACTAACGCACCATCTAAGGGAATAGAATCAACCTTTACCGGGTAAGTCTCAGGCTAACTCACAAAGATGGGATGGAAGCACACTCAAACCCCAATAAAGGATAAACCTTTATTACCTACACTTATGATCGTTGATACACAAACTAAGGAATTACCGGGTAAGTCTCATCCTAAGCTTGCATTGAACCAGAGAGGTATAATAAGAATAGGATTTAGCAAACTCTAACACTTAACTTTCTGTTTAGGTTCGGATAAGTCACCTCGGTCAGAAGAATTCCACCCCGGCCAAGATGTTCATCAACCGAACGAGATGCTTAGGGTTAAGGTTAAAGACTCGAACTTTCAGGATCCTACTGGAATCTAAGATTATTCTATCATTGTTTTTCCCACAACCTTCAGCCAATCACCCTAGAATCACACAAGGAAATTAGCCACTCATCATCATAATGAAAGTATTAAATATATGGGAAGAAGGTGAATATTTGAACAAAGAAGAATTTAAGGAAAAGACTTCAATAGCTGAATCAAATATCACAACAAAGCGTTCCTTGGATAACAATCCAAAAAGACAAGACAACAAATGAGGGAATTAAAGACAATCTTACAAAACCCTCCAAAAAGCTATAAAAGCTATAGACTTCAATCTTCCTTCAACCTTCAAAAAGGTTCTTCGAATCTCTCCAATTGGAGTATGCTGCTGCTGCGTGCGTTTCGGTGTATAAGCCGGATCTTCTCGTAAGCAAGCTGTTGGAATTGTGGAAATCCAACCCTTTTTATAGGAAAATAAACCTCCAAAGATAATAAATCTTAGAAAGATATTTTCCCATAAAAATAGGTAAAATATATGATTCTGCATATCTCCTTCCTTCCAGGAGCCAAGCCCAAAAATATAAGATCACTTTCCAAATTTAGAAGATCTCATCCAAGAATAAAATATTCTCGCCGCGTCCTAGGTGTTCGCCTCGGTCGAGTCGGCGTCTCTGGATCGCCTCGGTCGAGGTGAATCTCTGGTCAACCGAGGTGAGTCACAACAGAATGTGAAATCTCTTGAATCTGCTCCAAAGTAAATCTTTAATCCATGGCTATGCTCCCTGGATGTAGCTCCAAATGACTCATGACTCCTTTTGCTCCTTTTTGATACAAAACGTACCATATTACCTGCAATTACAACAAAACTAGGTGTAGACCTCGATTCTCGCAAAGGTAGATGAAATGGTAGTAAAATCACATAATGTACATACAAACATGCAGATTATGAAAGATAAAACGTCCAAACAAACCCCAAAATATAGACTATAATTCATGCTATCACTTCTCAATGGAGTAGAAGAAGAAGAAGAGGGTGCGTTAAGAGCATTTTCAGCATGAGAATAAGGATTACCGGAATTTTGTTGATTTGATCTCCAATTGTTGTTGGTGTAGTTTCTGTTGTTGTTGTAGTTGTTGTTCCGCGACCCTTGATAGTTATTTCTTCTATCCACTATCTTGCTCCTTTTTCGTTTGAGCTACTAAAAGCTCCTTCAATGCCTTTACTTCATTGCTAAGCGAGGTGAGTTGAGCTCCATTTGGTGTTGGGTCTTGAAAGCTAACTCTCCTTGCTCCATCTTCAACCCTTTGATGGGAGTATTTCTCCATGTGTAAAGTTTGCTTTTCAATAAAATCTCAAGCTTCATCTATCGGCATATCCATGAAGTTGCCGGCAGAAAGTAATTGGAGCTTGAATTGAGTATCTCCATCTAAACCCTTGAAGTATATCTCTAGCAACTCAATCTTTGGAATCCCATGATGTGGGCAATCCAACAAAAGGTCCTTGAACCTCTCCCATGACTTAGACAAACTTTCTTTGTCCTTCATAATAAAACCATTGATCTTGCCCCTCAATTCAACGGTCTTTGATAGGGAAAGAACTTAGTAAGAAACTCCGTCGTCATCTCTTCCCAAGTGTTGATTTTTCCAACCGGAAGAGATTGATACCAAGCAAGCGCCTTGTCTTTCAAAGAGAAGTAGAAAGGCCTCAACTTGTAGTTGTTGTTCTCCACTCTTGATGGTCTCAAATTCTCCATCAGAATCTCGTAATTTTGCAAATGTTGATGCGGAGACTCTCTCTCCAAACCTCCAAATTGACATTGTCGAATGATGGTTAGAACTTGCGGTCGAAGTTCATAATCATGCTCTGCTGGATCTCCTAGGTTGACTCCTGGACGCCGGACTTGCTGATTCGGGTCCATCCTTTGACCTAGGGTTCGTTGAACTCCAGCAAAAATAACATATCGGACTGGCATCCGAGGTGGTGGGTGTATCTCGGCCGGTGCAACTGGGACTGGGTCTTGCCTCGGTCGAGTATTTGGGATCGGTCGAGGTAAAGACTGAGCCCTTAGAGCGGCCATATCAGCTTCAATTCCTTCAGTTCTTGTGCAAGTCTTGTCTCTCTCTTGCTGCAACTCTTCTTTACTGAGGTGGAGTTGTTCCAATGCCTCCTTCAATTCGGCTTCAAGATCACGATTATCTTGATCACCATCTTAGCTTCTTTCAATCTTCATTTGTAGGTCTTTTCTGGTTTGGGATCGTAAGGACGATTTCCTTTCCAGCACGAGTTCTTTGCATAAACTTAAGGAAAGATCATGCGAAATCACTCAAGTAAAGTGGTGAATAGCAACAGGGTAAATTAGCCCCGAATGATAACCGAAACCGAATTTGGTCTTGACCAAGTCCCCGGCAACGGCGCCAAAAACTTGTTCGCTCCAAAAGGTGTGTGAAAGCTTTAATATTTATACCAAGAATAATTGCAAATAAGCGAACTCACAGTGTACGGATCGATTGTAATAAAAGCAAGAATTCTGGGGACGAACACAGGGACTATGGTGAAACAAAGATCGGTAGTTCAGGTTGTTAATAAAACACAAGCAACAAGCAAAGCTACCAAAGAAGATGTAATAACCACGTAAAGGGAATGCGGATCTTAGAGATTAAAGAATCCTGTTGTGGTTCCGACTCAAGATCTCAATAGATAATGTGGACAAAGCTGAGGTTTGCAAAGGGAAGATGTTTCTAAGGTAGGAATAGATCACCGGGTAAGTCTCGCTACTCACTATCCTAAACCAAATTTCCTCTCACCGGGTAAGTCTCAAGGTACTAAGGAAAGGAACTATAATCTCAAACCAACAAACCACCCAAGGGGATAGAATCAACCTTTACCGGGTAAGTCTCAGGCTAACTCTCAAAGATGGGATGAAGGCACACTCAAACCCCAATGAAGGATAAACCTTTATTGCCTACACTCATGATCTTGGGTATACAAACAAAGGAATCACCGGGTAAGTCTCATCCTAGGCTTGCGTTGAACCAGGAAAGATATAACAAGGATAAGATTTGGCAAACTGAAACCTCAACTTAGATAAGGATCAGGAAAGGGCTTGCCTTGCTCAGTTAGTATCCCATCTCGGTCGAGATGTTCTATGACTGACTGAGGTATTTGTCTGTTAAGGTAAAGGCTCGAGCTTTCAGGGTCCACTGGGATAAATGCTCATTCTTTCATCGTGTTTCTCACAACCTTCAGCCAATCACCCTAGAATCGTATAAAGAACATAGCCAACAATCATTATGATAACAATAAACAAATATATAAGAAAAGAATCAATATTCAAACAAGAAAACCTTAACACAAAGACTCAATAACTTAATCAAACAATCAAACAACAAACAATCAGCGTTCCTCAATCACAATAAGAAAAGACAACAAACCAAACCAACTAAGAGAATCTTACAACTTCCTTCAAACTAGCTTCCTTCCTCCCTTGAACTTCAACCTTCAAAACTTCCTTCAATTTCTGATTCAGAGATTTGGTGATCTGAAGATAGATGAATTCTAGAAAATCAGTCTCTATATATAGGAGAATTACCTTCCTAAGATAAGATATCTTAAAAAGATAATTTCCTTCTTTAAAATATCTTGCAATCTTCCTTGCTTCCAAAATATATCAGCCAAAAAGGATCTACTTCCTTCCAGAAATCCATCCAAAAATATGTGATATTCACTTTCCAAAAATAGAAGATCTCAACCAAAGATAAAGATCTTGTGTCTAGTCATCACTTCGCCTCGGTCCAGACGATCCTGAAGATCACCTCGGTCAAGATGGCACTGTAACTAACCGAGGTGAGTCTCAGCTGAGTGTGAATCCTCTAATCTGGTCCAAAATCAATCTTCTAAAACATTTCCATGCTTCATGAGCTCTTCTTGTGACTCCTCAATGATCCAAAATGTAGCTCCAATGACTCCTTAGCTTACTTAGCTCTAAAACGTTCCAAAACGTGTCACTTTCCCTACGATTACAACGAAACTAGGTGTAGACCTCGATTCTCGCAAAAGTAGACAAAACAACAATATAATCAAAGAATATACATCCATACGTGTAGATTTATGAAGATAAAATGTCCAAACCAATCCCAAAATATAGACTATAAACATGCTATCAGGCGGTTACAAAAGATCGGCCACGATCTTTTGTTTTACCGTGATTGCGGTAAACACGCGGCCGCACCCACGGGTAGGCAATCTTATGCGACCGCAAGGCGCGGTCCTAGTAACTCTCACTATAACAACCGGAATAAAAATTCTGGTTGTTACATCAGTTCCCCCTAAAAGCAAGTTTCGTCCCAAAACTTACAAAAATGTTTAACCTCTCAGTCTTACACACCGAAGTATACTCACAAGTCCCTTGGAAGGCATAATCCTTCAATTTTACACAAATACTCTAATCATACTAGCACATCAAGATCTAACAAGATCACGCATCACATTCCAACATGGGACGCAAACAACATATAACATCACACACACATAAAAATCAACAAGAACAGAACTGGGACTAACCCACCGGTCCTACAGATGCAGCTAGCTCTTCATGGAACTCTAGATAGTCCCTCTTGATACTATCCTCTACTTCCCAAATAGCCTTATCAGTTCCCCGTCTAGACCACTGGACTCCCATCATCGGATGTCCTTCGATCGTAAATGTCTTGTACTCGTCTCTAGAATAGCTATTGGATAGTTTACAAAAGTGTGGTCCGCCTCGACCACCAGTTCCTCGAACTAATGACGTGTCTCAGATCCGGTATGTACTCTCTCAGCTGGGACACATGAAAGACTAGGTGAACACCCTCCAGTCTTGACGGTAAGGCTAGACGGTAAGCAAACTCTCCGACTCGCTCCAAGATCTCGAATGGTCCGACATATTAGGGACTCAACTTCCCCTTAATGCCAAAATGTCCTACGCGTGTCGGTGATACTCTCAACCAGACCTGAGCTCCCACCCTAAACTCTAGAGGTGTGCGCCTCTTGTCAGCATAAGACTTCTAGCAGCTCTACGCTGCCACCTTCCTCTCTCGAATCAACGCAACTCGAGTGATGTCGTCTTGTATCTGCTCAGGAGCTACTCCACTCCCGCTAGTCAGCTCATCCCAACATAGAGATGTAAGACATCTCCGCCCATACAACGCCTCATAAGGAGTCATTCTGATCAATGTGTGCCAAGTGTTATTAAACAAAAACTCGACTAGGGGAAGATGGTCTAGCCATACTAGTCATCAATCCAACACACAGGCTCTCAACATATCCTCCAAGGTCTGAATAGTCCTCTCAGAATGACCGTCTATCTGAGGATGATACGTTGTCGTGAAGTGAAGGCTCGTGCCTAAGGCGGTGTGCAATTGCTGCAAAAACCTCCAGGTAAACCGTCCATCTCTGTCAAAGACGGTGGTCCTCGGTACCCCATGGAGTCGCACTATCTGCCTAGTGAGCTCCTCAGCTAAACAACTCACCGGTCACGTTTCCTTAATAGGAATAAAACGTGCGGTCTTCGTCAGTCGGTCTACTACAACTCAAATAGCGTTAAAGCTCCTACTCGGTCTCAAGCCAGTGACGAAATCGATGGTGATGTCCTCCCACTTTCACTACGGTGCCGATAGTGGGTGGAGCTCTCCTCCTGACCTACAGTTCTCAATCTTGACCTAGTTACAGGTCACACACTAGGGTACTTATCTAGCCACATCGGGCTTCAACCCGCCCCACCAAAAAGTGTGTCCCACATCACAATACATCTTACTAGCACTTGGGTGTACTGAGTAAGGTGTAGTGTGAGCCTCGCTCAAGATCCTCTACCTCAACCCTTTGTCGGGCGGCACACATCTATGCTCTTGGGGTCTCATTACTCTGTTGACGCTTATAGTAAACTACGGTGCCTTACCTCGAGACATCTTGTCTCGGATCTTGGTCAACGTCGGCAGCTTCTCCTGCTTTTGTCGGATCTCTCCCAACAAATCATGTAGCAGCTCTAAAGTGGACAAGTTATTTTCTATGTCGGAAAGCTGAACATCCATATCTAGCCAGGCTAGATCTCTCTGTAACTGAGGTTGTGCCGTGAGGCGAGTTATTTCCTTCGCTCGGGGCGTCTTCCTACTAAGGGCATCGCGACCATATTCACCTTCCCCGGATGATATATAAAGTCTCTAGGTAAAAGTCCTTGATCGGCTCCAGCCACCTCCTTTGCTAGTTATGCAACTCCTGCTGAGTGAATAAATACTTCAGACCCTTAGGATCCACAAGAATATGACATGTAGCCCATACAGATAGTGACGACATATCTTAAGGGTGTGACTACAGCATCCAACTTTTAGGTCCTGAGTTTGGAAATTTTCCTCATACGTCTTCAACTGCCTAGAATTGTATGCAACAACCCTATATTGTTTAATCAAAACACATCTCAAGCCTACCTCGTTGCATCGGAACACATCCCAAACCCAACTTAGATATGTTATTATAGACTCTCAAGTCCACAATACCCTCCGGTTATGCAAAGATCGGAGCAAATTCAACCCCTTTTTTGCCTCCTCGAAGCTCGGCTCAAACCAAATGGATCGGGTAGTCTTCCTCAAAATGCAAGTAAGTGGTTGGGTGATCACTGAGAACACATCCACCAGCCGGCGGTAATAGTTCACTAACCTCAAAAGTAACGTACCTCCTCAACATTCCTCAGAGGCAGCCATGATGATACAAACTCTATCTTCTCCAGATCAACCTTGATCCCCTCAACAACAATTACGTGACCCAGAAAGGCCACCTTTGACATCCAAGACTCGCACTTAGAGATCTTAGCGTACATCTCTCTATCTTGCAAGACTTGTAGCACCGCCCTCAAGTGGCCTACCTGCTCCTCTGTGCTCCTAGAGTAAGTACACTAGGATGTCATCTATGAAGACCACCCCAAACTGATCTAGGAAGTTGATGAAGATGTCATTCAATAACTCCATGAATATGGTAAGCGCACTCATGAGCTCAAATGGCATCACTACAAACTCTTAGTGGGCATACCTAGTCCGAAATGCCATCTTCGATATGCCCTACTCTCTCACTCTCAACTGGTGATAACTTGACCTCAAGTCGATCCTAGAGAGCAATGTAGTTTCATGCAACTGTTCTAGCAATTCCTTGTTAAGATCAAGGGTACTTATTCTTAATAATCACCCTATTAAGCTCTTTGTAGTCGATATATAGCTTTATCGACCCGCCATTCTTCGTCACAACTATACCGGTGCACCCCATGAAGAAACACTAGAACGTATGAAGCTCTTCCGAGCCGATTCCTCCTACTATTTCTTCAACTCCCACACCTCAGTAGACGCGGTAGGGCGCTTTGGCCTACTTTATTTAAAGATGTGCAAACCTTTGTTTCTTGCTGCGATGCTTGTCAAAGAACAGGTAACATATCCAGGAGAAACGAGATGCCCCTTAACAATATTCAGGAGGTAGAGATCTTTGACGTTTGGGAGTAGACTTTATGGGACCTTTCCCATCATCTTGTGGAAACCAATACATACTTCTAGCTGTAGATTATGTTTCGAGATGGGTTGAAGCAATTGCCTCTCCAACTAATGATGCCATGGTTGTAGTTAAGTTCTTTAATAGAATTATATTCCCAAGGTTTGGGACACCACGGACCATCATTAGTGATGGAGGCTCTCACTTCATTGCCCGACGATTTGAAGCTTTACTAGCTAAGTATGGGGTGACTCACAAGATCGTCATTCCCTACCATCCACAAATGAGTGGACAAGTGGATATTTTGAATAGAGAGATCAAGGGCATCCTAGAGAAAACAGTTTCGAAGACAAGGAAGGATTGGTCTTTGAAACTAGATGATGCATTGTGGGCGTATAGGACTGCGTACAAGACTCCCATAGGAACAACACCATACAACCTTGTGTATGGGAAGTCTTGTCACTTACCGGTGGAGCTGGAACATAAGACGTATTGGGCGGTTAAGTGGTTGAACTTCAGCATGAAAGAAGCGGGCGAGAAGCGCTCTTGAACCTTAACGAGCTTGAAGAACTCCGCTTAAACGCTTATGAGAACGCCAAGATCTATAAGGAAAGAGCGAAGCGTTGGCATGATAAGCATATCATTCCAAAGGACCTCAAAGAAGGAGATCAAGTTCTCCTCTTCAATTCGAGACTTCGCCTCTTCCCAGGTAAGCTTAAATCTCGTTGGACTGGACCTTATCTAATCAAACATGTTTTTCCCCATGGTGCAGTTGAAGTATGGGGTGAAAAGAGCGGAAGTTTCAAGGTGAACGGTCAACAACTTAAGAAGTATTCACCGGATCTCCAAGCTGAGGAGTTCGCACCTACCACACTCGAATAGATGAAAGTACGGTCTAGCTACGGACCTAAAACAAGCGCTTCTTGGGAGGCAACCCAATGTATTGCACTTATGCTTTTGTTTTTCATCCTTAGATTAGTTTAGATTAGTCGTTTTTCCTTTGTTTTGCCCTCGATACCTCCCGGTATGTCGTGTTTTTGGATGTAGGAGCAATGGAATAGGCAATGGTGTTACGCTTAGGATGTGACACGCAAAAAGCCTTAAATTTATACTCGTTATATTTCTCCTAACTCCTAGCGAACCCGCAGTGTACGGGACGTTTTGTAGTAGGGATAGTATTCCGAGGTCGAACATAAAGACTGAGGTGAAATCGAGTCAATTAGTGACTAAGTTTAGTGAAGATCTAGGCTAAGAAAAGAGAAAGAAATAAAGAAATGAAAATCTCAATATTTTTGGTTTGGGTTTTAGGTGATCAATCAAAGATCACAAATCATGCGAAATAAACAATCAACTAAACTAACACCACAAATAGACAAGCAAATACGAAATATGTAATCAAAGGGAGAAAAGCGGATTCTAGGGGTTGGAAATTCCGGTTATGGCATAGGACTCAAGCTATCTAATCATTCCTTGGATCAACTATAGTATGTTGGGAGTGAGGGTTTCTAGATTGGGATCAATCACCGGGTAGGTCTCATGCTCCACTAGTCCATTCCTAAGGTCTCATCACCGGGTAAGTCTCAAAGAGCCAAAGGATAGGAATTCTACACAAACCGGATGGTATTCTAGGGAGCTAACCTCTCCTTACCGGGTAAGTCTCGGGAAGGCAAGTCCTAAACAACTATCCTAGCACACTCAGTCCAATAGCGGCTTGTGAGGCTCACTACTACCTAGAGTTCGTCATCTTCGGTATCTAAGAGTAAGAATCACCGGGTAGGTCTCTTCTAACACTTAGTTGCTAACACTAGGTCACCCTAGGATAGATTTAACTCAACAAACACTAGGATTTCAACAATCTAACAACCTAACACTTGGATTTATCATTACATGCAAGTTAATCAAAAACACGGGGTGTTCATCAAGAACCACGGCCGTGGTTTGTCTAGAGAAAACCGTGGTTTCTAACAGTGACTAGGTTCAATCAAACGAATCATCCAAGCATACATTTAAGTCTATTCTATCATATTCCAAGCCATAACCATCTTTTCCTTACCCTAGAATCGCATCTATTTAGCCAACAACATACATCATCACAATCGAAATCATCAAGCATAAAATCATGGCATCCATTTGCAAGAAAATGAAGTGAAAGAGATAAACAAGTAAAACAAAGAAAACCAAGCTGAATACGAGATTTAGAAAGACTCACAACCCTTCAAAAGAAGGTTCAATTGATTCTTACAACCCTAGAAAACGATTCCGATAATCTTCACTCTAAAATCTATCAAAGGCTAACAATGGTGTCTTCCTCTCTTCTTCTCCAATGGAGCTTTTCTTCTCCTCCAATGGTAGCTCTCTTCCAAGCTTCCAATTGAGAGAATCTTCTTGTTGAGAGTGTGTGAGAGAATGGTAGTGGTAGTGGATGTTGGAAGATCCTTTTCAGCCTTGCAGGACCACCTATTTATCCTACAAATTTGCAAGAGTCGGCCATGAAGATCGTGGCACAACTGTCACAACCGTCTGGCAAAATCCACGGCCTATTTCCACGGCCGTGGTTCTTCCAGTGACCGTGGTTTTGGTGTCCTTGCACTATATGGATCATCAAGCCACGATTTGGTGCATGGCATGCACCAACAAGGTCCCAAGTGTCTTCCTTAGCCCCTAGCTTGCATCCTAATGAGTCCGAAGGTGTGTCCTCTTGAGGAACGATCTTCGAATGTATCGATTAAGCTCCTAAATCTCCCAAAATACCTACAAAGCATGAAAAAGTCCGTGTAGACGTCAATCTCGACAAAATACATGAATTGAGTGCAAACGCCGTGAACTAGTGCTAAACCATGCATGAATGAGCGGAAAAACTATCTAAATTAGTGCCTAAACCTAAGTCATAAATCGTGTTATCAAAAATACCCCATGCTTAAGGTTTGCTCGTCCCGAGCAAGTCTCAACTATAGACTAAGAGATGACATGATTTATGCATGCAGAAAAATAACAAAATCTTTCGGAGTTGTGCTTCTAATATTGGATCACCTTCATAGTCATGTTTCATGGTAATGGACAAGCAATCATGCATCAAATAGATGAAGGCACGGAAAGACAATTGTACTTAACTCGAAAGCATGCATGAAAGGTAAAGATGAAGAAGCCAAGATGATCATGAGCATATTCAATCTAGATCACTAAGTCTTACACACATGCAAATAGGTCACAAGGGCTTGTCAAATAAAAGGTCAAGAAACATTGTGATTAGGTGGGGATTTTTCTAGGTTATGTGATGCTAATCCGGGAATGGAACTAACTCCACAATTTTGTCCTTGATCAACTTCCCACAAGTGTATATTTTCTCCATCTTTTCTTTCCTTTCTTTTCTTTTCTTTTCTTTCACTTATTTTTGAGACAATGGCATTGGTGTACAAAAGCCGAAACCTTGGTGATTAGCCGTTCTCGGGCTTTTTTATTTTTCGAGGTGCATCCACACCGGACACACATACCAAAGCTCGTTAGGACTATTGAGTTATTTGACTTTGGCAAGGCACAAACACCCGATTATGTGAATGGTGCCGAGTTACTCGTCATTTAAACCAACGTCCCCAAACCTATATTTTTGTCTACACTTTCACAATAAATTCAGCACTTTATTCATAACATTCATCCATCAACATCTTCACCCCGCACTTGCTTTTCACACACATCAACACACTAACATGCTCCTATTCCCGGATGGGTCAACAGAGGTCAAATTTATATCAATTGAGGTGCTCAAACAACATGATCAAGATGAGAAGTAGAGAAAGATGAATTGCCTTAATCACTCCTAGATGATGTGCAAGAAATAGCATGTAATTTCGACTTTCGATACTCAATCCAATCAAGGCAAACATCATGATCACAATACATTCATGGGATTCAAGATAAGTACTTCAAGTCCACATATGCATTCATCAATTCAGCACATAAGGCCATCCATAGCCAATCCACACAACAATCTCATCATAAGGGTCATTCCCAAGCTAGAATCACTAATTTTTTTTTTTATTTTCTGATTTTTTGGATTTTTCGAAATATCTATGTACAATGCAAGACATAATGAAACATGTGACTAGAAGAAACTAGCCTAGATGCTAATCATGCAAAAGATCATGCAAACCCCACCCCATACTTAGAAACACATTGTCCCCAATGTGGTATTCAAGTAAAGAAGAGTGAAAGAAGGTTCTCACAATGTAAAAATGGTTTGCTTCGGTATTTGGGATTACTCAAGTGGATTGATGGTGGATTATCCTATCAACAATGGTAGAGAGCTCTAAATGTTCATCAAGGCGTCGGGACCCGCGCTAGGCACCGCTAGCTGTCCAAGTTCCACGTCCGCTCCACCCATAATTAATGAGGAACTCATCATCACCATTCACATGCCATGCAAGGCTTCCATGCTACCAAGACTCTAGCACACACACAAAGCACACCAAACACACAAAAACAAAAAAATCAAAAACAAAAACGAAAAAGGGAAAACGTTACCAATGGGTTGCCTCCCATCAAGCGCTTCTTTAAGGTCATTAGCTTGACCAAACTCGGGGGCGTCTCACTCGAGGTGAAGTGGGGCAATCATATCCACCGGAGCTCCCGGGATATACTTCTTCAAACGGTGCCCATTCACCTTGAAATCTCCACAATGCTCCCCTCCTATCTCAACCGCTCCATGGGGAAAGATCTTCTTCACTATATAAGGACCCGTCCATCTTGACTTAAGCTTTCCGGGGAAAAGTCGCAGCCTTGAGTTGAAGAGAAGGACAAGGTCTCCTTCACTCAACTCCTTCGGGATGAGACGCTTGTCATGCCAACATTTGGTCCTTTCCTTGTAGATTCGGGCGTTTTCGTAGGCATCCAACCGGATCTCCTCAAGAGCGTTCATATCAAGTAATATCTTCTCTCCGGCCTCCTTGAGGTCAAAGTTTAGCCACTTAACGGCCCAATATGCTCTATGCTCCATCTCTACCGGAAGGTGGCAAGACTTGCCATAGACTAGCTTGTAAGGAGTGGTGCCAATCGGTGTCTTGAAAGCGGTTTTATAAGCCCACAAAGCATCATCGAGCTTCATAGCCCAATCCTTTCTCGTCCTTGAAACCGTCTTCTCAAGAATTTCCTTTATCTCCCGGTTGGAGATCTCCACTTGGCCACTAGTTTGGGGGTGGTAAGGTGTTGCCACCTTATGAGTCACCCCATACTTAGCCAAAAGTGCCCCAAAATTCCTATTGGTGAAGTGCTTCCCTCCATCACTTATGATCACCCTTGGTGTTCCAAACCTAGGGAAGATCACTCGGTTGAAAAACCGCACCACAACCTTGGCATCATTCGTAGGAGAAGCGATTGCCTCCACCCATCTCGAAACATATTCTACCGCCAATAGGATGTAGAGGTTGCCACAAGAAGAGGGGAATTGTCCCATGAAGTCCACACCCCACAAATCAAATATCTCCACTTCTTGTATGTTGTTCAAGGGCATCTCATTCCTCCTTGAGATGTTGCCCGTTCTTTGGCAAGCATCACAAGCTACCACAAAATTTTGCACATCCTTGAACAAACTTGGCCAAAAGAAACCCGCTTGCAACACCTTAGCACATGTCTTGTGTGAGCTAACATGGCCTCCACATGGCAAGGAGTGACAATGGCGGATCACACTCTCCACCTCATACTCCGGTATGCATCTTCTAAAAACTCCATCCGGCCCTCTCTTGAACAAAAGCGGTTCACTCCAATAGTAATGCCTCACATCCTTGAAAAACTTTTTCCTTTGGGCATAAGAAAGACCGGGTGGCACCTCCTCACACACAAGGTAGTTCACAATGTCGGCATATGTTCGCTCCAAACGGTGTGTGCAAGCTTTAAATTTATAACCCTAGACGTAAGCTTAAAACAAGGATGCGAACCCGCAGTGTACGGGTCAATCGTAGTAAAAAGCAAGGAATTCCAGGGGTCGATCACAGGGACTTAGTGAAACAAAGTCCAATTACGGTAAGCTTTAGTAATTACTAACCACAAAGCAATTAACACAATCAAAAGATGATAAAAGTCAATAAAGGAAGTATACAATTCTAGGGATTAAAACTTCTAGTTGTGGTTCCAACTCAAGATCTAAAGATAAGCGAACAAAGCTGAGGTTTTTGCATAGGGAAGGTGTTACTAAAGTGGAATAGATCACCGGGTAAGTCTCACTACTCACTAACCCAAAACCGTAACTCCTATTACCGGGTAAGTCTCAAGGAATTAAGATAAAGAACTATAACCTCAAACTAACACACCATCTAAGGGAATAGAATCAACCTTTACCGGGTAAGTCTCAGGCTAACTCACAAAGAAGGGATGAAAGCACACTCAAACCCCAATAAAGGATAAACCTTTATTACCTACACTTATGATCTTAGGTAAACAAACAAAGGAATTACCGGGTAAGTCTCATCCTAGGCTTGCATTGAACCAGGAAAGGTGTAATAAGAATAGGATTTGGCAAACTCTAACACTTAACTCTTAGTTTCAGATCAGATAAGTCACATCGGTCAGCCAAATTTCACCCCGGCCGAGATGTTCATCGACTGAGCGAGATGCTTAGGGTTAAGGTTAAAGACTCGAATTTTCAGGGTCCTACTGGAATCTAAGATTATTCTATCATTGTTTTTCCCACAACCTTCAGCCAATCACCCTAGAATCACACAAAGAGATTAGCCACTCATCATCATGAAAGTATTAATCAAATATATGGGAAGAATGAGAATAATTGAACAAGAAAACCTTAAGAGAAAGGCTTCAATAACTGAATCAATTATCAAACACAAGCGTTCCTTTGGATAGAAATCCAATAAGACAAACAACAAGGAAGGGAATCTAAGATAATCTTACAAAAACCCTTCAAAAGCTATAAAAAGCTATAGACTTTCTTCCTTCAACCTTCAAAAAGGTTCTTCAAATCTCCCAACTGAAGTATGGCTGCTGCGGTGTAATGCGGGATCTCCAACTGTATGCGGATGTTCCGAGTGTATGCACCATGTCGAATTTGTGGGAAATCCGACCCTTTTTATAGGAAAATTACTCTCCAAAGATAAGATATCTTAGAAAGATCTCTTCCCATAAAAATAGGTAAAATATATTATCTATCATATCTTCTTCCTTCCAAGAGCCAAGCCAAAAAATATAAGATCTCTTTCCAAAGATAAAAGATCTAAGCCAAGAATAAAATATTCTCGCCGCGTCCCAGGTGTTCGCCTCGGTCGAGTCGACTTTCCTGGATCACCTCGGTCGAGGTGACTCTGTATTCAACTGAGGTGAATCACAACTGAATGTGAAATCTCTCAAATCTGGTCCAAAGTGAATCTTTAATCCATGGCTATGCTTCCTGGGTGTTTCCTTATGTTCCTGAATGTAGCTCCAATGACTCCATAGCTCCTTTTGCTCCTTTTTGATGCAAAACGTGCCATTTTACTTACGGTTACAACAAAGCTAGGTGTAGACCTCGATTCTCGCAAAGGTAGATGAAATGGTAATATAATCACATAATGTACATACAACCATGCAGGTTATTGAAGATAAAACGTCCAAACAAACCCCAAAATATAGACTATAATTCATGCTATCAGCATACCATGGCTCATTACCCCTTGACACTTGAAACAAGCATTCCTCCACCATTTGCAATTGCTCATCCCGGAATGAGTCATCAATCGGGATGTCATCTCTCTCAAGCTCCAATGGTGGGAGTCTACTAAGGTGATCCGCCATAGAATTTTTGGACCCCTTCTTGTCCCGGATTTCCAAATCAAACTCTTGAAGAAGAAGGATCCACCGAATCAAACGAGGTTTGGCATCCTTCTTAGTAAGGAGGTAACGGATCGCAACATGATCCGTATAGACAATGACCTTCACTCCAACAAGATACGAGCGGAACTTCTCAAATGCATACACAACCGCTAGCAACTCCTTCTCGGTGGTAGCATAATTGAGTTGGGCTTCATCTAGCGTCTTGCTAGCATAATAGATGGCATGTGTAAGCCCATCTTTCCTTTGCCCCAAAACAGCCCCAGCGGCAACATCACTCGCGTCACACATGATCTCAAATGGTAGACTCCAATCCGGAGGTTGCATGATGGGTGCGGAGATCAAAGCATTCTTCAACCTACAAAAAGCCTCAAGGCAATCCTTGGAGAAAACAAACTCAACATCTTTCATTAGTAGGTTAGTAAGAGGCTTAGAAATCTTAGAGAAATCTTTAATAAATCTCCAGTAAAAACCGGCATGCCCTAGAAAACTCCTTACCCCCTTCACCGAGGTAGGTGGTGGCAACTTCTCTATCGTCTCTATCTTAGCCCTATCAACCTCAATGCCACGGTTGGACACCAAATGTCCCAACACAATACCTTCACTTACCATGAAGTGGCATTTTTCCCAATTCAAGACTAGATTAGTCTCCTCACATCTTTTTAGCACTAGAGACAAGTTAGCCAAGCAATCATCAAAGGAAGATCCATAAACAGAAAAATCATCCATAAACACTTCTATGATGTTCTCAATATATTCAGAAAATATTGCCATCATACACCTTTGAAAGGTGGCGGGTGCATTACACAGCCCAAATGGCAATCTCCTATATGCAAATGTACCCCATGGACATGTAAATGTGGTTTTCTCTTGATCATCGGGGTGGATAGGGATTTGGAAGAATCCACTATAGCCATCTAGGTAGCAAAAATGGGAATGTTGAGTTAATCTCTCTAGCATTTGGTCAATGAAAGGGAGAGGGAAGTGATCTTTCCTAGAGGCCACATTTAGTTTCCTATAGTCTATGCACATCCTCCATCCCGTAACCGTTCTAGTCGGAATTAGTTCATTATTCTTATTGGTTACTACGGTCATCCCACCCTTCTTAGGAACTACATGCACGGGACTAACCCACTTACTATCCGAAATCGGGAAAATGATTCCCGCATCTAGCAATTTAAGAATCTCTTTCTTTACTACTTCTTTCATGATTGGGTTTAGTCTTCTTTGAGGTTCAATTGAAGGTTTATGGTTGTCTTCCATCAAGATTTTGTGCATGCACAAAGAAGGTTTAATGCCAACTAAGTCATCAATAGTATAGCCAATGACTTTCCTGTGCAATCTTAGCTCATGCAACAATCTATTCAACTCATCATCATTCAAGCATGCATTAACAATAACCGGATATGTAGAATTCTCACCAAGAAAAGCATACTTAAGATGAGAGGGGAGGGGTTTAAGTTCAAGTTTAGGAGGACCTTTATCGAGTGGAGACGATCCATATAATATTGGTTGAGATGAATCCAAAGCCATGGAAGACTCCTCAAGGCTCCTTGAAGCTTGATCATCAACTAAGGCAGTTTCTGGAGAAACCACGGGCAGAATCACGGCCTCTGGCACAACCACGGCCGTGGTTCTTGCAAAGCTTGCACTTCGGAGCATTCCAGAGAGTTCCACGGGTCTTTCCACGGCCGTGGTTCTTGGTCCCTGACCGTGGTTCCTACATGAATTCAGCACACTCTCGTGGACTTCAAATTCAGCTCTTGTCTCCTTTTCTAATGCTTCCAAAGCCTTGATTTCTTCATTGCAATCTTCCTCAACACCTTCCTCCATCAAACTCAAGCTAAGAACCTTCTCCAAGGGGTCCTTGATCAAGATCGAGCTCACAACTTCTCTAGACTCCTCTTGCTCGACAATGTTGAACACATCCTCATCAAGGGCTGGCCCTTCATCATTGTGGATAGTTTGAACTTGATATTCTCTTCTCCAATGTTAAAGGAGAGAATTCCATTTTTATAATCCACTAAGCATCCGGAAGTGGCTAGGAAAGGTCTCCCTAAGATGATGGGAACCGGATAGTCCGCCGGGATGTCCAAGACAACAAAATCAATCGGCACATAGAACTTCCCTAGTTGCACCGGTATGTCCTCCAAGATTCCAACCGGTGAGTGATAGAACGGTCCGCCATGTAAAGGGTCATCTTGACCGGTTTTGGCTCTCCTAGCCCAACCTTGTTACAAAGTGCAAGCGGTATGATACTTACACTTGCCCCAAGATCACATAGGGCTTCATACTTGACTTCTCCCACTCCAATTGGCACACAAAAGGAACCCGGATCTCTTAGCTTAGGAGGCATCTCCTCCTTCATGGTTTGGATCAATTCCGAGGAACTCTTTGTCATCCTCACTTCTCCATACTCCTCCAACTTCCTTTTGTTGGAGAGTATTTCCTTCAAGAACTTGCCAAATGCCGGCATACCTAAGATAGCATCCATGAACGGAATGTTAATATGCAATTTAGACATAAGTTCAAGGAATTTACCAAAGTGTTTGTCCAAGCGAGCTCTTGCTCGTGATTGAGGGAATGGTAGTCGTGGCTTATATGGAGGTGGTGCCACATATGTTGGCTCATCATCCTTGCTCTTGCCTCCATCTTCTTGCAAGGCCTCTTCCTCAACCACTAATTGTTTCCCCTTGTCGCTTCCCTTAGGTAAGGGATCCTTCATACTCAACCCGCTCCTCGTTGTGATGGCCAACACTTGGCCTCTTGGGTTATCTTCGGTCCTTCCGGGAAGCTTTCCCGGATCTCTATAGGCTTCACCCGCTTTTTGGAACACTTGTGCTTCCAACACCTTTTGAGCCTTAGAAATGGAAGTCACCGTGCTCTCAAGACCACTAAACCTTCCTAGCAATTGCTCAAACATCATCTCGGTTCTTTCCTTTGGAGGTTGAGTGAATCCGGGTGGAGGTTCTTGTGAAGCCTTTGGCGGAGGAGCTACACTTGTGGAAGCGGGAGGGTTCAAGGCTCCATCCGGGTTAGAATAGGAGAACCCGGGATGGTTGTGGTTAGGCCGGTAATTGTTGAATTGCCGGTTGTTGTTGAAGTTCCTTGGGCCTTGATAGTTGTTGTAATTGCCCCTTCCCATGTAGTTCACATCTTCCTCCTTGGAAGACAAGTTTGCTTGCACTTGCACTTTGGAGGTTGTTTGATTCTTCAAAGTCGTAGCACACAACTCCCTCAAAGATTTCAACTCATTGTTGATTGCATCAAGCTTGAAGTTGCTCATGGTGACTTCACTCACCTCATATGCTCCCGCTTTCCTCCCATCACTCTTCCTATGGGTGTATTTCTCAATCACCAAAGCTTGTTTCTCTACAAACTCCCAAGCTTCATCTACATTCTTTTCAATGAAAGTCCCACCGGAAAGAGATTGGAGCTTGAATTGGCTATCTTCATCAAGTCCCTTTAAGTAGATCTCCAATAGCTCAACTTTTGGTATACCATGGTGTGGACAATCTAGGAGAAGGTCTTTGAACCTCTCCCAAGACTTGAATAAGCTCTCTCTATCCTTCATCACGAAGGCATTGATCTTCCCTCTTAACTCGGTAGTCTTGGAAGGTGGGAATAACTTAGTCAAAAACTCGGTTGTCATCTCCTCCCAAGTACTCACTCGCCCTTGCGGAATAGATTGATACCAAGCCAAGGCTATATCCTTAAGTGAAAAGGAGAAAGCCCTAACCTTATGGTTGTTGCTCTCCAATCTAGGCGGCCTTAGAGTCTCCATCAAGATCTCATAGTTCATCAAGTGTTGATGAGGAGACTCTCCTTCCATCCCTCCAAATTGATTATGCCGGATCATTTGTAGAACTTGAGGGCGGAGCTCGTAGTTATGGGTTGCGGGATCTCCTAAGTTCACACCCGGACGGTGTGCTCTTTGAGCCGGATCCATACGTCTTCCTAGCGTTTGTGGCTCCTCAATAGCAATAGGCACAACCCGAATATTAACCGCCGGCTGCGGTTGTGGTGGAGGTGGAGGAGGTTGTTGACGATTATGCTCTCTTTGCACAAGAGCTTGCCTAATCTCTTCAATCTCCCTCCTAGTTGCTTCTTGCCTCTCATTGGCAAGTCTCCTTTCATTCTCCAAAGCTTCATCCGTTATCCTAATTTGCTCTAAAGCCTCATCCAACTCAGCTTGGAGATCTCTTCCGGCCATCTCTTTTCCCTTTCTAATGCTCTTGGATCTAGATCTAAGGGTTTTCTCCGGTTCGGGATCGAATGGAGCTAAATCCTTGCCACGAGATCTTCGCATACACCTAAAGAGTGAGAGACTTCCTGAAAAGCAAAGACACAAACCAAAATAGATCAAAAGCAACATGAAAGACCTACACTATAAACAATCACAAACAATGACTCAATCTTAACCTAGTCCCCAGCAACGGCGCCAAAAACTTGTTACGCTTAGGATGTGACACGCAAAAAGCCTTAAATTTATACTCGTTATATTTCTCCTAACTCCTAGCGAACCCGCAGTGTACGGGACGTTTTGTAGTAGGGATATTATTCCGAGGTCGAACACAAAGACTGAGGTAAAATCGAGTCGATTAGTGACTAAGTTTAGTGAAGATCTAGGCTAAGAAAAGAGAAAGAAATAAAGAAATGAAAATCTCAATGTTTTTGGTTTGGTTTTTAGGTGATCAATCAAAGATCACAAATCATGCGAAATAAACAATCAACTAAACTAACACCACAAATAGACAAGCAAATACGAAATATGTAATCAAAGGGAGAAAAGCGGATTCTAAGGGTTGAAAATTCCGGTTATGGCATAGGACTCAAGCTATCTAATCATTCCTTGGATCAACTATAGTATGTTGGGAGTGAGGGTTTCTAGATTGGGATCAATCACCGGGTAGGTCTCTTGCTCCACTAGTCCATTCCTAAGGTCTCATCACCGGGTAAGTCTCAAAGAGCCTAAGGACAGGAATTCTACACAAACCGGATGGTATTCTAGGGAGCTAACCTCTCCTTACCGGGTAAGTCTCGGGAAGGCAAGTCCTAAACACCTATCCTAGCACACTCAGTCCAATAGCGGCTTGTGAGGCTCACTACTACCTAGAGTTCGTCATCTTCGGTATCTAAGAGTAAGAATCACCGGGTAGGTCTCTTCTAACACTTAGTTGCTAACACTAGGTCACCCTAGGATAGATTTAGCTCAACAAACACTAGGATTTAAACAATCTAACAACCTAACACTTGGATTTATCATTACATGCAAGTTAATCAAAAACACGGGGTGTTCATCAAGAACCACGGCCGTAGTTTGTCTAGAACAAACCGTGGTTTCTAACAGTGACTAGGTTCAATCAAACGAATCATCCAAGCATAAATTTAAGTCTATTCTATCATATTCCAAGCCATAACCATCTTTTCCTTACCCTAGAATCGCATCTATTTAGCCAACAACATACATCATCACAATCGAAATCATCAAGCATAAAATCATGGCATCCATTTGCAAGAAAATGAAGTGAAAGAGATAAACAAGTAAAACAAAGAAAACCAAGCTGAATATGAGATTTAGAAAGACTCACAACCCTTCAAAAGAAGGTTCAATTGATTCTTACAACCCTAGAAAACGATTCCGATAATCTTCACTCTAAAATCTATCAAAGGCTAACAATGGTGTCTTCTTCTCTTCTTCTCCAATGGAGCTTTTCTTCTCCTCCAATGGTAGCTCTCTTCCAAGCTTCCAATTGAGAGAATCTTCTTGTTGAGAGTGTGTGAGAGAATGGTAGTGGTAGTGGATGTTGGAAGATCCTTTTCAGCCTTACAGGACCACCTATTTATCCTACAAATTTGCAAGAGTTGGCCATGAAGATCGTGGCACAACTGTCACAACCGTCTGGCAAAATCCACTGCCTATTTCCACGGTCGTGGTTCTTCCAGTGACCGTGGTTTTGGTGTCCTTGCACTATATGGATCATCAAGCCACGATCTGGTGCATGGCATGCACCAACAAGGTCCCAAGTGTCTTCCTTAGCCCCTAGCTTGCATCCTAATGAGTCCGAAGGTGTGTCCTCTTGAGGAACGATCTTCGAATGTATCGATTAAGCTCCTAAACCTTCCAAAATACCTACAAAGTATGCAAAAGTCCGTGTAGACGTCTATCTCGACAAAATACATGAATTGAGTGCAAACGTCGTGAACTAGTGCTAAACCATGCATGAATGAGCGGAAAAACTCCCTAAATTAGTGCCTAAACCTAAGTCATAAATCGTGTTATCAAATGGAATGAGGGAAAGTTAGAAGAAATTGACGAAACTTGGATTTTGGCACATTACAGAGAGTTTCACGCCCTAAACCACGGTCGTGGAAAGCTACAGTGACCGTAATTCTTCTTAAGTCTGAGAAAAATCACCAAAATCACGGGTCCGTACAATTCCACGGCCGTGGAACACCCCGAAAAACCGTGATTTTCCAAAAAATTTATGGTCACTATATAAACCACCTTCCTTCACAAAAACAACACAAAACTTCCAAACCACGCCCCATTTCCACGACCCTTTCGCCGAAACCACTCCCCCTCTCTCAAATCTTCGTTCGGAGTCCGATTCGAACGATTCTTGAGCCTAAAGTAAAGCAAATTCGATCATCTACAAGATCCAATCAACAATTTAAGTGAACAATCCCTACAGAAGACAAAATTTGGATTTTAAGAATCCAAAACCTAGGTTTTTCTTCTCTTTCTATACTTTGTCGATTTGGCTCAATTCATGCAAGATTTTTAGGATAACTGATTGGAATTGGAATTAGTCTAGGACTGTGTCTGCTCAAATTGGTGTGATTTGGTTGAGATTTGAGCAAAACAGAACCGGACCACGGTCCTTGTAGGTTCCACGGCCGTGGTTTTGCTATAATAGACCGTGATTTTTCCTCTGCAATGGATTTGTTTAAGAGAAAGTCAAATATTAACAAGAAGAGGAAAGGTGACACTTCCTCTTCCTCCCAGGTCCCCCCTAGTGAGCCACCATCACCCCCACCTCCTAGAATTCCAACCATCCATGAGGATTACCTTGATGCCTTATAAAGGATTGAGAGGAAAGCGGTCATAGGACCGCGCTATTTAGTGCTTGAGGAGCTAGAACCGTTGAATGTAGTGAATGACTTGACATGGCTTTTAGATAGAGCCGGTTTGACTGTCTTCTCCGCTATTAGGGAAGACGCTTATGAGGAGATTACTAGGGAGTTCGTCATCTCTTTTGAGCATAACGCCGTCGATAGGACGGTTTCTTTTCGGTTGATGGAGGAGAACTATGAGTTCTCAATCTTATAGTTTGGAGCCTTCTTTGGGTTCCAAGAGACCTTCAATGGTCGTTTTCCTAGCGGTGTATACGCTAAGGACTTTTGGGAGGACATAGCGATGATATATGCTAGTGAGGATCGTTGGCAACCGGCCGACACCAAAGCTAAGCTCATCTACCACTTAGCTTTGAAGATAGCTCATAGGGTCCTTTCCGAGTACCTTTTCCCTAGGACCGAAACCCCTCAAAAGATCAAGACCGATGAGCTTTTCCTCCTTTATTCTATGCTCCATGGTAGACCCGCTGATTGTGCTACCCTCCTAGCCTCCACTATGAGTAAATTGAAGAACAAGAGAGCCGGTAACATAGGGTATGGTGGTATGGTTACACACATTGCCACGCAGCTAGGGATAGACTTTTCTGCCTGCACTAGGATAGCGGCGAGACCTTTGGGTCTCAATAGCCTCATGACTAGGGGTATCATCTTTCCTAGAAACCGCGGTCCACCTACCGCCGGTATGCCTTGGGAGGAGAGAGGAGGTAGAGGCATCCCTTGGCTCCCTGAGTATTCCACTATGGCCGGACACCATAACTGGAAACAGACTTTCGCTGCCATGCATGCGAATAGGTTAGTAGCACCTCCCTATGTACCCGATGAGATTCCGGCTGCAGATGTTGAGGAGGAGGTAGGAGGAGATGATGGTTTTGAGAGAGGAGGTGATGAGCAGGACTTTGGCACTTTCCCGGATCAGCCGGCACACTTCTCTGACCCTCCTAGACATTCCCCACGACCTACCAGACCTTCTGGAGCCTCTTCCTTTCGCCGTGCTAGCGTGAGTGAGAGGCCGACTTGGATGAGCGCTCCTCTCGCTTGGTATGGGGAGAAGCCTTCATGGATGGGAGCTCCACCTCCGTGGTACAATCAGGCACCAACAGCACCACCAGCACCGACTCCACAAGAAGCACCGGCATGGTACGGTCAGCCACCGGCTTGGTACGAGCAACTACTGGCATGGGCCACCGACCTTTCTAGGAGAGTTGGTGACTTAGAGATCCATAGGGAGACGTAGGAGACACGGAGCCGGGAACATGACGAGATGATGAGTGACATCTACCGTCAGTAGTTCGGGCGGTACTATAGCCATGACTTCCATCCGTTTCCACCACCGCCTCCACCACAATGACGAAAAAGGCTTGCTTCTATCCATGACACTTTGCATGTTTCATTCCATAGTCACACGTTTCGTTATTGCATTGCATGAAAAAGGCTTTGAAAAATCCATAAAAATTTGAAAAATTTTGAAAAAGTTCTTGTCCTTCTAAGATTAGAGATGACTTCTATGATAGCTTTCACTTGTGGATTGAATTTTTTATGAAAATTGTATGCTTAAACGGAATTATGAATTGAAAAGAGATTGAATGTGTTGTTTATCCTTTCTTGCAAGTTTCATAATGTGAAAGTTTTATCTAAATCATATTGAGAAATTAAAGTTCAAATCACACAATGAGTTCTTATACTTCTTTATGAGATGATTAAGGCAATTCGATTTTCTTACTTCTTTCTTTGATCATTTAGCCCCTCAATAAAAGTAATTGCCTCTCGTACCTATCCGGGAATTTGGAGGAGTTGATATTTGGCATGTTTGATGTGGGAGGGCCATGAAAGCAAAATTTTGCATTCAAAGTGTAGGAAAATTCTAAGTTTGGGGAAGTCAATCATGACAATGAGTAACTCGGCACCATTCACATAGACGTTCTCCACGATGTGCCTAGACATTCTCCAGGTCCTGCCAGAGCAGGAGCAGGAGTTTGGCTCGTTTCCGGATCAGCCGGATGCGGCCCCCGATGTGCCTAGACGTTCTCCACGTCCCGCCAGAGCTTCAGGCTCGTCTTCTCGCCGCGCTAGCGTGAGTGAGAGACCTACATGGATGGCCACGCCTCCTGCATGGTATGGAGTTCCACCTCCATGGTCCACAGAGCAGTCATCAGCACCAGCACCGTCCGACGCTCCAGCATGGTACAGCCAGGCTCCGAGATGGTACGAGCAGATGCCGGATTGGGCTACTGGTCTTTCGGAGAGAGTAGGAGCATTGGAGATCCGAGCCGATGCTAGAGATGGACGCTTGGACGACCTCGATCACATGATGAGGGATGTCTACCGCCAGCAGTTTGGGCGGTTTTATGATCCTAGCTTCTCCCCATTCCCGCCTCCACCAGCGCCGCAGTGATGATTTGCATGACCGTTCGCTTTAGCCGCTCCACCGCCACTTTGTGAGTTTCTGTTTCTTTTCTTTCTTTTCTTTCTTTCTTTTGAACATTAGGGACAATGTTCGTCCCAAGTATGCGGTGGGGTGTGACTAAAAGTTGTAATAACTCTTACTCACTATGTTTGCTTCTATTCGAGACTATCATTGCACGTTCATTATATTGTTGCACGTTTCATTATTGCATTGCATGAAAAAGAACTTGAAAAACCCATAAAAATTGAAAAATTTTGAAAATTTTGTGCTTCTAAGGAATTGAGATGATTTCCATGATAATCGCTACTTGTGAATTGAGTTTGATGACAATTGCATGCTTAAACGATTAGTGAATTGAAAAGAAATTGAATGTGTCGATTATGCCTCTTTTATAAGTTTCATTATGTGATGAAGATTACCTAAATCATGATGAGAAATTGAAGTTGAAATCACACTATGAGTTCTTATACTTCTTGTTGAGATGATTAAGGCAATTCGACTTTTTTTTCTTCTTTCTTTGATCATTTTAGCTCCTCATTGAAATATTGACCTCCTTTACCTATCCGGGAATTTGGAGAAGTGAATGAAAAAGGCATGTTTGATGTGGGAGGGCCATGAGAGCAATTAGTTGCAATCAAAAGAATAGAAAGAAATTATAGGTTTGGGGAAGTCAATCATGACGATGAGTAACTCGGCACCATTCACATAGCCGGGTGTTTGTGTCTTGCCAAAGTCGGATTGAGCGATATTCCTAGCGGATTATGGTATGTGCGCTAAGGGTTTGAGGCATCTCATAAAATTTGAGAAACGCCAATCTCCTAGGCTTCGGTTTTTGTGCACCTCTGTCCATAACTCCAAAAGTAAAGTCGAAAAATGAAAAGAAGAGAGTAAAGCTCTAAGTTGAAAGTGTGCGGAAACCGCAAAAGGAGAAGAAGAGAATAGTTGTCCATTTTCCCGGATTCATGCACCACATTCCCTAAAAGTTTCCTTCCTTTTCCACATTCTAGACCTTTTCCTTTGAAAGTCCTTAAGATCAAAAGAATATTATATGACTTGGTAATCTAAATTGAAGTTTCTTATGATTGATTTTGATAATATTTGAAGGTTATGATGCTTGTATAGAAGTTTAATTGATTCATGAGCTTTCTTTGCTTTTTACTCTTTGATTAAGTGTATGAAAGTTTTATAAATGATTGAAGCAAGATTTGAGAATGATCTATTCTTTAGAAGGCACATTCATCCAAAAGAAGTATTACTTTGAGAAGGTACACATATTTCATCCTAACTCTTGTTTTAAAAGCTTTTGAAAGACCTTGCTTAGGGACAAGCAAGTTGCAAGTATGGGGTTATTTGTTAGCATGAAATATGGTGATATTTTAGGCACGTTTTCTAAGTGTATTTGATTCATATTGATAGTCTTTGATTGAGCATTGTTGCATTTGTGAGCTAGTTTGCCTATATTTTCGATATAGATGTCTACACAAGCTTTATGTTGATTATAGGTGATTGAGAGCCATTTCCGAAGGGAATTTAGCATAGAAGAGTTGATTGAGTATGTCCATGGATTGAGGGCATTCTTAGGAGCAAAAAGGATTTAGCTTAAGGAATGCACGAGGCTAGGGAAGAATCACGTTCTTGCCCTAAACCACGCTCTAAAATACGGCCGTACTACATTCCACGTTCAGTTCCACGGCCGTGGAACCCTGCAGGAGAAGCGTTGTTCATTCCAGAAGCTTTTACGGTCGTGGAATCCATGGTTCAAACCGTGTTGATTTCCACGCTCTAAATTACGGTCGTGGAACCTTCCACGACCGTGATCTTGGCGATCTTTTTTGCCACATTTTAAGCCAAGATCTTTCAGAAGATTGGGCCGGGCCGATATTTTATCCTGCCCTATAAAAGGACGGACGAAGAGAGATTTCGTCACCTTGGCTTAGACGTGTTTTCGACCTTCGCTTAGACGCAATTTGCGACCTCGCTTTACACTTTTCGCCTATGCCGCGACTTGGAGATTTTTGCGATTCTTGCAAAAGACGTACTTTGCGCTCATCCTAATCTCGCACTTTTGGTGGAGATTGCTATTGAGATTTCCGGATTGACGGAAGATTGAAGATTCGGAAGATTATTCGCAAGAAGATTTCTCTTCTTGTTTAGGTTCGATTTAGAAGACGGATTGACATCCCGCTCTTCCTTCTTGCCTAAGATTGAGTTTGTTTGTTCTATTCTGAATCTATTGACGATATTCATTCTTGAGTGTGACATTGAGATTGGTTTGAAGTTTATTGAAAGTTTTCGGAAGTTTCCATCTTTCAATCTTTTAATTCTTAAATTTGATATCAACATGACTGTTATTGGCTAAAAACTCTTAACAATTCTAAGGTGAAGGGTTGATAGTTGTGGCTTAGATGATGATAGATCGATCGTAAACATAATAGACCCTGAGAGTTAGAGAGAATCGTCGACGAACCCTAAATCACGGTTTGTTCTTGAGTTCCACGACCGTGGAATCTCAAGATCCACCCGTAATTTCCCTTAAGTTTACGAACCTGCTTTTACTTTAATCCAAAGTTAAAGATTAGCTTTAACTTAGTCTTGGCTTGCCTTTTCTAGGTGGTAGTGAAGCCTCAACAACCTCTACCTTGATTGTGAGTGTTACAACCTTAATCGGTTTAGTTAGTCTTGATCCTTGGTTTATAAGTTTGGGTATTTGACGTTAATTCTTACCTTTAGAACCTTTCTATATTGAAGCCTCAACAACCTGTATAGAGAGTGTCTTGTAGGTGAGTCATATAAGGTTTTTGGAACTTCACCGTACGATTACCTTACATTAGCATACCTTTGCATATCTTAACTCTGTCTTTATATCATTAGTATATCTTGAATCGATTGCCACAACTGGATACTTGGATCTTTAGGATTGTTGTTTTTCCAATATTTGCAAAACCTCTCATATTTACTCGCTTGATAATCTGCAATTGAATTTGTTCCCACCCAAATCCCTGTGTTCGATACTCTAGAATTCTTGCTTAACTATATCGATCCGTACACTGCGGGTTCGCTTGCTTGATTCTAGTTTTATAATTAAAGCTTATTTGCACGCACGTTTAGGGGCGAACAAGTTTTTGGCGCCGTTGCCGGGGATTTGGTTTCGGCCGAATTCGGTTGCCGGTTGTCAAGCTTGGGAGCTTGCTCTCGTTATTTGATATTACTTTGAGTGCATGCACAGGTCTAGGAACACCGAAGATCTCTTACCTCTTGATCAAGAGCTTGAGAGAACTTTAAGGCAAAAGCGCAAGGAAAAGAAGATGGCTGAAGAACACGAACGTGATCTTCAAGCGGAGTTGGCGGAGAAAGAAGCTCAACTCCAATGGAATGAGAACATCCGCCGGGATGAAATGGATCGTCATCAATCTCAAGTTAACGATCTAAAGGATATGATGTTCCAAATGAGGATAGAACTAAGAAACCTTAAGAATATGGGAAGCAAGAAATCCTCAAGAAGGGCATCAAGATCAAGAAGAAGAAGTCATTCATCCGCTGATGATAGTGATTCTTCCATGCCACCGCTAGAGGAAATTGATCCCACGATCAATGTGAATCCTTTCCATCCACGGGGAGCTGCTAATCGCCGCATTCCACCTAGGAATGCGAGGATCGAACGTGTAGATAATGAGACAAGAACTCTTGGCCAAAGGATGGATCCAACACAACAGCCGCGCCGTTTGGGCGTGAATTTTGATGCTGAGGATGTACAAGGGTTTAGCTTTAACCCTCAAGTTATTACTCTTGTTCGCCAAAACCAATTTGGCGGGACAAGCGCTGAATCTCCACACCAACACTTGCAAGACTTTGAGTGTATGATGGAGACAATGAGGCCGAAGAATGCTACTACCAACAACTATAAGCTCAAGCCTTTCTTCTTCTCCTTGAAGGGGAAAGCGTTGTCTTGGTACCAAGCTCTTCCTAGTGGGAAACTAGACACGTGGGAAGACCTTTCCGCGGAGTTCCTCACCAAATTCTTTCCGCCATCCAAAACAACGGAACTTAGAGGTAAGATCAATGCATTTTCCATGAGATCTAACGAAAGTTTGTTTCAATCTTGGGAAAGGTTTCAGGATTTGCTCTTGGATTGCCCTCATCATGGCATATCCAAACTTGCCTTGCTGGAGATTACTATAAGGGGCTGGATGCGGGGACGCAATTCAACCTCCAATCCCTCTCATGTGGAACATTCATGGACATGAGAGAAGATGACGCTTGGGACTTCATTGAGAAGCAAGCAAGGGTCATAGAGAAGTATTCCCACCGGAAAGTGGAGGGAAATCGTGTGGAGCAAGGAGCAAAGCTCACACATGAAGCTCAAAATCAGATTTTCTCCCTCAGCAATGAGATCAAAGAGTTGAAGGAGGCTATCAAGACCAACATTCCAAAGCAACAAGGGAAGGATGTTGGCTATTTGGGCAACAAAAATGGCGGTGATAACACAAACCGCAACAACAACAACAATAACCGGAACAACAACCGGAACAATTGGAATGGAAACAACAACAATAACAACAACCGGAACAACAATTGGAACAACAATAGGGGTCAAGTAACAACAATTGGCGCTCCAATCAACAAAATTTCGGTAACTCTTATCCTTCCAATTCTAATTCACTAACTCCACCTTCCTCTTCCTCTACTCCTTTGAGAAGCCAGGGGCAACCATCAAATGGAGGAAACACTTCGGGAAAGGAGAAGCCCGATCCCATGTTGGAAACGATTTTGGGAAAGCTTCAAGGATTGGAGAACCGCATCATTAAGGTTGATGATCAAATTTCCAAGGTCGATAAAGCTCAAAGGGTTTTAGAAAACCAAATGTTCAGCCATGCGGAGGAAGTTCCGAGGAATCAAGGGAAGATTCCAGGAAAGACGGAGGACAACCCTAAGGGAAGGGTTATGGCAATCACAACTAGGAGCGGAGTGACTACCACCGATCCGCAGCCTAAGTTTGTTGAAGTCCCCGTAGAGAAAGATAAAGAGAAGGGGAAGGAGAAGGAAGATGTCTACGTTCCTCCTCCGGCTTACAAACCTCCCCTACCATTTCCTCAATCTAGAGCGAGAGCGCGCCTAGATAAACAATTCGGTAAGTTTATAGAACTCATGAGCAAGCTGCATATTAATATACCCTTTATCAATGCTATTGTAGGTATGCCGGCTTATGGCAAGTTCTTGAAGGAGCTTCTCTCTAACAAGAGGAAGCTAGAAGATTTCGGAGAGGTTAAGATGAGTTCGGATTCTTCGGATCTCATCAAGACCATGAAGGAGAAAATGCCCCCAAAGTTGAAGGATCCGGGGTCGTTTTGCATTCCCATAGGAGTGGGAGATGTCACATACGATGCGTTATGTGACTTAGGAGCAAGTGTGAGCATCATACCACTTGCATTGTGTAGGAAGATCGGTTTAGGCGACCCTAAACCGGTGAAGATGACGTTGTACATGGCAGATCGATCCATCACTCGCCCCGTCGGTATTGTAGAAGACGTTCCGGTCAAGCTAGGTAAATTCTTTGTTCCCATTGATTTTGTCGTGCTTGACATTCCTGAAAATAGTCCGGTCCCGATCATACTCGGAAGACCGTTTCTTGCAACTTCCGGCTGCATAGTCGATTGCAAGAATGGTAGACTCGCTTTTGATATAGGAGAAGAGAAAGTAGAGTTCGTTCTTTCCACTCTAGTGAAGGAGCCAATCTTTGATGAGGATATATTCGATATCCAAGATGAAGAAGGGTTGTCTAGGGAAGAGGTAAGTGCGATTCTCTTTAACGATCCTTTACAAAAAGTTATCACTATGAGTCTAACGAATGTAGGGGAAGAAGAAGAGTGCAATGAGGCAATTGAAGCCTTAGAAGCACAAGAGGAGATGCATGAAGTGGAGTTTGAAAAACTCCACGATGAGGCAGAAAACGTGAGAATCCACGGCCACACACTATATTCCACGGCCGTGGATTTCACAAACAAAACCGTGTCCCACTCCAGAGAGTTATACGGTCGTGGAGAAGAAATGACAACCGTATTTCCTTTCCACGCCCTAAACCACGGCCGTGGAGGACATGAGGAAACCGTGATTTTGGCCGTGGAAAGGGGTGATCCAGACACTTCTTCAACTTCTTTCGATTCTTCTCCTACACACTCAACACCCTTAGAGACTTCTAAGGAGACATCGGATGCTCCTCAAGGATCATTGGAAGCTCCGAAAGCGATGGAACTAAAACCACTTCCTACTCATCTAAGGTACGCTTTTCTAGGACCTAATTCTACCTTTCCGGTTATTGTTAGTTCCGAACTAAGCATAGATGAACATAATCAGCTCATGATTGTCCTTAGGAAACATAGGAAAGCTTTAGGCTATACTATTGAGGACTTAGTAGGAATTAAACCCTCCCTATGCATGCATAAGATACTAATGGAGGAAGATTTTAGAACTTCAAGACAACCTCAAAGGCGGTTAAATCCGACCATGAAGGAGGTTGTCAAGAAGGAAATTCTTAAGGTTCTTGATGCAGGTATCATCTACCCTATCTCCGATAGTAAGTGGGTGAGTCCAGTTCAAGTAGTTCCGAAGAAGGGAGGAATGACGGTCATCACCAACAAGAACAACGAACTCATTCCTACCCGAACCGTAACGGGATGGCGGATGTGCATAGACTACCGAAAGCTTAACAATGCAATGAGGAAGGATCACTTCCCATTGCCATTCATCGATCAAATGCTTGAAAGGTTAGCACAACATTCACATTTTTGCTACCTTGACGGTTATAGTGGTTTCTTTCAGATTCCGATACACCCAGACGATCAGGAAAAGACCACATTCACGTGCCCATGGGGTACGTTTGCTTATAGGAGAATGCCGTTCGGGCTTTGCAACGCCCCAGCCACCTTTCAACGGTGCATGATGGCCATCTTCTCCGAATACATAGAGGAAATCATGGAGGTCTTCATGGACGACTTCTCCGTATACGGTTCCTCTTTTAACGATTGCCTTTCTAACCTTTCTCTTGTTTTGCAAAGATGTGAAGACACTAACCTAGTTCTTAATTGGGAGAAGTGTCAATTTATGGTTAAGGAAGGAATCGTATTAGGTCACTTAATCTCTAGTAGAGGGATAGAAGTAGATAAAGCTAAGATAGAGACCATAGAGAAACTTCCTCCCCCAACTTCGGTGAAAGGGATAAGAAGTTTCCTAGGACATGCTGGATTTTACAGACGTTTCATTAAAGACTTCTCTAAGATATCAAAACCGCTCACTAATCTATTGATGAAGGATGCAGTTTTTGAGTTTTCGCAGGAATGCTTGGATGCGTTTAACACAATTCGGCAAGCTCTAATTTCAGCACCTATTATCCAACCTCCGGATTGGACTCTTCCCTTTGAGGTTATGTGCGATGCTAGTGACATAGCTATAGGAGCTGTTCTTGGACAACGAAAGGAAGGGCGAACCCATGCCATATACTATGCTAGCAAGACGCTAGACGAAGCGCAGCTCAACTACGCCACTACCGAAAAAGAGTTTTTGGCCATTGTCTATGCTATTGACAAGTTTTGCTCTTATCTTGTAGGTGCAAAGGTGATTGTCTACACGGATCATGCTGCGATCCGGTACCTCCTTGCGAAGAAAGATGCGAAGCCAAGGCTAATTAGATGAATTCTTCTCCTACAAGAATTCGATCTTGAGATCCGCGACAAGAAAGGTTCAGAAAATTCTGTTGCGGATCATTTGAGTCGTCTAACACATCTAGAGGACGACCATTTACCATCGATGACTCCTTCCCGGACAAACACCTACACCTAATTGAAGAGTGCATTGATATGATCTCCAAAGGTAACGAACCATGGTTTGCTGATTTTGTTAACTATTTGGTTTGTCAGGAGATACCGCCCGGACTATCCTACGCACAAAGGAAGAAGTTCTTTAAGGATGTCCGGGAATACTTTTGGAACGAGCCTCTCCTTTTTAAGAGAGGTCCGGATGGCATCATTCGGCGATGTGTGCCAGAAGATGAGATGCAAAGTGTCATCCGCCATTGTCATTCACTACCTTGTGGAGGACACGCTAGTTCGAACAAGACTAGCGCAAAGGTATTGCAATCTGGATTCTTTTGGCCTACTTTGTTTAGAGATGTGCAATCCTTTGTTTCTTGCTGCGATGCTTGTCAAAGAACAGGTAATATCTCTAGGAGGAATGAGATGTCCCTCAACAACATCCAAGAGGTGGAGATTTTCGACGTTTGGGGAGTTGATTTCATGGGACCGTTCCCATCCTCTTGTGGAAACCAATACATACTATTGGCGGTAGATTACGTTTCTAGATGGGTGGAAGCAATTGCCTCTCTCACCAATGATGCCATGGTGGTGGTTAAGTTCTTTAACAAGACCATCTTCCCGTGATTTGGGACGCCAAGGACTATCATTAGTGATGGAGGTTCTCACTTCATTGCCCGGCGCTTTGAAGCCCTTCTAGCTAAGTATGGGTGTTCGCTCCAAACGGTGTGTGCAAGCTTTAAATTTATAACCCTAGACTTAAGCTTAAAACAAGGATGCGAACCCGCAGTGTACGGGTCAATCGTAGTAAAAGCAAGAAAATTCCAGGGGTCGATCACAGGGACTCGGTAAAACAAAGTCAATAACGGTATGCTTATGTCAATACTAACCACAAGAGCAATTAACACAATCAAAGATGAATAAGAAGTCAATAAAGCAAACATGCAATTCTAGGGATTAAAGCATCTAGTTGTGGTTCCAACTCAAGATCTATAGATAAGCGGACAAAGCTGAGATTTTTGGGTGGGGAAGGTGTTTCTAAAGTGGAGTAGATCACCGGGTAAGTCTCACTACACACTAATCCTAAACCGTAACTCCTATTACCGGGTAAGTCTCAAGGAATTAAGATAGAGAACTATAACCTCAAACTAACACGCCATCTAAGGGAATAGAATCAACCTTTACCGGGTAAGTCTCAGGCTAACTCGCAAAGATGGGATGGAAGCACACTCAAACCCCAATAAAGGATAAACCTTTATTACCTACACTTATGATCGTTAATACACAAACTAAGGAATTACCGGGTAAGTCTCATCCTAAGCTTGCATTGAACCAGGAAGGTATAATAAGAATAGGATTTAGCAAACTCTAACACTTAACTTTCTGTTTAGGTTCGGATAAGTCACCTCGGTCAGAAGAATTCCACCCCGGCCGAGATGTTCATCAACCGAACGAGATGCTTAGGGTTAAGGTTAAAGACTCGAACTTTCAGGATCCTACTGGAATCAAAGATTATTCTATCATTGTTTTTCGCACAACCTTCAGCCAATTACCCTAGAATCACACAAGAAAATTAGCCACTCATCATCATAATGAAAGTATTAAATATATGGGAAGAAGATGAATATTTGAACAAAGAAGAATTTAATGAAAAAGACTTCAATAACTGAATCAAATATCACAACAAAAGCGTTCCTTGGATAACAATCCAACAAGACAAGACAACCAATGAGGGAAATAAAGACAATCTTACAAAACCCTCCAAGAAAGCTATAAAAGCTATAGATTTCAATCTTTCTTCAACCTTCAAAAAGGTTCTTCGAATCTCTCCAATTGGAGTATGCTGCTGCTGCGTATGCGGGATCTTCTCGTAAGCAAGATGTAGGCGAGCCGTATGCAGGATGTTGGAATTGTGGAAATCCAACCCTTTTTATAGGAAAATAACCCTCCAAAAATAATAAATCTTAGATAGATATTTTCCCATAAATATAGGTAAAATATAAGATTCTGCATATCTCCTTCCTTCCAGGAGCCAAGCCCAAAAATATAAGATCACTTTCCAAATTTAAAAGATCTCATCCAAGAATAAAATATTCTCGCCGCGTCCTAGGTGTTCGCCTCGGTCGAGTCGGCGTCTTTGGATCGCCTCGGTCGAGGTGAATCTCTGGTCAACCGAGGTGAGTCACGACAGAATGTGAAATCTCTTGAATCTTCTCCAAAGTAAATCTTTAATCCATGGCTATGCTCCCTGGATGTAGCTCCAAATAACTCATGACTCCTTTTGCTCCTTTTTGATGCAAAACGTACCATATTACCTGCAATCACAACAAAACTAGGTGTAGACCTCGATTCTCGCAAAGGTAGATGAAATGGTAGTAAAATCACATAATGCACATACAAACATGCAGATTATGAAAGATAAAACGTCCAAACAAACCCTGAAATATAGACTATAATTCATGTTATCAATGGGGTTACTCACAAGGTCGCTACCCCTTATCATCCACAAACAAGTGGACAAGTTGAGATCTCAAATAGGGAGATCAAAGGAATCTTAGAGAAGACGGTTTCAAGGACTAGGAAGGATTGGTCCTTGAAGCTTGATGATGCATTATGGGCGTACCGGACTGCATACAAGACTCTCATAGGAACCACACCATACAACCTTGTGTATGGGAAGTCTTGTCACTTGCCGGTAGAGTTGGAGCACAAAGCGTTTTGGGCTATCAAGTGGTTGAATTTCAGCATGAAGGAAGCGGGAGAGAAGCGTCTCCTAGACCTTAATGAGCTGGACGAACTCCGCTTGAACACTTATGAAAACGCTAAGATCTATAAGGAGAGAGCAAAGCGTTTGCATGATAAGCATATCATTCCAAAGGACTTCAAAGAAGGAGATCAAGTTCTCCTCTTCAATTCAAGGCTTCGTCTCTTTCCAGGTAAGCTTAAATCTCGTTGGACCGGACCTTTTCTAATTAAGCGTATTTTCCCCATGGTGCAGTTGAAGTATGGAGTGAAACGAGCGGAAGCTTTAAGGTGAACGGCCAACGACTCAAGAAGTATACGCCGGAACTTCAAACTGAAGAGTTTGCGCCTACCGCACTCGAATAAGTGCGAGATTGGTCTAGCTACGGACCTTAAACAAAGCGCTTCTTGGGAGGCAACCCAAGGTATTGCATTTTTCTTTTTGTTTTCGATTCATAGTTTAGCTTAGTTTAGACGTTTTTTGCTTTGTTTTTGCCTTCGATTCCTTCCGGTATGTTCGTGTTTTTGGATGTAGGAACGATGGAAAAGGAAAAGGGAAGGATAATGTTGAAGAAAAGTGACGAAATTTGGACTTTGGAGCTTTATAGAGAGTTCCACGGCCTAAACCACGGTCGTGACATCTACAGTGACCGTAATTTCCAAAAGCCTTTGAAAAATCACCAAAACCATGGTTCCGTACAATTCCACGGCCGTGGAACACCCCGACAGATCGTGATTTTCAAAATTTTGCCTGTGACTATATAAACCACGTTCTTCACTAAAACCACTCCACAAAACCCTCTTCCACGAACCTAAAACGCCGAATCCACAACCCTCTCCCAAATCCTCGTTACTTAATCGTTTTCAACGATTCTTCTTCCCAAATTGAAGCAAATTCAACTACCAACAAGATCCCAGCGACGAATCGAGCGGAAATTCACCAAGGAACACGCAATTCGGATTTCAAAATCCGAAACCTAGGTTTTTCCACTCTTCTTGATCTTTGTCGATTTGGTTCGTTTTTGTTAGAAATTTTAGGAAGAACTGATTGAAATTGGAAGGAATTAGACTAGGGCTGCCTGATTGCTGAGATTGAGTGTTGAATTCTGAGATTTGCGAAAAACTAAGACAAACCACAGTTCCTGGAAGAACCACGGCCGTGGAAAGGCTAGAACAGACCGTGATTCTTGACAGTAATGGATTTCGTGAGGAGAGTTTCAGGGAGGATTAAGGAGAAAAAGAATGATCAGAACAAGAAGAGGAAGGGTAATCCCTCTTCTTCTTCATCCTCTAGAGCACCACCACCCTCTTCCCCTTCACCTCCATCATCACCTTCATCACCCTCACCTCCTAGCCCTAGAGTACCGACTATACATGAGGATCACCTTGATGCATTCGAGAGGATCCAAGAGAGAGCTCTGATTGGACCTAGGTACTTGTTGTTAGAGGATCTAGCTCCTCTTAACATCATAGAGGATCTTACTTGGCTCTTGGATAGAGCCGGACTAGTTGTCTTCTCGGCTATCCGAGAAGACGCGTATGAGGAGATTACGAGGGAGGTTGTGACGTCTTTTCAGCACAGCCATGTGGATAGGACCGTTTCTTTCCGTCTTATGGAAAGAAACTATGATTTTTCCATTCGCGAGTTCGGGACCTTCTTTGGGTTCCATGAGACCTTTAATGGTCGCTTTCCTAGTGGCGTTTACACCAAGGACTTTTGGGAGGAAGTCGTTATGACATACGCCAACGAGGACCGTTGGCAACCTGCTGATACCAAGGCTAAGTTGATGTACCACTTAGCCTTGAAGATTGCTCACCGTGTTCTTTCGGAGTGTCTCTTTCCTCGGACGGAGACGCCCCAAAAGATCAAGACAGATGAGCTCTTTTTGCTGTATTCTATGCTGTATGGGCGCCGAGCTGACTGTGCCACCCTCTTAGCTACCACGATGAGCAAGCTTAAGAATAAGAGGAAGGGCAACATTGGATATGGTGGGATAGTTACCCACCTTGCTAGGAGTTTGGGAGTTGACTTTTCTGCGTGTACCCGTATACCGGCCGTACCTTTAGGACTTCATGCCTTCATGACTAGAGGTCTCATCTTCCCCACACATAGAGGTCCGCCTTATGCGGCCATGCCTTGGGAGAGCAGGACGGGTAGGGGTATTGAGGGGCTACAGGAGTATTCCATTATGGCGGGACGCCATAATTGGAAGGAGACGTTCGCTGCCATGCATGCGAACAGGATTGAAGCTCCCCCATATGTCCCACCACCAGTAGTTGAGGAGGAGGAGATGAGAGATCAGTTTGAGGATGGAGGAGGAGCAGAGCAGGAGTTTGGCTCGTTTCCGGATCAGCCGGATGCGGCCCCCGATGTGCCTAGACGTTCTCCACGTCCCGCCAGAGCTTCAGGCTCGTCTTCTCGCCGCGCTAGCGTGAGTGAGAGACCTAAATGGATGGCCACGCCTCCTGCATGGTATGGAGTTCCACCTCCATGGTCCACAGAGCAGTCATCAGCACCAACACTAGCACCGTCCGACGCTCCAGCATGGTACAACCAGGCTCCGGGATGGTACGAGCAGATGCCGGATTGGGCTACTGGTCTTTCGGAGAGAGTAGGAGCATTGGAGATCCGAGCCGATGCTAGAGATGGACGCTTGGACGACCTCGATCACATGATGAGGGATGTCTACCGCCAGCAGTTTGGGCGGTTTTATGATCCTAGCTTCTCCCCATTCCCGCCTCCACCAGCGCCGCAGTGATGATTTGCATGACCGTTTGCTTTAGCCGCTCCACCGCCACTTTGTGAGTTTCTTTTTCTTTTCTTTCTTTTCTTTCTTTCTTTTGAACATTAGGGACAATGTTCGTCCCAAGTATGGGGTGGGGTGTGACTAAAAGTTGTAATAACTCTTACTCACTATGTTTGCTTCTATTCGAGACTATCATTGAATGTTCATTATATTGTTCCACGTTTCATTATTGCATTGCATGAAAGAGAACTTGAAAAACCCGTAAAAAAATTGAAAAATTTTGAAAATTTTGTGCTTCTAAGGAATTGAGATGATTTCCATGATAATCGCTACTTGTGAATTGAGTTTGATGCCAATTGCATGCTTAAACGATTAGTGAATTGAAAAGAAATTGAATGTGTCGATTATGCCTCTTTTATAAGTTTCATAATGTGATGAAGATTACCTAAATCATGTTGAGAAATTGAAGTTGAAATCACACTATGAGTTCTCATACCTCTTGTTGAGATGATTAAGGCAATTCGATTTTTCTTTCTTCTTTCTTTGATCATTTTAGCTCCTCATTGAAACATTGACCTCCTTTACCTATCCAGGAATTTGGAGAAGTGAATGAAAAAGGCATGTTTGATGTGGGAGGGCCATGAGAGCAATTATTTGCAATCAAAAGAATAGAAAGAAATTATAGGTTTGGGGAAGTCAATCATGACGATGAGTAACTCGGCACCATTCACATAGCCGGGTGTTTGTGTCTTGCCAAAGTCGGATTGAGCGATATTCCTAGCGGATTATGGTATGTGCGCTAAGGGTTTGAGGCATCTCATAAAATTTGAGAAACGCCAATCTCCTAGGCTTCGGTTTTTGTGCACCTCTGTCCATAACTCCAAAAGTAAAGTCGAAAAATGAAAAGAAGAGAGTGAAGCTCTAAGTTGAAAGTGTGCGGAAACCGCAAAAGGAGAAGAAGAGAGTAGTTGTCCATTTTCCCGGATTCATGCACCACATTCCCTAAAAGTTTCCTTCCTTTTCCACATTCTAGACCTTTTCCTTTGAAAGTCCTTAAGATCAAAAGAATGTTATATGACTTGGTAATCTAAATTGAAGTTTCTTATGATTGATTTTGATAATGTTTGAAGGTTATGATGCTTGTATAGAAGTTTAATTGATTCATGAGCTTTCTTTGCTTTTTACTCTTTGATTAAGTGTATGAAAGTTTTATAAATGATTGAAGCAAGATTTGAGAATGATCTATTCTTTAGAAGGCACATTCATCCAAAAGAAGTATTACTTTGAGAAGGTACACATATTTCATCCTAACTCTTGTTTTAAAAGCTTTTGAAAGACCTTGCTTAGGGACAAGCAAGTTGCAAGTATGGGGTTATTTGTTAGCATGAAATATGGTGATATTTTAGGCACGTTTTATAAGTGTATTTGATTCATATTGATAGTCTTTGATTGAGCATTCTTGCATTTGTGAGCTAGTTTGCCTATATTGTCGATATAGATGTCTACACAAGCTTTATGTTGATTATAGGTGATTGAGAGCCATTTCCGAAGGGAATTTAGCATAGAAGAGTTGATTGAGTATGTCCATGGATTGAGGGCATTCTTAGGAGCAAAAAGGATTCAGCTTAAGGAATGCACGAGGCTAGGGAAGAATCACGTTCTTGCCCTAAACCACGCTCTAAAATACGGCCGTACTACATTCCACGTTCAGTTCCACGGCCGTGGAACCCTGCAGGAGAAGCGTGGTTCATTCCAGAAGCTTTTACGGTCGTGGAATCCATGGTTCAAACCGTGTTGATTTCCACGCTCTAAATTACGGTCGTGGAACCTTCCACGACCGTGATCTTGGCGATCTTTTTCGCCACATTTTAAGCCACGATCTTTCAGAAGATTGGGCCGGGCCGATATTTTATCCTGCCCTATAATAGGACGGACGAAGAGAGATTCCGTCACCTTGGCTTAGACGTGTTTTCGACCTTCGCTTAGACGCACTTTGCGACCTCGCTTTACACTTTTCGCCTACGCCGCGACTTGGAGATTTTTGCGATTCTTGCAAAAGACGTACTTTGCGCTCATCCTTGGAGTGGCCCTAATCTCGCACTTTTGGTGGAGATTGCTGTTGAGATTTCCGGATTGACGGAAGATTGAAGATTCGGAAGATTATTCGCAAGAAGATTTCTCTTCTTGTTTAGGTTCGATTTAGAAGACGGATTGACATCCCGCTCTTCCTTCTTGCCTAAGATTGAGTTTGTTTGTTCTATTCTGAATCTATTGACGATAGTCATTCTTGATTGTGACTTTGAGATTGGTTTGAAGTTTATTGAAAGTTTTCGGAAGTTTCCATCTTTCAATCTTTTAATTCTTAAATTTGATATCAACATGACTGTTATTGGCTAAAAACTCTTAACAATTCTAAGGTGAAGGGTTGATAGTTGTGGCTTAGATGATGATAGATCGATCGTAAACATAATAGACCCTGAGAGTTAGAGAGAATTGTCGACGAACCCTAAATCACGGTTTGTTCTTGAGTTCCACGACCGTGGAATCTCAAGATCCACCCGTAATTTCCCTTAAGTTTACGAACCTGCTTTTACTTTAATCCAAAGTTAAAGATTAGCTTTAACTTAGTCTTGGCTTGCCTTTTCTAGGTGGTAGTGAAGCCTCAACAACCTCTACCTCGATTGTGAGTGTTACAACCTTAATCGGTTTAGTTAGTCTTGATCCTTGGATTATAAGTTTGGGTATTTGACGTTAATTCTTACCTTTAGAACCTCTCTATATTGAAGCCTCAACAACCTGTATAGAGAGTGTCTTGTAGGTGAGTCATATAATGTTTTTGGAACTTTACCGTACGATTACCTTACATTAGCATACCTTTGCATATCTTAACTCTGTCTTTATATCATTAGTATATCTTGAATCGATTGTCACAGCTGGATACTTGGATCTTTAGGATTGTTGTTTTCCCAATATTTGCAAAACCTCTCATATTTACTCGCTTGATAATCTGCAATTGAATTTGTTCCCACCCAAATCCATGTGTTCGATACTCTGGAATTCTTGCTTAACTATATCGATCCGTACACTGCGGGTTCGCTTGCTTGATTCTAGTTTTATAATTAATGCTTATTTGCACGCACGTTTAGGGGCGAACAGACATCTACATTCCTCCTCCAGCTTACAAACCTCCCCTACCATTCCCACAATCTAGAGCAAGAGCGCGTCTAGACAAGAAGTTTGGTAAGTTCATTGAACTCATGAGCAAACTGCACATTAACATACCTTTCATTGATGCAATTGTAGGTATGCCCGCTTACGGGAAGTTCTTAAAGGAGATCCTCTCTAACAAGAGGGAGCTGGAAGACTTTGGAGAAGTCAAGATGAGTTCGGAATCATCGGATCTCATCAAAATGATGAAGGAAAAGATGCCCCCAAAGCTGAATGATCCGGGGTCATTTTGTATTCCAATTGGAGTGGGAGAAGTTACTTATGATGCACTATGTGACTTGGGAGCAAGCGTTAGCATCATCCCGCTTGCCTTATGCAGGAAGATCGGTTTAGGTGAAACTAAACCGGTGAAGATGACGTTATACATGGCGGATCGATCCATAACTCGTCCCGTCGGTATCATTGAAGATGTCCCAGTCAAGTTTGGTAAGTTCTATGTTCCAATAGATTTTGTTGTGCTTGACATTTCTGCAGATAGTCCGGTCCCGATCATACTCGGAAGACCGTTTCTTGCAACATCCGGTTACATGGTGGATTGCAAGAATGCTAGACTTGCCTTCGACATAGGAGAAGAGAAGGTAGAGTTTGTTCTTTCCACTTTGGTGAAAGAGCCAACTCTTGGAGAAGATATGTTCAATACCTATGACGAGGAGGCATCTAGAGAGGAAGTAAGCTCGATTCTATTCAAGGATCCATTGCAAAAGGTTATCACTATGAGCATTATGGAGAAAGGAGAATAAGAGGATTACAATGAGGAAATTGAGGCCTTGGAGGAGCTAAAGAAAGTGCATGAAGAAGAGTTTGAAAAACTCTACGATAGGTCAGAGGACGTGAGGAATCACGGTCAGTCGTGCTATTCCACGGCCGTGGTTTCCACCAATATGACCGTAATCAGCTATTCAGAGGACTCCAGTAAGTTACACGGCTAAAACCACGGCCGTGGAACTACCAGTGGTGCCGTAATTGACTTCCACACCTTAAACCACGGTCGTGGAAGTAACAGTGGTGCCACAATTTTGGGAAATTCCGAGAAAAATTACGTTCTTTCCACCAATGTTCTTGAATCTTCTTCAACCACTCCTACTTCCTTAGAGACTTCTAAGGAAGCATTGGACACTCCTCAAGAGCCATTAGAGACTCCAATGGTGATGGAATTGAAGCCACTTCCCACACATCTAAGATACGCATTTCTAGGAACTAATTCTACTTTTCCGGTAATTGTTAGTTCCGATTTAAGTGAAGATGAACATAGTAAACTTATGGTTGTTCTAAGGAAATATAGGAAAACCTTAGGTTACACTATAGAGGATCTTGTAGAAATTAAACCTTCATTATGTATGCACAAGATCCTAATGGAAGAAGATTTTAAGCCTTCGCGACAACCTCAACGACGGTTAAATCCGATCATGAAGGAGGTTGTCAAGAAGGAGATTCTTAAGCTACTTGATGTAGGTATCATCTACCCTATCTCCGATAGCAAATGGGTGAGCCCCGTACAAGTTGTCCCAAAGAAAGGAGGAATGACGGTCATCACCAACAAGAACAATGAACTCATTCCTACAAGAACCGTGATTGGATGGATAATTTGCATTAATTACCGGAAGCTAAACAATGCAACTAGGAAGGATCATTTCCCATTACCTTTCATCGATCAAATGCTTGAAAGGTTAGCACAACATTCTCATTTTTGCTATCTTGACGGTTATAGTGACTTCTTTCAGATTCCGATCCATCCGGATGATCAAGAGAAGACCACATTCACGTGCCCGTGGGGTACGCTCGCTTATAGGAGAATGCCGTTCGGGCTTTGCAACGCCCCAGCCACCTTCCAAAGGTGCATGATGGCTATCTTCTCGGAGTACATAGAGGAGATCATGGAGGTTTTCATGGATGACTTTTCTGTTTATGGTTCCTCTTTTGATAATTGTCTTTCTAACCTGTCTCTTGTGCTACAAAGGTGTAAAGACACTAACCTAGTTCTTAATTGGGAGAAGTGTCAATTCATGGTGAAGGAAGGCATTGTACTCGGACACTTGATCTCTAATAGAGGGATTGAGGTAGATAAAGCTAAGATAGAGATCGTAGAAAAGCTCCCTCCTCCATCTTCGGTGAAAGGGATAAGAAGCTTTCTAGGACATGCTGGATTTTATAGACGTTTTATAAAGGACTTTTCTAAGATATCAAAACCGCTTACTAATCTATTGATGAAGGATGCGGTTGTTTACTTCTCGCAGGATTGTTTAGATGCGTTTCATATAATCCGGGAAGCTCTAATCTCAGCCCCGATCATCCAACCTCCGGACTGGAATCTCCCGTTCGAGGTTATGTGTGATGCAAGTGACGTAGCTATTGGAGCTGTGCTTGGGCAAAAGAAGGAGGGTCAAATCCATGCTATCTATTACGCTAGCAGAACGCTAGATGAAGAGCAGCTTAACTATGCCACAACTGAAAAAGAATTCTTAGCAATTGTTTATGCCTTTGAAAAGTTTCGTTCTTATCTTGTAGGAGCAAAGGTGATTGTATACACGGATCATGCTGCGATCCGGTATCTACTTGCCAAGAAGGATGCGAAACCAAGGCTGATTAGATGGATTCTTCTCCTACAAGAATTCGATCTAGAGATCCGTGACAAGAAGGGTTCAAAAAATTCTATTGCGGATCATTTGAGTCGTCTACCACATCTAGAAGACGACAACCTACCTATAGATGACTCCTTTCCGGGCGAGCATTTACACATCATTGAGGAGTGCATCGATAAGATAACTAAAGGTAACGAACCATGATTTGCTGATTTTGTTAACTATTTGGTTTGTCAGGAAATACCTCCCGGACTATCCTATGCACAAAGGAAGAAGTTCTTTAAGGATGTCCGGGAATACTTTTGGAATGAACCTCTACTCTTCAAGAGAGTTCCTGACGGCATCATTCGAAGATGTGTGCCGGAAGATGAGATGCAGAGTGTCATCCGTCATTGTCATTCACTATCTTGTGGAGGACACGCTAGTTCAAACAAAACTAGTACTAAGGTATTGCAATTTGGTTTCTTTTGGCCTACTTTATTTAAAGATGTGCAAACCTTTGTTTCTTGTTGCGATGCTTGTCAAAGAACATGTAACATATCCAGGAGAAACGAGATGCCCCTTAACAATATTCAGGAGGTAGAGATCTTCGACGTTTGGGGAGTAGACTTTATGGGACCTTTCCCATCCTCTTGTGGAAACCAATACATACTTCTAGCTATAGATTATGTTTCGAGATGGGTTGAAGCAATTGCCTCTCCAACTAATGATGCCATGATTGTAGTTAAGTTCTTTAATAGAACTATATTCCCAAGGTTTGGGACACCACGGACCATCATTAGTGACGGAAGCTCTCACTTCATTGCCTGACGATTCGAAGCTCTACTAGCTAAGTATGGGGTGACTCACAAGATCGACACTCCCTACCATCCACAAACGAGTGGACAAGTGGAGATTTCGAATAGAGAGATCAAGGGCATCCTAGAGAAAACAGTTTCGAAGACAAGGAAGGATTGGTCTTTGAAACTAAATGGTTGTAGTTAAGTTCATTTTGCTTTTCTTCTTTTCTTTATTTCTTTTCGAACATTGAGGACAATGTTTGTCTTAAGTATGGGGTGGGGTGTGACTATTATGTGTAATAACTCTACTACATTTGCTTGCTTCTATCCATGACACTTTGCATATTTCATTCCATAGTCACACGTTTCGTTATTGCATTGCATGAAAAAGGCTTTGAAAAATCCATAAAAATTTGAAAAATTTTGAAAAAGTTCTTGTGCTTCTAAGACTAGAGATGACTTCTATGATAGCTTTCACTTGTGGAATGAATTTTTGATGACAATTGTATGCTTAAATGGAATTATGAATTGAAAAGAGATTGAATGTGTTGTTTATCCTTTCTTGCAAGTTTCATAATGTGAAAGTTTTATCTAAATCATATTGATAAATTAAGATTGAAATCACACAATGAGTTCTTATACTTCTTTATGAGATGATTAAGGCAATTCGATTTTCTTACTTCTTTCTTTGATCATTTAACCCCTCAATAAAAGTATTTGCCTCCCTTACCTATCCGGGAATTTGGAGGTGTTGATATTTGGCATGTTTGATGTGGGAGGGCCATGAAAGCAAAATTTTGCATTCAAAGTGTAGGAAAATTCTAGGTTTGGGGAAGTCAATCATGACGATGAGTAACTCGGCACCATTCACATAGCCGGGTGTTTGTGTCCTACCAAAGTCGAATTGAGCGATATTCCTAACGAATTATGGTATGTGCATCAAGGGTTTGAGGCATCTCGAAATTGAGAAACGCCGATCTCCTAGGCTTCGGTTTTTGTGCACCTCAGGACATCTTTCAAAAAGTAAAGTCGGAAAATAATGTGAAGAAGAAAAGAGCAAAGCTCTAAGTTGATGGTGTTGCAATAAAAAGAAAAAAAAAAGAGTTGGGTTATTCCTCTTCCCGGATTCATGCACCACATCCCTTAAAAGTTTCCCTCCTTTCCGCATTCTAGACCTTACTTGAAAGTCCTTAAGATCAAAAGAGTGTTATTTGACTTGGTGAACTAAATTGAAGTTTCACATGCTTGATTTTGACAATACTTGAAGGTTATGATGTTTGTCTTGAAGTTTAAGCGATTTATGATGTTTCTTTCCTTTATATTCTTTGGTTTATGTATATGAGCGTTTTCAAGGATGAATGAAGCAAGGTTTGAGGATGATATATTGAATAGAAGCACATTTGTCGAAAGGATGGTTTTGTTTTGAATTTGCATGCATATTTCATTCTAACTTGTGTTCTAAGCTTTTAAAAACCTTGCTTGGGGACAAGCAAGTGACAAGTATGGGGTATTTTGTTAGCATGAAATATGGCGATATTCTAGGCACTTATTTTGGTTGTTTTTCCCTTATTATTGTGTACATGGATAAGGTTTTAAAGCAATTGTTAACTTGTTCATCTATATTGTCGATATGGAAGTCTACACTAGCTTTGTGTTGATTATAGGTGAAAAGGAGCTGAAATCGGAGCATTTGAGAGGGAAAAGGGAATAATCGATCATGTTCGAGGATTAGGAGATACATCAAGGAAGCTAAGAAGGAACTAGGATGAAGAATGACACGAAACAAAAGTAACAACAAGCAATATACACTTCCACGCCCTGAATTACGGTCGTGGAGAAGTCCACGCTCTAAACCACGGTCGTGGACTTGGCATCATGAACGTGAATTTGAGACTTGAGCACTCCAGTAGGTTACAGGGCCTAAATTATGGTCGTGGAAGTCACAAGGCACCGTAATCTGTTTCCACGCTCTAATCCACGGTCATGGAATGCTATGAGACCGTGATTTAGGCGATCTTTTGACGTGTCATTATTTGCCACGTCATTTACATAATGGCCCTTGACGGCAATTATTTCTCGTCTTATAAAAAGGCTGGAAAAGAGAGTTTCGATGACGGCCGCTTACCCTTGCTTTCAGCAATCTTGCCTAGGGTTGATTGGAGATCACCGAGAGTCGCGAAAACGCCGGATTATTGAAGATTGGAGATTGCTCACAACGAAGGTTTAGCCTTTTTCTTAGGTTTTGATATTGAAGACGGATTGACATCCCGTTCTTCGTACTTGCCTTAGATCATTGTGAGGTTTTGTATTATACATTTTGAATCCATTAACGGTACTTCTTGTGTTTCGGATTTGAGATTGGTTTTGAAGTTTTATTGAGTATTCGAGGATTTCATTTTCCATTCTTCTTAAATTGAATATTGATATCATGACAATGATTATTGGCTAAAACCCTTTAGCAATTCTAAGGTGAAGGGTTGATAGTTGTGGCTCAGATGATGATAGATCGATCGTAATTTGATTGGGCCCTAAGAGTTAGAGAAATATCGTCGACACCCTAAATCACGGTCTGCTCTTAGGGTTCCACGGCCGTGGTTCTCAAGATCTACCCGTGATTTACCTCAGTTTACAAACTTTGCTTTTACTTTACTCCAAGGTTAAAGATTAGCTTTAACCTAGTCTTGGTTTGTCTTTCCTAGGTAGTAGTGAGACTCAACATCCTCTATTTAGGTTTCGAATGTCACAACCTTAACCGTTTGAGTTTATCATGATCGTTGGGTTACAAGTTTGGGTATTTGAGATCAATTCTAGTGTTAGCATGAAATATTGTGATATCCTAGGCACGTTTCTAAGTGCATTTGATTCATATTGATAGTCTTTGATTGAGCATTGTTGCATTTGTGAGCTAGTTTGCCTATATTGTCGATATGGATGTCTACGCTAGCTTTATGTTGATTATAGGTGATTGAGAGCCATTTCCGAACGGAATCGAGCAAAGACGAGTTGATTGAGTATGTCCATGGATTGAGGGCATTCTTAGGAGCAAAATGGATATCAACTTCAGGAATGCACGAGGCTAGAGAAGAATCACGTTCTTACCCTAAACCACGCTCTAAAATACGGCCGTACTATGAACCACGTTCAGTTCCACGGCCGTGGAACCCTGCAGGAGAAGCGTGGTTCATTCCAGGAGCTTTTACGGTCGTGGAATCCATGGTCCAAACCGTGTTGATTTCCACGCTCTAAATTACGGTCGTGGAACCTTCCACGACCGTGATCTTGGCGATCTTTTTCGCCACATTTTGAAGCCACGATCTTTTGAAGATTGGGCCGGGCCGATATTTTATCTTGCCCTATAAAAAGACGGACGAAGGGAGATTCCGTCATGCCCGCTTACACCCCCGCTTAGAGAGATTTTCGCGACCTCGGCTTGGACGCAATTTACATCTCGTTTCCGACCTTCGCTTAGAGAGCATTTTTGCATCTTTGCTTACGCTCGGATTTGCCCTAATCTCGCACTTTGGTGGAGATTGTGATTGAGATTCCCGGATTGACAGAAGATTCAGAAGATTGTGCAAGAAGACTTCTCTTCTTGTTTAGGTTTGATTTAGAAGACGGATTGACATCCCGTTCTTCCTTCTTATCTAAGATTGTGTTAATTGTTCTATTCTGAAATTAGTGACATTATTTGGTCTTGATTGTGACTTTGAGATTAGTTTGGAGTTTATTGAAAGTTTTCGGAAGTTTTCATCTTTCAATCTTTTAATTCTTGAATTTGATATCAACATGACGGTTATCGGCTAAAAACCCTTAACAATTCTAAGGTGAAGGGTTGATAGTTGTGGCTTAGATGATGATAGATCGATCATAAACGAATTAGACCCTGAGAGTTAGAGAAAACCGTCGACGAACCCTAAATCACGGTTTGTTCTTGAGTTCCACGACCGTGGAATCTCAAGATCCACCCGTAATTTCCCTTAAGTTTACGAACCTGCTTTTACTTTAATCCAAAGTTAAAGATTAGCTTTAACTTAGTCTTGGCTTGCCTTTTCTAGGTGGTAGTGAAGCCTCAACAACCTCTACCTCGATTGTGAGTGTCACAACCTCAATCGGTTAAGTTAGTCTTGATCCTTGGATTACAAGTTTGGGTATTTGACATTAATTCTTGCCTTTAGAACCTTTCTATATTGAAGCCTCAACATCCTGTATAGAGAGTGTCTTGTAGGTGAGTCATATAAGGTTTTTGGAACTTCACCGTACGATTACCTTACATTAGCATACCTTTGCATATCTCAACTCTGTCTTTATATCAATAGTAAATCTTGAATCGATTGCCACAGCTGGATACTTGGATCTTTAGGATTGTTGTTTTCCCAATATTTGCAAAAACTCTCATATTTACTCGCTTGATAATCTGCAATTGAATTTGTTCCCACCCAAATCCCTGTGTTAGATACTCTGGAATTCTTGCTTAACTATATCGATCCGTACATTGCGGGTTCGCTTGCTTGATTCTAGCTTTATAAATTTAAAGCTTGATTGCACGCACGTTTAAGGGCGAACAAGTTTTTGGCGCCGTTGCCGGGGATTTGGTTTCGGCCGAATTCGGTTGCCGGTTGTCAAGCTTGGGAGCTTGCTCTCGTTATTTGATATTACTTTGAGTGCATGCGCAGGTCTAGGAACACCGAAGATCTCTTACCTCTTGATCAAGAGCTAGAGAAAACTTTAAGGCAAAAGCGCAAGGAAAGGAAGATGGCTGAAGAACACGAACGCGATCTTCAGGCGGAGTTAGCTGAGAAAGAAGCTCAACTCCAATGGAATGAGAACATCCGCCGGGATTAAATGGATCGTCATCAATCTGAAGTTAACGATCTAAAGGATATGATGTTCTAAATGAGGATAGAGCTAAGCGACCTTAAGAATAAGGGAAGCAAGAAATCCTCAAGAAGGGCATCAAGATCTAGAAGAAGAAGTCATTCATCTGCTGATGATAGTGACTCTTCCATGCCACCGCTAGAAGAAATTGATCCCACGATCAATGTGAATCCTTTCCATCCACGAGGAGCTGCTAATCGTCGCGTTCCACCTAGGAATGCGAGGATCGAACGTGTGGATAATGAGCCAAGAACTCTTGGCCAGCGGATGGATCCAACACAACAACCACGCCGTTTGGGCGTGAATTTTGATGCTGAAGATGTACAAGGGTTTAGCTTCAACCCTCAAGTTATTACTCTTGTTCGCCAAAGCCAATTCGGCGGAACAAGCGCTGAATCTCCACACCAACACTTGCAAAACTTTGAGTGTATGATGGAGACAATGAGACCGAAGAATGCTACTACCAACAACTATAAGCTCAAGCCTTTCTTCTTCTCCTTGAAGGGGAAAGCGTTGTCTTGGTACCAAGCTCTTCCTAGTGGGAAACTAGACACGTGGGAAAACCTTTCCGCGGAGTTCCTCACCAAATTCTTTCTGTCATCCAAAATGGCGGAACTTAGGGGTAAGATTAATGCCTTTTCCATGAGACCTAACGAAAGTTTGTTTCAATCTTGGGAAAGGTTTCAGGATTTGCTCTTGGATTGCCCTCATCATGGCATATCCAAATTTGCCTTGCTGGAGATTTACTATAAGGGGCTGGATGCGGGAACACAATTCAACCTCCAATCCCTCTCATGTGGAACATTCATGGACATGAGAGAAGATGACGCTTGGGACTTCATTGAGAAGCAAGCAAGGGTCATAGAGAAGTATTCCCACCGGAAAGTGGAGGGAAATCGTGTGGAGCAAGGAGCAAAGCTCACACATGAAGCTCAAAATCAGATTTTTTCTCTCAACAATGAGATCAAAGAGTTGAAGGAGGCTATCAAGACCAACTTTCCAAAGCAACAAGGGAAGGATGTTGGTTATTTGGGCAATAACAATGGCGGTGATAATACAAACCGCAACAACAACAATAACCGGAACAATTGGAATGGCAACAACAACAACAACAACAACCGGAACAACAATTGGAATAACAATAGGGGTTCAAGTAACAACAATTGGCGATCCAATAAACAAAATTCCGGTAACTCTTATCCTTCCAATTCTAGTTCACTAACTCCACCTTCCTCTTCCTCTACTCCTTTGAGAAGCCAGGGGCAAACATCAAATGGAGGAAACACTTCGGGAAAGGAGAAGCCCGATCCCATGTTGGAAACGATTTTGGGAAAGCTTCAAGGGTTGGAGAACCGCATCATTAAGGTTGATGATCAAATTTCCAAGGTTGATAAAGCTCAAAAGGTTTTAAAAAACCAGATGTTCAGCCATGCAGAGGAAGTTCCTAGGAATCAAGGGAAGCTTCCAGGAAAGACGGAGGACAACCCTAAGGGAAGGGTAATGGCAATCACCACTAGGAGCGGAGTGACTACCACCGATCCGCAGCCTAAATTTGTTGAAGTCCCCGTAGAGAAAGACAAGGAGAAGGGGAAGGAGAAGGAAGATGTCTACATTCCTCCTTCTGCTTACAAACCTCCCTTACCATTCCCTCAATCTAGAGCGAGAGCGCGTCTAGATAAACAATTCGGTAAGTTCATAGAACTCATGAGTAAGCTGCATATTAATATACCCTTCATTGATGTTATTGTAGGTATGCCGGCTTATGGCAAGTTCTTGAAGGAGCTCCTCTCCAACAAGAGGAAGCTAGAAGACTTCGGTGAGGTCAAGATGAGTTCGGATTCTTCGGATCTCATCAAGACCATGAAGGAGAAAATGCCCCCAAAGTTGAAGGATCCGGGGTCGTTTTGCATTCCCATAGGAGTGGGAGATGTCACATATGACGCTTTATGTGACTTAGGAGCAAGTGTGAGCATCATACCACTTGCATTGTGCAGGAAGATCGGTTTAGGCGACCCTAAACCGGTGAAGATGACGTTATACATGGCGAATCGATCCATCACTCGCCCCGTCGGTATTGTAGAAGACGTCCCGGTCAAGCTAGGTAAATTCTTTGTCCCCATTGATTTTGTCGTGCTTGATATTCCTGCAGATAGTCCGGTCCCGATCATACTCGGAAGACCGTTTCTTGCAACTTCCGGCTGCATAGTCGATTGGAAGAATGGGAGACTCGCTTTTGATATAGGGGAAGAGAAAGTAGAATTCGTTCTTTCCACTCTAGTGAAGGAGCCAATCTTTGATGAGGATATTTTCGATATCCAAGATGAAGAGGGTTTATCTAGGGAGGAGGTAAGTGCGATTCTCTTTAACGATCCTTTACAAAAAGTTATCACTATGAGTCTAACCAATGTAGGGGAAGAAGAAGGGTGCAATGAGGCAATTGAAGTCTTAGAAGCACAAGAAGAGATGCATGAAGTGGAGTTTGAGAAACTCCACGATGAGGCTGAGAACGTGAGAATCCACGGCCATACATTATATTCCACGGCCGTGGATTTCACAACCAAAACCGTGTCCCACTCTAGGGAGTTATACGGTCGTGGAAAAGATGTGACAACCGTATTTCCCTTCCACGCTGATAACACGATTTATAGCATAGTTTTAGGCATACATTTAGATAGGATTCTCGCTCAATCATGCATTATCTAGCACTAGTCCAATACGTTTTGTACTCAAAACATGTATTTTGTCGAGATAGACGTCTACACGGACTTGTGTGCGTTTTGTAGGTATTTCGGGAAGTTTCGAGCTAAAACGATGCGCTTGAGGGTCGCTCATTTAGATGACACACTTCCAAACTCATTAGAACGCAAGGCAAGGGTTGAGAAGGACTCATGGAACCTTGCCAACACAGACCATGCACCAAACCACAGCCTAATGATCCAAAACAAAGTTTCTGCACAGAATCACGGTTCTCTGAAGAACCACGGCCGTGGAAATGACCGTGGATTTTGCCAGATTCTCGTGACAGCTTTGCCACGACTCTCATGGCCAGCTCATGAAGAATTGGTTATAAAAAGTGGTCCTTGATGGTTGTTTGAGGCAGCTGGGAATTGGGGTAGTTTAGGAGCAGCTCATACATTCTCCATTTTCTTTAACAAAATATATTCAAGGAGGAAGAAGGATTTTTCTAGGGAGAAAAGTGCAAAAAGAAGAAGGAAGAAGCCATTGAAGAGGAGAGGAGAAGACACACTTAGCTCTTGTATTTTCGGATTTATTTCTAGAGATTTATGAACTCTTGAACCTTCCTTTGGAAGGGTTGTAAGTCGTTCTAATTTCATCTTCAGATTTGGATTGTGTTTAAAGTTCATTTGTTCATCTTCTTTCTCTCATTTTCTTGCAATGGAGGTTATGAATCTATGTTTGTTTGCTTTGATTTCCATTATGAATGTTGTAGGCTAGATTGATGTGATTCTAGGGTAAGGAAAGGATGGTTATGGCTAGATTTATGATAGGACGGACTTAGATTTACCTTTGGATGATTTTTGTTTATGAACGTAGCTACTGTTAGAAATCACGGGTAGTTCTTGAAGCACCACGGTCGTGGTTTCTGTAGAACAAACCGTGGTTCTTCCTGGTTCGAAGGATCTTACCTTAGATTCATAAAATTGTTGAAACCCTAAGTTTTTACTGAGTTCAACCTACCCTAGGGTGTCCTAGTGTAGCGACTAAGTGTTAGGAGAGACTTACCCGGTAATCCTTGCCCTTAGAATCTAAAATAGCAAAACCTTAGGTAATGGTGAGCCTAGTAAGCCGCCATTGGGTTAATGTGCTAGGATAGTTGATTAGGACTTCCCTTTCCGAGACTTACCCGGTAAGGATATGTTAGATCCCTAATTAAACAATCCGGTTTGTGTTAAATTCCTATCCTTAGGTTCTTAGAGACTTAACCGGTAATGAGACCTTAGGTGTGGACTAGTTGGATCATGAGACTTACCCGGTAATTGATCCCATTTTAGGAACACTTAATCCCAACATATCATAATCAATCCAAAGAATGAATAGATAACTTGAGTTTTATGCCACAACCGGAATTTCCAACCCCTAGAATCCGTCTTTCCTTTCTCTTGATCAATATCTTGTTTGATTTGTTTATTTGTGCTAATTTTCCGATTTAGTTTGATTGATTGTTTGCATGCATTTGATCTTTGATGTGATCACCTAAAAACAACCAAAACAATTGAGATTTTCTTCCTTTATTTTCTCCTTTCCTTTAGACTTAGATCTTGCTAAATTAAATCACAACTTAATCCAATTTCACCTTAGTCTTTATGTTCGACCTCGGAATACTTATCTTGCTACATACGTCCCGTACACTGCGGGTGCGCTAGAAGTTAGGATAATTATAACGAGTATAAATTTAAGGCTTATTGCGTACACACATTTTAGCGTGACAAGTTTTTGGCGCCGTTGTCGGGGACTAGGTCTAGATTGAGTCTATTTTGTGATTGTTTCTAGTGTAGATCTTTCTTGTTTCTTTTGATCTCTTTTTGGTTTGTGTCTTTGTTTTTCAGGACATCTATTTCTCTATAGGTGTATGCGAAGATCTCGTGGCAAGGATTTAGCTCCATTCGATCCCGAACCGGAGAAAACCCTTCGATCTAGATCTAAAAACATCCGAAAAGAGAGAGAGATGGCCGGTAGAAATCTTCAAGCTGAATTGGATGAAGCCTTAGAGCAAAAAAGGCTAAGAGATGAGCTCTTGGAGGAAGAGAGGAGACTTGCCAATGAGAGGCAAGAGGAAACAAGGAGGGAGATTGAGGAGATTAGGCAAGCCCTTGTGCAAGGGGAGCTTAATCGCCGACAACCTCCACCACCTCCACCACAACCGCAGCCGGCGGCCAATGTTAGGGTTGTTCCCATTGCTATTGAGGAGCCACAAACCCTAGGGAGACGTATGGATCCGGCACAAAGAGCACACCGACCGGGTGTGAATCTAGGAGATCCCGCAACCCACAACTATGAGCTCCGCCCTCAAGTTCTTCAAATGATCCGGCATAATCAATTTGGAGGGATGGAAGGAGAGTCTCCTCACCAACATTTGATGAACTATGAGATTTTGATGGAGACTCTTAGACCACCAAGATTGGAGAGCAACAACCATAAGCTAAGGGCCTTTTCCTTCTCTCTTAAGGACAAAGCCTTGGCTTGGTATCAATCTATTCCACAAGGGCGAGTTGGTACTTGGGAGGAGATGACAACCGAGTTCTTGACCAAGTTCTTCCCATCTTCCAAGACCACCGAGTTAAGGGGAAAGATCAATGCCTTTGTGATGAGGGATAGAGAAAGTTTGTTCAAGTCTTGGGAGAGATTCAAAGACCTTCTCCTAGATTGTCCGCACCATGGCATACCAAAGATTGAGCTATTAGAGATCTATTTCAAGGGGCTTGATGAAGATAGCCAATTCAAGCTTCAATCTCTTTCCGGTGGGACATTTATGGAGAAACATGTAGATGATGCTTGGGAGTTTGTGGAGAAGCAAGCTCTAGTGATTGAAAAGTACTCTCATAGGAAGAGCGAAGGAAGAAAGGCGGGAGCATATGAGGTGAGCGAAGTCACCATGAGCAATTTCAAGCTTGACGCCATCAACAATGAGTTGAAGTCCTTGAGAGAGTTATGTACTACCACCTTGAAGAGCCAAGCAACTCCTCAAGCACCTCCACGAGCTAACTTGTCTTCCAAGGAGGAAGATGTGAATTATATGGGAAGGGGCAACTTCAACAATTACCAAGGCCCAAGAAATTTCAACAACAACCGGCAATTCAACAATTACCGGCCAAACCACAACCATCCCGTATTTTCTTACTCTAATCCGGATGGAGCCTTGAACCCTCCCGCCTCCACAAGCACAACTCCACCACAAAGAGCTTCACAAGAACCTCCACCCGGCTTTACTCAACCTTCAAAAGATAGAACCGAAGTCATGTTTGAACAATTGCTAGGAAGATTGAGTGGACTTGAGAGCACCGTTACGTCAATCTCTAAGGCTCAAAAGGTCTTGGAAGCACAAGTCTTTCAAAAGGCGGGTGAGGCACATAGAGATCCGGGAAAGCTTCCCGGAAGAACCGAAGACAACCCAAGGGGCCAAGTTTTGGCTATCACAACAAGGAGTGGGTTGAGTATGAAGGATCCTTTGCCCAAGGACCAAGCTAAGGGGAGTCAAGTAGTAATAGAAGAGGGAAGAAAGCAAGATGATGGAGGCAAGAGCAAGGATGTAGAGTCAACCTATGTGGCACCGCCTCCATACAAGCCACCACTACCGCTCCCACAATCAAGAGCAAGAGCTCGTTTGGACAATCACTTTGGTAAGTTCCTTGAACTAATGTCCAAGTTACATATTAACATTCCGTTCATGGATGCCATCTTAGGAATGCCGGCATACGGAAAGTTTTTGAAGGAAATACTCTCCAACAAAAGGAAGTTGGAGGAGTATGGGGAGATTAGGATGACCAAGAGATCCTCGGAGTTAATCCAAACAATGAAGGAAGCAATGCCTCCCAAGCTAAGGGATCCGGGCTCTTTTTGCGTCCCAATAGGAGTGGGAGATGTGAAATACGAGGCTCTTTGTGATCTTGGAGCAAGTGTAAGCATCATACCGCTTGCACTTAGCAACAAGGTCGGGTTAGGAGAGCCAAAGCCAGTCAAGATGACCCTCTATATGGCGGACCGTTCTATCACTCATCCAGTTGGGATTCTAGAGGATATTCCGGTGCAATTGGGAGGATTCTATGTGCCTATTGACTTTGTAGTGTTGGACATTCCGGCGGATTATCCGGTTCCCATCATCCTAGGAAGACCTTTCTTAGCTACCTCCGGATGTTTAGTGGATTGCAAGAACGGGACTCTCTCCTTCAACATTGGAGAGGAGAACATCAAGTTCAAGCTGTCCACAATGATGAAAGGGCCAACCCTTGATAAAGATATCTTCAACATAGTCGAGCAAGAAGAATCTAGAGAAATAGTAAGCTCGATTTTGATCAAGGACCCCTTGGAGAAAGTTCTTACCTTGAGTATGATGGAGGAAGACATTGAAAAGGAATGCAATGAAGAGATCAAAGCCTTGGAGGCCTTGGAAGAGGAGCCAAGAGTTAGATTTGAGAGCCACGAAGAAATTGTGAACAGCTGCAAGTTCCACGGTCGAGATTCAGGTTCCACGGCCGTCAAACTCTCTGGACAACTCCGAGAAGCAAGCTTGGCAAGAACCACGGCCGTGGAAGATGAGCAACCCGTGTTTCCAACCGTGGTTTTCCCTAAATCAGCTCTTGATGGTGATCAAGCTTCTAGGAGCCAAGGAGAGTCTTCTTTTGCCTTGGATTCATCTCATCCAATCTTATTTGGATCATCTTCAACCAAGAAAGGTCCTTCCTCACTTGAACTCAAACCCCTCCCTTCTCATTTAAAGTATGCATTCCTTGGTGATAATTCTACATATCCGGTGATTGTTAATGCATGCTTGAGTGATGATGAACTTGCTAAACTGCTGCATGAACTAAGATTGCATAGGAAAGCCATTGGTTATACTATTGATGATTTGGTCGGCATTAAGCCATCTTTGTGCATGCATAAGATAATGATGGAAGATAACCACAAACCCTCTATTGAACATCAAAGGAGATTGAATCCTATAATGAAAGAGGTGGTCAAAAAGGAAATCATTAAGTTGCTAGATGCAGGAATTATCTACCCTATCTCGGATAGTAAGTGGGTTAGCCCCGTTCATGTGGTACCTAAGAAGGGTGGAATGACGGTAGTAACTAATGAGAACAATGAACTAATACCAACTAGGACGGTCACGGGATGGAGAATGTGTATAGATTATAGGAAATTGAACATGGCCTCTAGGAAAGATCACTTTCCCCTCCCCTTCATTGACCAAATGCTAGAAAGATTAGCTCAACACTCTCACTTTTGCTATCTAGATGGGTATAGTGGATTCTTCCAAATCCCTATCCACCCCGATGACCAAGAGAAAACAACTTTTACATGTCCATGGGGTACCTTTGCATATAGGAGAATGCCATTTGGGTTGTGTAATGCACCCGCCACCTTCCAAAGGTGTATGATGGCTATCTTTTCGGAATACATAGAAAATATCATGGAAGTGTTCATGGATGATTTCTCTGTTTATGGTTCTTCTTTCGATGATTGCTTGGCTAATTTGTCATTAGTGTTGCAAAGATGTGAAGAGACAAATCTTGTCTTAAATTGGGAGAAATGCCACTTCATGGTAAGTGAAGGTATTGTGTTAGGACACTTGGTGTCTAACCGTGGCATTGAGGTTGATAGGGCTAAGATTGAAACGATAGAGAAGTTGCCACCACCTACCTCGGTGAAGGGGGTAAGGAGTTTCTTAGGGCATGCCGGTTTTTACCGGAGGTTTATTCAAGATTTCTCTAAAATCTCTAAGCCTCTCACTAACCTACTAATGAAAGATGTGGATTTTGTTTTTTCCAAAGATTGTCTTGAAGCGTTTTGTAGGTTGAAGAACGCCTTGATCTCCGCACCCATCATGCAACCTCCGGATTGGAGTTTACCGTTTGAGATCATGTGCGATGCAAGTGATGTGGCCGTTGGGGCCGTCTTGGGGCAAAGAAAAGAAGGGCGCACTCATGCCATTTATTATGCTAGCAAGACGCTAGATGATGCCCAACTCAATTATGCTACTACCGAGAAGGAGTTGTTAGCGGTAGTGTATGCATTTGAGAAGTTCCGCTCGTACCTTGTTGGAGCGAAGGTCATAGTTTACACGGATCATGCGGAGATCCGTTACCTACTTACAAAGAAGGATGCCAAGCCAAGGTTGATTCGGTGGATCCTTCTTCTTCAAGAGTTTGATTTGGAGATACGAGATAAGAAAGGATCCGAGAACTCCGTAGCGGATCACCTTAGTAGACTCCCACCATTGGAGCTTGGGAAAGACAACATCCCGATAGATGACTCGTTCCGGGATGAACAATTGCAAATGGTGGAGGAATGCTTGTTCCAAGTGGCTAGAGGAAGTGAGCCATGGTATGCCGACATTGTGAATTACTTAGTGTGTGAGGAAGTGCCTCCCGGACTAACATATGCACAAAGGAAAAAGTTCTTCAACGATGTAAGACATTACTATTGGAGCGAGCCACTTCTATTCAAGAGAGGCCCGGATGGGGTGCTTAGAAGATGCATACCGGAAGATGAAATGGAGAGTGTGATCCGGCATTGTCACTCCTTACCATGCGGAGGTCATGCTAGCTCACACAAAACGTGTGCGAAGGTATTGCAATCCGGTTTTTATTGGCCTAACTTGTTTAGAGATGTGCAAGGTTTTGTAGCGGCATGTGATGCTTGCCAAAGAACGGGGAACATCTCAAGGAGGAATGAAATGCCCTTGAATAACATCCAAGAAGTTGAGATTTTTGATGTGTGGGGTGTAGACTTCATGGGACCATTCCCTTCCTCATGTGGCAATCTCTACATCCTATTGGCGGTGGACTATGTGTCAAGATGGGTAGAGGCAATCGCCTCTCCTACAAATGATGCCAAGGTGGTGATGCGGTTCTTCAACCGAGTGATTTTCCCTAGGTTTGGAACACCAAGGGTGATCATTAGTGATGGAGGGAAGCACTTCACAAATAGGAACTTTGGAGCACTTTTGGCCAAGTATGGGGTAACTCATAAGGTGGCAACACCTTATCACCCCCAAACTAGTGGTCAAGTGGAGATCTCCAACCGAGAGATAAAGGCCATCCTCGAGAAGACGGTGTCTAGGACAAGGAAAGATTGGGCTATGAAGCTCAATGATGCACTATGGGCATATAGAACCGCCTTCAAGACACCTATCGGCACCACTCCCTACAAGTTGGTCTATGGCAAGTCTTGCCATCTTCCGGTGGAAATGGAGCATAGAGCTTATTGGGCCATTAAGTGGCTGAATTTTGACCTCAAGGAGGCGGGAGAGAAGAGATTGCTTGATATCAACGCCCTTGAGGAGCTCCGGTTGGAAGCTTATGAGAATGCCCGGATTTACAAGGAGAGAACCAAAAGGTGGCATGACAAGAGGATCATTCCAAAGGAGTTGAGTGAAGGAGATCTTGTCCTTCTCTTCAACTCAAGGCTAAGGCTCTTTCCCGGAAAGCTCAAATCAAGATGGACCGGGCCATATGTGGTAAAGAAGATCTTCCCTCATGGAGCCATTGAAATAGGAGGGGAGCATTGTGGAGATTTCAAAGTGAATGGGCATCGCTTGAAGAAGTACATTCCGGGAGCCCCGGTAGACATGATTGCCCCGCTTCACCTTGCATAGACGCTCCCGAGGTTTGGTCAAGCTAATGACCTTAAAGAAGCGCTTGGTGGGAGGCAACCCATCGGTAACATTTTTCCTTCATTTTTGCTTAGATTTTTCTGTTTTTGTGTGCTTTGTGTGTTTTGTCTACTTCATGTGTATGCTAGAAGCATTAATGGCATTGGAAGCCTTTCTTGGAAATGATGATGATGAAACCCTCACCAATCATGGGTGGAGCGGACGCGGAACTTGGACGGCTAGCGGTGCCTAGCGCGGGTTTCAAAGCTTGAAGGATGCTTAGAGCTCCCTACCATGGTTGAAAGGATCATCCAACATCAATCCTCTAGAGAATTCCCAAATACCGAAGCAAACCATTTTACATTGTGAGAACCTTCTTTCACTCTCTTTACTTGTATACCACATTGGGGACAATGTGTTTCTAAGTATGGGGTGGGGTTTTGCATGATCCTTTGCATGATGAGCATCTAGGGTAGTTTAATATTTGCACATGTCTTGCATTGTATATATTCACTTCGAAAATCCCATAAAAATCAGAAAATTTTAAAATTTTTGTGCTTTCTAGGCTTGGATATGATCCTAATGATGAAAACTTGTCTTGTGATTGGCTATGAATGGCCTTATGTGTTGAATTGATAAATGCATATGTGGACTTGAACTACTTCTCTTAAATTCCATGTATGACTTGAGATCATGATGATTGCCTAGAATGGATTGAGTATTGAAAATCGAAATTACATGATAGTTCTTGCATACCATCTAGGAATGAATAAGGCATTTCATCTTTCTCTACTTCTCATCTTGATCATGATTGCTTGAGCACCTCAATTGATATAAAATTTGACCTCCTTTTAAACCCATCCGGGAATAGGAGCATGTTAGTGTGTTTGAACGTGTAAAAAGCAAGTGCGGGGTGAAGATGTAATGAAAAGAATGTCGTGAATGGAATGCTGAAATTATTGTGGAAGTGTAGCCAAAATAGGTTTGGGGGCGTTGGTTTAAATGACAAGTAACTCGGTACACTTCACATAATCGGGTGTTGGTGCCTTGCCAAAGTCAAATGAGCCAATAGCCCTAACGAGCTTTGGTATGTGTGCCCGGTGTGGATGCACCTCGAAAAAGAGAAAAAGCCCGAGGATGGCTAATCACCGAGGTTTCGGCTATTGTACACCAATGCCATTGTCTCAAAAATGAGTTAAAGAAAAAGAAAAGAAAGCAAGATAGGGAAAAATATACACTTGGGGGAAGTTGATCGAGGACAAGGAAGTGAAGTTAGTTCCATTCCCGGATTAGCATCACATACCTAGAAAATTCCCCTCCCCAATTGAAACGTTTCTTAGCCTTTTATGTCACAAGTCCTTATGACCTACTTGCATGTTTGTAAGACTTAGTAATCTAGATTGGATAGACTCTTGATCTTCTTGACATCTCCGTCCTCCCATCTCATGCATGCTTTTGAGTTAAGTACAATTGTCTTTCCATGCCCTTATTGCTTGATACATAATTGCTTATCCAATTGCCATTGATCATGACTATGAAGGTGATCCAATAGTAGAAGCACAAAACCCAAAAAGATTTTGCCATTTTTCTGCATACATAAATCATGTCATCTCTTAGTCTATAGTTGGGAATTTGCTCGGGGACGAGCAAACCTTAAGTATGGGGTATTTTGATAACACGATTTATAGCATAGTTTTAGGCATACATTTAGATAGGATTCTCGCTCAATCATGCATTATCTAGCACTAGTCCAATACGTTTTGTACTCAAAACATGTATTTTGTCGAGATAGACGTCTACACGGACTTGTGTGCGTTTTGTAGGTATTTCGGGAAGTTTCGAGCTAATACGATGCGCTTGAGGGTCGCTCATTTAGATGACACACTTCCAAACTCATTAGAACGCAAGGCAAGGGTTGAGAAGGACTCATGGAACCTTGCCAACACAGACCATGCACCAAACCACAGTCTAATGATCCAAAACAAAGTTTCTGCACAGAATCACGGTTCTCTGAAAAACCACGGCCGTGGAAATGACCGTGGATTTTGCCAGATTCTCGTGACAGCTGTGCCATGACTCTCATGGCCAGCTCATGAAGAATTGGTTATAAAAAGTGGTCCTTGATGGTTGTTTGAGGCAGCTGGGAATTGGGGTAGTTTAGGAGCAGCTCATACATTCTCCATTTTCTTTAACAAAATATATTCAAGGAGGAAGAAGGATTTTTCTAGGGAGGAAAGTGCAAAAAGAAGAAGGAAGAAGCCATTGAAGAGGAGAGGAGAAGACACACTTAGCTCTTGTATTTTCGGATTTATTTCTAGAGATTTATGAACTCTTGAACCTTCCTTTGGAAGGGTTGTAAGTCGTTCTAAATTCATCTTCAGATTTGGATTGTGTTTAAAGTTCATTTGTTCATCTTCTTTCTCTTATTTTCTTGCAATGGAGGTTATGAATCTATGTTTGTTTGCTTTGATTTCCATTATGAATGTTGTAGGCTAGATTGATGTGATTCTAGGGTAAGGAAAGGATGGTTATGGCTAGATCTATGATAGGACGGACTTAGATTTACCTTTGGATGATTTTTGTTTATGAACGTAGCTACTGTTAGAAATCACGGGTAGTTCTTGAAGAACCACGGTCGTGGTTTCTGTAGAACAAACCGTGGTTCTTCCTGGTTCGAAGGATCTTACCTTAGATTCATAAAATTGTTGAAACCCTAAGTTTTTGCTGAGTTCAACCTACCCTAGGGTGTCCTAGTGTAGCGACTAAGTGTTAGGAGAGACTTACCCGGTAATCCTTGCCCTTAGAATCTAAAATAGCAAAACCTTAGGTAATGGTGAGCCTAATAAGCCGCCATTGGGTTAATGTGCTAGGATAGTTGATTAGGACTTCCCTTTCCGAGACTTACCCGGTAAGGATAGGTTAGATCCCTAATTAAACAATCCGGTTTGTGTTAAATTCCTATTCTTAGGTTCTTAGAGACTTAACCGGTAATGAGACCTTAGGTGTGGACTAGTTGGATCATGAGACTTACCCGGTAATTGATCCCATTTTAGGAACACTTAATCCCAACATATCATAATCAATCCAAAGAATGAATAGATAACTTGAGTTTTATGCCACAACCGGAATTTCCAACCCCTAGAATCCGTCTTTCCTTTCTCTTGATCAATATCTTGTTTGATTTGTTTATTTGTGCTAATTTTCCGATTTAGTTTGATTGATTGTTTGCATGCATTTGATCTTTGATGTGATCACCTAAAAACAACCAAAACAATTGAGATTTTCTTCCTTTATTTTCTCCTTTCCTTTAGACTTAGATCTTGCTAAATTCAATCACAACTTAATCCAATTTCACCTTAGTCTTTGTGTTCGACCTCGGAATACTTATCTTGCTACATACGTCCCGTACACTGCGGGTGCGCTAGAAGTTAGGATAATTATAACGAGTATAAATTTAAGGCTTATTGCGTACACACATTTTAGCGTGACACACGCCCTAAACCACGGCCGTGGAGGACATGAGGAACCCGTAATTTTGGCCGTGGAAAGGGGTGATCGAGACACTTCTTCAACTTCTTCTAATTCTTCTCCCACACACTCAACACCCTTAGAAACTTCTAAGGAGACATCGGATGCTCCTCAAGGATCGTTGGAAGCGCCGAAAGCGATGGAACTAAAACCACTTCCTACTCATCTAAGGTACGCTTTTCTAGGACCTAATTCTACCTTTTCGGTTATTGTTAGTTCCAAACTAAGCATAGATGAACATAATCAGCTCATGATTGTCCTTAGGAAACATAGGAAAGCCTTAGGCTACACTATAGAGGACTTAGTAGGAATTAAACCCTCCCTATGCATGCATAAGATACTAATGGAGGAAGATTTTAGAACTTCAAGACAACCTCAAAGGCGGTTAAATCCGACCATGAAGGAGGTTGTAAAGAAGGAAATTCTTAAGCTTCTTGATGCAGGTATCATCTACCCTATCTCCGATAGTAAGTGGGTGAGTCCGGTTCAAGTAGTTCCGAAGAAGGGAGAAATGACGGTCATCACCAACAAGAACAACGAACTCATTCCTACCCGAACCGTAACGGGATGGCGGATGTGCATAGACTACCGCAAGCTCAACAATGCAACGCGGAAGGATCACTTCCCATTGCATTCATTGATCAAATGCTTGAAAGGTTAGCACAACATTCACATTTTTGCTACCTTGACGGTTATAGTGGTTTCTTTCAGATTCCGATACACCCGGATGATCAAGAGAAGACCACGTTCACGTGCCTGTGGGGTACGTTCGCCTATAGGAGAATGCCGTTCGGGCTTTGCAACGCCCCAGCCACCTTTCAACGGTGCATGATGGCCATCTTCTCCGAATACATAGAGGAAATCATGGAGGTCTTCATGGACGATTTCTCCATATACGGTTCCTCTTTTAACGATTGCCTTTCTAACCTTTCTCTTGTTTTGCAAAGGTGTGAAGACACTAACCTAGTTCTTGATTGGGAGAAGTGTCAACTCATGGTTAAGGAAGGAATCGTATTAGGTCACTTAATCTCTAGTAGAGGGATAGAAGTAGATAAAGCTAAGATAGAGACCATAGAGAAACTTCCTCCCCCAACTTCGGTGAAAGGGATAAGAAGTTTCCTAGGACATGCTGGATTTTATAGACGTTTCATTAAGGACTTTTCTAAGATATCAAAACCGCTCACTAATCTATTGATGAAGGATGCAGTTTTTGAGTTTTCGCAGGAATGTTTGGATGCGTTTAACACAATTCGGCAAGCTCTAATTTCAGCACCTATTATCCAACCTCCGGATTGGACTCTTCCCTTTGAGGTTATGTGCGATGCTAGTGACGTAGCTATTGGAGCTGTTCTTGGACAACGAAAAGAAGGGCGAACTCATGCCATATACTATGCTAGCAAGACGCTAGATGAAGCGCAACTCAACTACGCCACTACCGAAAAAGAGTTTTTAGCCATTGTCTATGCTATTGACAAGTTTCGCTCTTATCTTGTAGGTGCAAAGGTGATTGTCTACACGGATCATGTTGTGATCCGGTACCTCCTTGCGAAGAAAGATGCGAATTCAAGGTTAATTAGATGGATTCTTCTCCTACAAGAATTCGATCTAGAGATCCGCGACAAGAAAGGTTCAGAAAACTCTGTTGCAGATCATTTGAGTCGCCTAACACATCTAGAGGACGACCATTTACCCAGCGATGACTCCTTCCCGGAGGAACACCTACATCTTATTGAAGAGTGCATCGATGTGATCTCCAAAGGTAACGAACCATGGTTTGCTGATTTTGTTAACTATTTGGTTTGTCAGGAGATACCACCCGGACTATCCTACGCACAAAGGAAGAAGTTCTTTAAGGACGTCCGGGAATACTTTTGGAATGAGCCTCTCCTCTTCAAGAGAGGTCCGGATGGCATCATTCGGCGATGTGTGCCGGAAGATGAGATGCAAAGTGTCATCCGCCATTGTCATTCACTACCTTGTGGAGGACACGCTAGTTCGAACAAGACTAGCGCAAAGGTATTACAATCTGGATTCTTTTGGCCTACTTTATTTAGAGATGTGCAATCCTTTGTTTCTTGCTGCGATGCTTGTCAAAGAACAGGCAATATCTCTAGAAGGAATGAGATGCCCCTCAACAACATCCAAGAGGTGGAGATTTTCGACGTTTGGGGAGTTGATTTCATGGGACCATTCCCATCCTCTTGTGGAAACCAATACATACTATTGGCGGTGGACTACGTCTCTAGATGGGTAGAAGCAATTGCCTCTCCCACGAATGATGCCATGGTGGTGGTCAAGTTCTTTAACAAGACCATTTTCCCGCGATTTGGGACGCCAAGGACTATCATTAGTGATGGAGGTTCTCACTTCATAGCCCGTCGCTTTGAAGCTCTTCTAGCTAAGTATGGGGTTACTCACAAGGTCGCTACCCCTTATCATCCACAAACAAGTGGGCAAGTTGAGATCTCAAATAGGGAGATCAAAGGAATTCTGGAGAAGACGGTTTCAAGGACTAGGAAGGATTGGTCCTTGAAGCTTGACGATGCATTATGGGCATACCGGACTGCGTACAAGACTCCCATAGGAACCACACCATACAACCTTGTGTATGGGAAGTCTTGTCACTTGCCGGTGGAGTTGGAGCACAAGGCGTTTTGGGCTATCAAGTGGCTGAATTTCAGCATGAAGGAAGCGGGAGAGAAGCGTCTCCTAGACCTTAACGAGCTGGACGAACTCCGCTTGAACGATTATGAAAACGCTAAGATCTATAAGGAGAGAGTGAAGCGTTGGCATGATAAGCATATCATTCCAAAGGACTTCAAAGAAGGAGATCAAGTTCTCCTCTTCAATTCAAGGCTTCGTCTCTTTCCAGGTAAGCTTAAATCTCGTTGGACCGGACCTTTTCTAATTAAGCGTATTTTCCCCCATGGTGCAGTTGAAGTATGGGGTGAAACGGGCGGAAGCTTTAAGGTGAACGGCCAACGACTCAAGAAGTATACGCCGGAACTCCAAACGAAGAGTTCGCGCCCACCGCACTCGAATAAGTGCGAGATTGGTCTAGCTACGGACCTTAAACAAAGCGCTTCTTGGGAGGCAACCCAAGGTATTGCATTCTTGTTTTTTGTTTTCGATTCATAGTTTAGCTTAGTTTAGACGTTTTTGTTTTATGTTGCCTCGATTTCTTCCGGTATGTTCATGTTTTTGGATGTAGGAATGATGGAAAAGGAAAAGGGAAAGATAATGTTGAAGAAAAGTGACGAAATTTGGACTTTGGAGCTTTACAGAGAGTTCCACGGCCTAAACCACGGTCGTGACAGCTACAGTGCCCGTAATTTCCAAAAGCCTTTGAAAAATCACCAAAACCACGGTTCCGTACAATTCCACGGGCGTGGAACACCCCGACAGACCGTGATTTTCAAAATTTTGCCTGTGACTATATAAACCACGTTCTTCACAAAAATCACCCCCAAAAACTCCTCTTCCACGACCTAAAAGCCGAATCCACGCCTCCTCCTCAAATTCCTCGTTTCTTAATCGTTTTTAACGATTCTTCTTCCTAAATTGAAGCAAATTCGACCACCAACAAGATCCAAGCGACAAATCGAGCGGAAATTCACCAAGGAACGCGCAATTCGGATTTTTAAATCCGAAAATTAGGTTTTTCCCCTCTTCTTGATCTTTGTCGATTTGGTTCGTTTTTGTTAGAGATTTTAGGAAGAACTGATTGAAATTGGAGGAAATTAGATTAGGGCTGCCTTTTTGTTGAGATTGAGTGCTGATTTGCTGAGATTTGCGACTTTCTGAGACGAATCACGGTTCCTGGGAGAACCACGGCCGTGGAACCTGTAGAACAGCCCGTAATTTCTGACAGAATGGACTTTGTGAGGAGAGTTGCGGGGAGGATTAAGGAGAAGAAGAATAACCACAACAAGAAGAGGAAGGGTAATCCCTCTTCCTCCTCATCCTCTAGAGCACCACCACCCTCTTCCCCTTCACCTCCATCTTCACCTTCATCACCCTCACCTCCTAGCCCTAGAGTCCCGACCATACATGAGGATCACCTCTACGCACTCGAGAGGATCAAGGAGAGGGCTGTGATTGGTCCTAGGTACTTGTTTTTGGAGGATCTAGCTCCTCTCAACATTATGGATGACCTTACTTGGCTCTTGGATAGAGCCGGACTAGTTGTCTTCTCGGCTATCCAAGAAGACGCTTATGAGGAGATTACACGGGAGGTTGTGACGTCTTTCGAGCACAGCCATGTAGACAGGACCGTCTCTTTCCGTCTTATAGAAAGAGACTATCATTTTAGCATCCGTGAGTTCGGGACCTTCTTCGGGTTCCAAGAGACCTTTAACGGTCGATTTCCTAGTGGTGTTTACGCCAAGGACTTTTGGGAGGAGGTAGCGATGATTTACGCCGACGAGGACCGTTGGCAACCTGCTGATACCAAGCCTAGGTTGATGTACCACCTATCTTTGAAGATCGCTCACCGTGTTCTTTCGGAGTGTCTCTTTCCTAGGACGGAGACGCCCCAAAAGATCAAGACGGATGAGCTCTTTTTGCTATACTCCATGCTGTATGGACGCCGTGCTGATTGTGCCACTCTCTTGGCTGCTACTATGAGCAAGGTCAAGAACAAGAAGAAGGGCAACATCGGATATGGTGGGATAGTTACCCACCTTGCTAGGAGCTTGGGTGTTGATTTTTCTGCGTGTAACCGCATACCGGCCGTTCCTTTAGGTCTTCATGCCTTCATGACTAGAGGGCTTATCTTCCCCACTCATAGAGGTCCGCCTTATGCGGCCATGCCTTGGGAGAGCAGGACGGGTAGGGGTATAGAGTGGCTACCGGAGTACTCCATTATGGCGGGACGCCATAATTGGAAGGAGACGTTCGCTGCTATGCATGCGAACAGGATTGTAGCTCCCCCATATGTCCCACCACCAGTTGTTGAGGAGGAGGATATGAGAGATCAGTTTGAGGGTGGAGGAGGAGCCGAGCAGGAGTTTGGCACGTTTCCGGATCAGCCGGAGGCGGCCCCCGATGCACCTAGACGTTCTCCACGTCCAGCTAGAGCTTCAGGCTCGTCTTCTCGCCGCGCTAGCATGAGTGACAGACCTACATGGATGACCACACCTCCTGCATGGTATGGCGTTCCCCCTCCTTGGTCCACAGAGCAGTCAACAGCACCAGCACCATCCGACGCTCCAACATGGTACAGTCAGGCTCCGGGATGGTATGAGCAGATGCTGGATTGGGCTACCGGACTTTCAGAGAGAGTGGGAGCATTGGAGATCCGAGCCGATGCTAGAGATGGACGCTTAGACGACCTCGACCACATGATGAGAGACGTCTACCGCCAGCAGTTTGGGCGGTTTTATGATCCTAGCTTCTCTCCATTCCCGCCTCCACCAGCGCCGCAGTGATGAGGATTTGATGATTGACCGCTCGCTTTAGACATTTCATCGCCACTTTGTGAGTTTCTTTTTCTTTTCTTTCTTTTCTTTCTTTCTATTGAACATTAGGGACAATGTTCGTCCTAAGTATGGGGTGGGATGTACTAAAAGTTTGTAATAACTCTTACTCACTATGTTTGCTTCTATTCGAGACTATCATTGAATGTCCATTATATTGTTGCACGTTTCATTATTGCATTGCATGAAAAAGAACTTGAAAAACCCATAAAAATTGAAAAATTTTGAAAATTTTGTGCTTCTAATGAATTGAGATGATTTCCATGATAATCGCTACTTGTAAATTGAGTTTGATGACAATTGCATGCTTAAACGATTGGTGAATTGAAAAGAAATTGAATGTGTTGATTGTGCCTCTTTTGCAAGTTTCATAATGTGATGAATATTGCCTAAATCATGTTGAGAAATTAAGTTGAAATCACACTATAAGTTCTTATACTTCTTATTGAGATGATTAAGGCAATTCGATATTTTCTTTCTTCTTTCTTTGATCATCTAGCTCCTCATTGAAATATTGGCCTCCTTTACCTATCCGGGAACTTGGAGAAGTGAGTGAAAAAGGCATGTTTGATGTGGGAGGGCCATGAGAGCAATTATTTGCAATCAAAAGAGTAGAAAGAAATTGTAGGTTTGGGGAAGTCAATCATGACGATGAGTAACTCGGCACCATTCACATAGCCGGGTGTTTGTGTCTTGCCAAAGTCGGATTGAGCGATATTCCTAGCGGATTATGGTATGTGCGCTAAGGGTTTGAGGCATCTCATGAAAATTGAGAAACGCTAATCTCCTAGGCTTCGGTTTTTGTGCACCTCTATCCATAACTCCAAAAGTAAAGTCGAAAAATGAAAAGAAGAGAGCGAAGCTCTAAGTTGAAAGTGTGCGGAAACCGCAAAAGAAGAAGAAGGAGTAGTTGTCCACTTTCCCGGATTCATGCACCACATTCCCTAAAAGCTTCCTTTCCTTCCACATTCTAGACCTTTTCTTTGAAAGTCCTTAAGATCAAAAGAATGTTATATGACTTTGTGGTCTAAATTGAAGTTTCTTATGATTGATTTTGATAATGTTTGAAGGTTATGATGCTTGTTTAGAAGTTTAATTGATTCATGAGTTTCTTTGCTTTTTACTCTTTGATTAAGTGTATGAAAGTCGTATAAACGATTGAAGCAAGATTTGAGAATGATCTATTCTTTAGAGGGCACATTCATCCAAAAGAAGTATTGCTTTGAGAAGGTACACATATTTCATCCTAACTCTTGTTTTAAAAGCTTTTGAAAGACCTTGCTTAGGGACAAGCAAGTTGCAAGTATGGGGTTATTTGTTAGCATGAAATATTGTGATATCCTAGGCACGTTTTCTAAGTACATTTGATTCATATTGATAGTCTTTGATTGAGCATTGTTGCATTTGTGAGCTAGTTTGCCTATATTGTCGATATGGATGTCTACGCTAGCTTTATGTTGATTGTAGGTGATTGAGAGCCATTTCCGAACGGAATCGAGCAAAGACGAGTTGATTGAGTATGTCCATGGATTGAGGGCATTCTTAGGAGCAAAATGGATATCAACTTCAGGAATGCACGAGGCTAGGGAAGAATCACGTTCTTACCCTAAACCACGCTCTAAAATACGGCCGTACTATGAACCACGTTCAGTTCCACGGCCGTGGAACCCTGCAGGAGAAGCGTGGTTCATTCCAGGAGCTTTTACGGTCGTGGAATCCATGGTCCAAACCGTGTTGATTTCCACGCTCTAAATTACGGTCGTGGAACCTTCCACGACCGTGATCTTGGCGATCTTTTTCGCCACATTTTGAAGCCACGATCTTTTGAAGATTGGGCCGGGCCGATATTTTATCTTGCCCTATAAAAAGACGGACGAAGGGAGATTCCGTCATGCCCGCTTACACCCCCGTTTAGAGAGATTTTCGCGACCTCGGCTTGGACGCAATTTACATCTCGTCTCCGACCTTCGCTTAGAGAGCATTTTCGCATCTTCGCTTACGCTCGGATTTGCCCTAATCTCGCACTTTGGTGGAGATTGTGATTGAGATTCCCGGATTGACAGAAGATTCAGAAGATTGTGCAAGAAGACTTCTCTTCTTGTTTAGGTTTGATTTAGAAGACTGATTGACATCCCGTTCTTCCTTCTTATCTAAGATTGTGTTAATTGTTCTATTCTGAAATTAGTGACATTATTTGGTCTTGATTGTGACTTTGAGATTAGTTTGGAGTTTATTGAAAGTTTTCAAAAGTTTTCATCTTTCAATCTTTTAATTCTTGAATTTGATATCAACATGACGGTTATCGGCTAAAAACCCTTAACAATTCTAAGGTGAAGGGTTGATAGTTGTGGCTTAGATGATGATAGATCGATCATAAACGAATTAGACCATGAGAGTTAGAGAAAACCGTCGACGAACCCTAAATCACGGTTTGTTCTTGAGTTCCACGACCGTGGAATCTCAAGATCCACCCGTAATTTCCCTTAAGTTTACGAACCTGCTTTTACTTTAATCCAAAGTTAAAGATTAGCTTTAACTTAGTCTTGGCTTGCCTTTTCTAGGTGGTAGTGAAGCCTCAACAACCTCTACCTCGATTGTGAGTGTCACAACCTCAATCGGTTAAGTTAGTCTTGATCCTTGGATTACAAGTTTGGGTATTTGACATTAATTCTTGCCTTTAGAACCTTTCTATATTGAAGCCTCAACAACCTGTATAGAGAGTGTCTTGTAGGTGAGTCATATAAGGTTTTTGGAACTTCACTGTACGATTACCTTACATTAGCATACCTTTGCATATCTCAACTCTGTCTTTATATCAATAGTAAATCTTGAATCGATTGCCACAGCTGGATACTTGGATCTTTAGGATTGTTGTTTTCCCAATATTAGCAAAAACTCTCATATTTACTCGCTTGATAATCTGCAATTGAATTTGTTCCCACCCAAATCCCTGTGTTCGATACTCTGGAATTCTTGCTTAACTATATCGATCCGTACACTGCGGGTTCGCTTGCTTGATTCTAGTTTTATAAATTTAAAGCTTGATTGCACGCACGTTTAGGGGCGAACATCTAGTCTTTAGATCCTTTCTATACTTGCAGCCTCAACAACCTTTATAGAGAGTTCTTTTGGTTAGACATATAAGGTTTTGGAACTTCACCGTACATTACCTTGCTTTAGCATACCTTTGTAACTCTTAACTCTGTCCTTATATCTATAGTATGTCTTGAATGGATTGCCACAACCTGGATCTTTAGGGTTGCTGTTTTTCCCAATATTTGCAAAGTTTTACACTTTACTTGCTTGATTACTTGAAATTGATTTGTTTCACCAACTCCCTGTGATCGATACTCTGAAATATTTGTTAATCTATGTCGATCCGTACACTGCGGGTTCGCTTGCTTTTATTCTAGTTTTATAAATTTAAGACTTGATTGCACGCACATTTTAGGGCGAACATTACCCGCGTATTTTTTTCACTTCAGTCGAGTAAGTTCATAATTGGCACAGTTGTAACACCGTTGCCCTTTCCTTGGAGTTTGTAATATAGGGACATAGCTCAGTCGTCCTTGCTTCGAACCTCGTACATAGCCAGAAACTCCTACCTTAGTACCGGCATGCTCGATCCTCTGTCGCTTCCTTGGCCCACCTATATCGGGCGTCGGTACCCTTGGCTTCTCCCGAACCCTGATGGACTCAGTTATTCTCTGTGGAACAACTTGTATCAGAGGATCTAGAATACGTTCTCCCTTCCTAGCCGTATCATCCACTTGTTGGATGTATTCTCTAAACTTCGCCGCTCCTATCAAGACCCGGCCCAAATTAGTTACATGAGCCCTCTCTGATCCTAGTAGGGTAGCCATCTCGTTCTTGATTATGGGTGTCACACTTCCAACGATCTCCTGAGTCATATCCTTTGTCAGTCCTGCTATTGGTGGCTTACCTTGGGGAATTTGACCCCGACTCTCGCAACTACAGGTCTTCCTCCTCGATCTAGTCCTTGAAATGCCGGAGTCCAATCACTTATACCTTACCAAACAAAAGAACGAGGTAAATGACCTAGACCTCAATCCATAGCGGGTATTATTCTAGTACGTGTCCTTTGTACGAGTATAATAACTATGCATAAGATAGAGCTAACTAAGTCATGCAATAAATTCAAGTCCACACATTAATACATATCTAAAATTCCACATAACAAGCTAGGCTGCTGAGATCGACGGAAGTAGTGGTGGTCCCCGTACATTCTATCCCACTATTCGGCCTTTTAGAAGATTGTGAGTGTCATTGTTGTCTAACTAGAGCTATGATATCATGTTGTAACACCCCAAATTCTCAAAACTTGGATTCTACGGGTTAGGACCTCACAATGGGTCTTGACCCTATCCTGACAATAAGTTCACCGGATCATGCAACAAGTCACAAATAAATGTCAAACCGAAATAGATAAAATACCAAAATGTCAATAAACCAGAATAAAAGACAAGACTCCCAACCGAGTATTACAACTATAATGTCAAAGGAAGTGAAATAAAAACCCAACATCCCTTCCTATGATGTACGGGAACCCCGGCTGACCACTACGATCAAATCACTCGGTAACATCCCTATCCTACAAGGCATCTACGATAACAGATAAAAGTGATTCACTTTTTTAATTCAACTTCTTTTGTGACACGAGGATCTCCCAAACCTCGCTCATGTCCCCTTATACCAACAAGATTGGATCTGATGCACCTTACCGTATACTTGTCTAGGCTAGTCGCAAAGAACCTCCCAATCTCCTGTCAGAGCAGGGTAGTGATGTCACCGTACATTATTAATTGGCCATAAAGCAATAAAGGTCGTCCTAGAAAGTTGTTATTATAAAATACACAAGCATACACCACTATCACAATCACGCTAACACACAGAAGGTCAGCTAAGGAAATCCTTGATGAACATATAAGCAAAAAATGAGAATAAGAACAAGGAGAAGGAGGAGAAGGGAAGGGATTGCTTATTGTTCTTCCATAAATGCACAAATGATGGTCCTTGGTTGATACCGTGTAATTGTCCATGGAAGACAGAGCAACCTCTCACTAGTTTGACTTAGGAAGAAGATTGAACAAGAGAAGAAGAGACGAGAAAGGGAAGAAGTGATGATACGTGAAAGAAGGGGAAAGGAAGCCGTCTGCTAGGGTCGAAGGTTTAATATAGGACGAGGCATCAAAAACAAGGGAGATAACATCGGATCTTCTAAAAAAGGAAAAATATTAAGCAGGAAATATAACATAGCATGCTCACACATCAAACCGGCTATTATCTTATAAAAGTGATTCACTTTTCTAATTCAATTTCTTTTGTGACACGAGGATATCCCGAACGTCGCCTTTGTCCCCTTATATGTAATAACCGGAAATTTTACTTCCGGTTATTTCCGAGACAAACCGGAAGTCTACCGGTTTGAAATTTTTTCTGTCACCTTATCCTTTTTCTTTTGACTCCGATATTGTTTACTTTAATTTATTTTAGTTATATTATCCTTATATTGAAAAGGATCTAGCTTTACCGGATCTTTTCCGATTTAGATCTAACCTAACGGGCCCAACAAGAGTTAAATCCTTCTTCTTTGATCTTGACGGGCCCATGCTGACGGGCCCATTAGAAGAAACTCCCTTCTATCCTTCAGCAGCCGCTTGCTCTAACGCCTCTAGCACTTAACAGCAACAAGGCCACGCCTCTTTTGAACGAGATTGTTGTTGCCGCCGATACACAACCTTATCCTCCCTTCCTCTTGCTCTTTCACGAATCTGCAGCCATGGATTCTTGATGCAAGGAGAGAGCACACGAAGCAGCTAGGACCGTGCCTCCCTACTCTTGACCTTCGTCCTCCCTTCGGCGCACACGACGACGAGAAACAACGTTGAGGCAGGTTTCTTGAGATGGCGCCGAATGGTATGTACTTCCCTCTTTTGTCGACTCCAAAACCGGCACCAAGGTGGCTCGTTCTCCTCTTCTTTCAACTCCAGCAAGTGATACCGACGAGCCGTTCTTCTCCTGGGGCACAAAATGAACCCAGGAACAGCCAGCAGAAGGCAGATCCGTAGGGGCGGCGTGTTCTAGCCGCATGTGCGCCCAGAAACCTCCACCGCAAGGGCGGCATGCACGGCCCGCTGGTGCGGCCGTTCCCTTGGCCGCTGGTGCGCCTGGAGCAGGTCCCGGGTGCGCCTCCAGGGCCACTATCAAGCTTCCTCCCTACCGCAGTCGTGGACTCCAGCGAAAACAGCCTGGTGTTGCTCTCTTCACCCTTCGAGACATGGAATCGAGTAAGATCCATATCCGTCCTTTCTTGGTCCTTCTCTTTCCTTTACCCTTAACATATGTATGTTGATGTGAGCACCCGTTGTGTCTCCAAGCCGTCCCTAACAGCCTCGGAAGATGGTTTGAAGAGCTTAGGCATTTCCGAATTTTAAGAAGTGGCCAATAGTCAACTTTGGGTCCAGATTTGGGTAATTTATACTCGTCCTTTGTTGCTGAATTTCGGATATCTTATAGTCGGTATTGCAGTTTAGAACATACTGAAATTTTAGAGTATTCCAAGTTATAGTTTAAGAGATATGGTTCTTGAAAGTTGGTTCCTCATGTAGTTGTTAGGATGTGCTGAAATATTTTTGAGTGTTGAGAAAACTACTTGTGATATAGATTCGAATGGGTTTTTAATCTCTGATTGACTTGAATTTTGGATATGTTGTTTATGGATACACATAGTGCCATGTGTTAAGGTTTGAGAGTGATGCTTTGGTTTGATCCGGATTTGTGATGTTCCGAAGCTCAGTACAAGTATAGTTTTGTTATAGAAGAGTTGTGCTAGGTTTAAGTGTGTGTTCTTGAAGATGGTTTGGGATTGTGTATATTTATGGTTTATATCATAGGAATTCATGGTTGGGCATGTAAGTAGGTAATGACATGATTTATGACACTAGTTTAGGCACTCTTTTAGATAGTTTTCCTTTCCATTCATGCATGTTTCCACATTAGTTCATGAAGTTTACGCTTAATTCATGCATATTGTCGAAATAGACGTCTACACGGGCTCTTGTCGGTTTTGTAGGTATCTTGGGGAGCTTTTGGACTTAATCGATACATTTGAGGATCATTCCTTGTGGTGGTACACATCCGGACTCTTTAAGGAGCAAGCTAGGAGCAAAGAAGAACACAAAAGACCTTGTTGGTGCATGCCTTGCACCAAATCATGACTTGGTGATCCAAGGATGGATTCTAGTGTAGAACCACGGCCCAGAGGTCATTTCCAGGCCCGTGGTTTCATCATTTTGGCCGTGGTTTCTGTCTGGACAACTTTGACACTTGTCACACGATTTCTTTGTCCGACCCTAGCTTTTTGGTGGAGTACATAAGTGGTTTTGCAGGATGTTTTTGGGGGAACTTCCATACCTTTTGACCTATCTTCTCCCCAAGAATACTCTTCCATTATAGCTTTTCTTCCAAGCACCCTTGTGGGTGTTCTTGGGAGAGGTTAGTATAGATTTTAGTTTTGTAGTGAAATTTGAGTGGTTTTGAGTGAGGTTTCCACTGTTGACAACTTGGAGCTGCATATTGGACCCTTTGTAAGACTTGGTAACTTCTATTCTAGCTTTGAAATGTCTTTTCTTTGGTTCATTCTTCATTATCTAGCTATGACTTGCAAGCATGCTCTATTCATGAAGTTTGATCTAGATTTGTATGTTGTTGGTTGAATAGTTGTGATTCTAGGGTGAAGGAATGATGTTTATGCTTTGGACTATGATTGTATGGACTTGCATGTTAGCTTAGGATGGATTTGTGCTCGAAACCCTAACTCAGACCCAAACCACGGCATGTTCTTCCCCACGGCCGTGGTTTCCATGATACACCCGTGGTTTTGTTCTGTTGTACTTATATTGATAATTCTGGATGTTAGGATGTAGATGCGTTGAAATTCTAGTGTTTGTTGAGCCTAATCTAACTTAGGGTGACCTAATGTTAGCATCCTCTCTTAGATACGTAAGATGATGAACTCTAGGTAGTAGTGAGCCAAAAAAACCGCTATTGGATTGAGTGTGCTAGGATCGTTGCCTAAGACTTACCTTTTCCGAGACTTACCCGGTAAGGAGGGGTTTGACCCTTAGATAGTGGCCGGTTTGTGTAGAATTCTCGTCCTTAAGTTCCTTGAGACTTACCCGGCAATAGGACCTTAGGTTTGAGACTAGTGGAGCATGAGACTTACCCGGTAATTCCTCCCATTGGAGAAACACCCAACTCCGAACAACCGCAGCTTTCCTTTAATGTTTAGATGCATGATTCCATTGTCATTATCGGAATTCCGAATTTCTAGAATCCGCATTTCTTACCTCTTATCACCTATCCTCGTGTTTGTGTGTTTGTTTGCTTGTTTGTGTTGATATATTTGTGATCCTTGTTGATCACCCAAAACCAACCAAAAATATTGTGTTTTGCACTTTCTTTATTCCTTATCTCATCTTATTTTATATTTGCACTATACATGATCATTGAATGACTTGATTTCACCTCAGTCCTTGTGTTCAACATCGGAATACTTTCCTTTCTACGAAACGATCCGTACACTGCGGGTTTTGCTAGGTAGTTTAGTTATAAATTTAAGACTTTGTGTGTGCATGTTTTGGGCGAACAAGTTCTTGGCACTCTTGCCTTGGATTTGTGTCGTACATCTCTAGCGTAACAGTAGGTGTCTCGGTATGTTTGGGATTTAGTAGTAGTATGTTAATTGAGCCTTAGTAGTAGATATTAAGTTTGAAAGATAGTCATCTTTCAAACTCAGTAGATCCTTCCTCCGGAGAGTTAGATATCTTGGTTGGATTTCTAGTAAGAGTTCTTGAGAGTTGAGGGAACCCTTAGAGTTTTCCGAATTCTAGGGGTAGAACCGTCTTTTCTCAGAAAAGAGTTGGTTTAGTACTTTTCCTTGGGTTTTCCATTTTTGACCTAGAAGTTTAGACTTTTAGAGGTTGGATAGTTTTTGATATGGGTTTTATATTGTGATCAAGCAGTTAAGATTATACTCAACAGGATCGAGGGATATGGTTGACGGGACTTGACCTGGTTCAGGAAAGTCCTTTGGGCTTACTTAGTTACAGTCTTATGTTGGTTGAATTACATGAGAGGTAATTGCATTACGTATTTATATTATGTTGTTAGTTATATACAACCGACTTATAATTGGCCCACGGGTAACGGGCAATAGTCACTTGTCCAGTTCTCCCGAGGGAGTCTAGGAAGTGCTTCGCGGCTAGGCCAAACTTGGTATACAGCGAGGGTACTGAACCACTCCATTGTGTCTACGGGGAGGTGCGCCGAACCACTCTAGCTGGATAAAGAACCGAAGGCGAGAGTCAGAGACTTCTCGTATCACGCGTTTAACTGAATAATGTGAATGACGTTAATAAAGATAATAAACGGCTTTCTATGATATCCTGCTATGTGTTTGCTTGTTTCTTTTAGGTGTGTATGTACTTATGCATTCTTCTAATGTTAGATTGTAGCTAAGAGTTTATTCGTGTTGTTAGTTCTTCGCAGTTGTAGGTAGTTGCAGAGAGATCCGGAGCGGATGGCCAGCCGGGTCCACATACTCATTTAGATGGGGACGGGTGCGTTTCCAGTTGCTTCATATATGTTGTATTATTATCTCTCTCTTGTAAGGTTGATACATATCATTCATATAAATAATATTTAATGTTTTCAAGATGATTTAAATACGTTTGTGCCTTATTGCAAGATCCTAGTAAAGTTGTTGTCAAACTAAGGTCGGGACCCATTGTGAGGTCCTAACCAGTAGCTCCCCGAATTCCGAAAATTTGGGGTGTTACATTATACCAATAGGAACTGATGCGATGCATTTCACCGTGTACCAGTATAGGCTAGTCGTAGAGAAATTTCTAGTCTCCTGTCAGAGTTGGGAAGTAATGTCACCGTGTGTTACTAATTGGGCCATAAAACAATAAAGGTCGTCCTAACAAGTTGTTGTTATAAAACACACAAGCATACACCACTATCACAATCACACAAACACACATAAGGTCAACTATGTAAGCTCAAGGGACTTACATGTATCTAGGTAATCCTAGCTATCAATCAACGCTCAGTTCCTGCAGGAAAATACTCTATGCCTAATCATACGAGGCACACATATCATAAACCATCCCACAAGCTTGAAGTTTCTAATTAGTATCAATGATCATCACAAGATCATATGACCAACATAACTATAATCTACACCCCCACATGCTCAAACATACTCAAAGGACAACTAGAAGGGTTAAAACATATACCTAGTAAATCCTTAAGCTAAAAGCTCCAGAACCTACTGGAGTGGTTCCGCGACCGCGGAGAAATGAAGTTGCGGCCATGGGGAAGCAAAGTCGGCGCGACCGTGGTGACTCAAGAGCGCAACCGCGGTGACAAGGTCCAAGACGCCGCGACAACAGTGATCTATGATGCGGGTGCGGTGACAAGGTGAAGACATAACCGCGGCAATTGCAGGCCCGACCGCGGGCGGTCGGCAGATTACGATCTTTTTTCCTTTGATTGATGATTCCTTCATTTGGTCGCATGCTTCTCTCATGGGACTATCAATAAGATCTTGGATACACCCACAAACACACAAATTACGAAGGGAAGCAGAAGGGAACAAGGGAAACCCTTGATGAACATATAAGCAATAAAGGAGAATACGAACAAGGAGAAGGAGGAGAAGGGAAGGATTTCTTACTGTGTCTTCCATAGATGCACTGACAATGGTCCTTGGTTGATATTGTTTAATTATCCACGGAAGAAAGAGCAACCTCTCACTAACTTGAATTGGGAAGAAGATTGAAGGAGAGAAGAATAGGAGGGAAAGGGATTAAGTGATGATACTTGAAAGAAGGGGAAAGGAAGCCGTCACCTAGGGTTTAAGGTTTAGGATGAGGCAGCAAAACAAGGGAGATAAGATCGGAATCTTCTAAAAAATAAGAAAACAAAATAACAACGGTTACAAAAGATAGGCCACGATTTTCTGTTTTACCGCGACCGCGGCCAAATACGCGGGTCGCGCCCGCAGGTAGGCAATCCTACGCGACCGCGGTGCGCGATCGCGATGACTCTCACTATAACAACCGGAATACAAATTTCTGGTTGTTACATCTATGGCTTTAAACAAATACCACGAGCTTGGTTTTCCAAGCTTAGTGATGCCCTCATTTCAATGGGTTCACATCCTCCTTGGTTGATAGCTTTATGTTTCTCCATTGCTTAGGTAATCACTTTGTTTTTGAATTGGTGTGTGGGTGATTTTCTGGTAATTTCCTCTTCTCCCTCACTTGCCTCCAAGTTTGTTCATACATTATCTTGTCAATTTCCTATGAAAGAGATGGGTCAGATCATTATTTTCTAGACATCAATATTTGCAGGGATAATGGTTTTTTTACATTTAAAGACCATCATAGATTTTATTTATCTTGTTGGTGCGACAAACTCGAAACATATAGGTACTCTCATGGTTAGTGACTATGATGTGTCTACTACCTCTTGTTGTATCACAAATTTCGCCCTCTACCGGAGTGTGGTGTGAAACCTATAATATATGTCGTTCACTAGGACAGATATAACGAAGTATTTCAACGTCCTTCTCATTTACATTGGCAAGTTTTGAAGAGAGTTTTCAGATACTTGAATTCTATAGTGAACCTAAAGTTTTATCTCTCCTCCACCCCCAACATACCTTCATAACATATTTAAACGGCGGCACGCCAGACCTCCGATGGCCGCGGGGGCAGCAGCAGAAGCGTAGGTGCGGTGTCCCCAGGCCGCAGCTGTGAGTGGCCTCCGAGTTGCTGGTGCGCCTCCCTCTGATCGCGAGTGTCTCCCAGTGACAGTGGGCTCGTTCCGTTCTTCTTCCTCGTGTGTGCGAGCACGTTGAGCCCGACTAGTTGGGTAAGGCATCACTCTCTTCTCTTCCGTACCCTATGTATATTGTGCTGATTAGAATCCCTTTGGGATCTTGGAACAATTCATAACAACCCTAGAGGATGGCTTGAAGAGCTGGTGCATTTTCTGAGTTTTCGAAAGTGACAAACAGTCAACTTCGAGTCCAGATTTGAGTAAGTTAGAGTCGTCCTTCGTTGATGAATTTCGGATATGTTATAGTTGGTATTGCAGTGTAGAACATACTTAACTTTGAGCCTATTATGAGTTATAGTTTAGGAGATATGATTTTCTCAAGTTGGATCCTCATGCAGTTTTTATAAGTGTGCTGAGTGTTGAGAAAAACTACATGTGATGCAGTTTTGTGAGATAGCTTTGAATAGGGTTTTGATCTCTGTTGGACTTGGATTTCGGATATGTCATAGTTAGGATTACATAGCATAATATATCAAAACTTGAGAGTATTTCATCAAGAGGTTTAGAATTTATGATTTTTCAAAGTCGAGGTTGTAAGCAGTTTTCTTCATGTTGCTGAAATTTTTTAAGTGCTGGAAATATTTTGTTCTATGTGGCCATGTTTGGATTTAAGTTTAGATTCCTTAGAAAAATATTTCACCGTTCAGTTTTTAGTGTGTTCTAGAGTGCCATGCATAGGATGATGTATCAAAAATTTAGGTTGATCCAACGGTTAGATGTAGATTTATTAAGATCCAAAGTTGATTGGTTGAGCAGTTAAGAAATACTCAGTTTTTTGCTAAGTATGAATTTCTGGTTATGGAACCGACTTTGGGAATTTGTGTAGAAGTGGTTCTTAGGTATTTTTGGGAAGTTCTTGCTTCTATGGATAGAGTGCATAGCATAGAAGACTTAGAGATGTTTGTTAGAATTTTTATATTTTTATTCGGGGCTCGTATCATAGGCTAAAGTTAGATCCTAGTACCCTTTTTGAGAAGTGAGGAGAATGTGTGTTTCTTTCTAGTTTCTACCTAAACTCATTCTTAAAAGTTAGAATATGAAATTATGTCCCAAAGAAGGGGATAGACATATTTTAGGGGACTTTTGGAAGTTTCGGAACCAAGGGTAAAATGGACATTCTACTCTAGGAGGGTATTATAGTAATTTATGTTCTGTTAGAATCTTAAATCATAGAAGTCATAGACTTCTAAATGTATGGGAAATGTTTTGATCCACTTGCCCTTATGATAGGCAATTGAGTCCCAACAGTTGCGGACCGAGTTGAGATAATGGGAATCGAGTTTCGATTCAGGTAAGTCCTTTGGTCTTACTTATCTAGCTTCTCGATATGAGTGTGAATAATGATAGTGGTGTTTGAATGATGTGTTTTTAATCGTACTTGTTAGTAATTATCGACCGACCTACATATTTGGCCTAAGAGTAACGGGCGGTGGCATTCTGCTCAGTTAGCCCGAGGGCGCTAGGGGTTTCTTTAGGGACTAGCCCATATTTGGATTGTTAGCTAACGGTTATTCCGTGTTGTAGTTTGTGGAGATAGATAGTTGCAGAGAGATCCGGAAAAGATGGTCAGCCGGGTCCACGTACTCATTAGATGGGGACGGGGGAGTCTTCCATACGACATGTATGTTATAGAAATATATATATATATATATATATATATATATATATATATATATATATATATATATATATATATATATATATATGTTTTGCAAAGCTGTCACATGTGTACATTCATACAATAAAAATATTATGTTTGGAAATTGTTTTAAATACATTTGTGCCTTGTTGTAAGATCCTAGGAAAGTTGGTGTTAAACCAAGGTCGGGACCCATTGTGAGGTCCTAACCACTAGCTCCCCGAGTTCCGAGAACTTGGGGTGTTACAACATGGTATCAGAGCTCTAGGTTGGAACCAATGGCACTTAAAATCTTTTGAAAGACCGAATGTAGAAATAACCATAACCCGAAAGGGGTCTAAAATTTTCAAAATGAAGTTTTATTTTAAAATCATGTGCATAGTTGGGTTGTTGGGATAGTAGTACGTCGGACCATCATCGCTCTCCATGGATCTCTGCAACTTATTATGATAGGAAATGGTATATGGACTTACAATATTGTACATTTATATATGTTATATTATTATCTATACATATGTAGCATGTTAGTACCCTAAAGGATATGAAATATCTTTTAGTTGAGTTATCGTGATGCGATCATCGCCCCATGATAAAACTTTAGTGGATTTTAAGGAGTATTTATATAAAGATAGTGGACTCAGACCTCGGAGTAGAGTAACATGTTCTGACGGACACCTTGGTGATCCCTACAACCTTCCGAAGAACGAGTGGACAGAAGGTGAAGACTATGAGATGATTCTTAAGAGCAAGAACAACTGGATGAGGAAGAATATCATATCCACTTAGATATAAGTAATAGAAAGTCGTACAAGGAACGTGGCGTTATGAAAACGAGAGATGAAACTCAAGGATGCATGTAAGGACTGATAAGAGCATAGAGTGAAGAGGACAATGTCGGAACACAAATTGAGCGGGGTAGAGTACAACTACACTTGGCGGGTTAAATGATTATGCAACCAAGGGGGGCGACGCCATAGGCAAGTATAGGCCTGAGAGTACAAAGAAGATATGGTGTTAACCCCGATATGAAGATTTAAAGGAGTACAAAGACAAACATTGACAAATGAGTTTAAAGACGAGAAATAAATTTCATCATCATAGAGAAGGGTTGATTTACTCAGAGATGCAAGAGTTTGCAAGAAATCATGACGTAAGTATCAAATACAGTAGAAGTCTGAAATTAAGACAACGGAATTTTATGAAGGTGGAATTACAAAACAACACCAATCAAGGTGAAGAATGTGGGAAAGTGATTTTGGTGGACTAGAGAGTCCACAAGAACTTCTCATTCACATAAAGATTTAAGTTACCAACTGACAAGACCTTTTCCTATGGTCGTTTTTATCTTATCAAAATATAATCCCGACTTAGCACTAAAACGAGTATAGTGGTTAAGTAAGGGTCGAACCCAAGAGAGTTTTGTTATTCTTATTAAATTTAATTATTGATTATAGATTCAAGTAACAAAGGGGGGGATTTTAGGTGAATTTATTCACACAAAACTTATGGAAGCAAGTAACACAACGAGTAAGACAATAATGGGTGAATCTACACTAGGTTGATTCTTGGCATGCGATTACTACTTTGGTGAATTCCTTTCTACAAGTTTTCAAGTAATCTCCGTCTCGATCAAATCTATGTGTTGAGCCAACCGGCATCAACACAACTTAACAGGTTAGTGTTCCGTAAACCTACAAGAACAATTAACAAGTTAGCTTTCAAATAAAGACTAAGGGATATAAAGAAAAGATTAAAACCGTTAAACTTATCTTTATATTTGTGTTCCTTTCCTTTAAACAATTACAACCCGTTATTACTTAAAGTTTACTACTAGATTAAAGACCCGAACCCGCAATCTATTAATCCTAGTTCTTTGCATGCACTTTAGAACCTAAGGTGATCAACCTTAAGTGATAGTAAAACATGCAATTTAGACAATGAAGATCAAGGAAACACAAAGTATTACTGAATGAAAACTTATATTATAAAGAACTTACAACCAAAGTAACAATGCAACTTCAAACCAACCCAATGTAGCAAGGGAGTTAGCAACTCATTACAAAGGTAGCAAGAGAATTATGATGTGAAAAGTGGATTCTAATTGGATTATTCTAGCAATCAACCCTGGGTCTATTTATACTACAAATGGCACTAAATAGGAGTAAATGGCCGGCCCAAAACAGCCACCTTTAATGCCATAAAGGTGGTGTAAACAGCCGGACTAAAGTCTCTGTCGCTGCACCGTAGGGGTGGCCTTCAGATCCGCAGGGGCGGTTCAGGCGAAAACGTTTTATCTTCTTCGTGGCCGTAGGGGCGGCCTAGCAGTTCCGCAGGGGCGGATCATTGATGATCTTCAAACGTCTGACTATTCAACTTCCTGTCGCTTCAGATGCCTTACTGCAGGGGCACCCTAGTGTCAACGCGGGGGCGGTGACACTGACTCTTCATCTTCACAACTCCTAGGTTGAGACGCAGCCAGAGGCGCATGGGTGCTGGCTTCGCTTCTTCAGGGCAAGTCACCGTAGGGGCGCCAAGGGTTGACGCAGGTACGCTGACGGTCTTCGTTCCTGGCGCTAGCGAAGGCGCAGGCTGCGCTCCGGAGTATGGTGTCACCCGCAGGGGCGGTGACAATGCTCCGCGGGGGCGGTGAGGCAACAGAAGCTTTGCTTCGTGAATAATCTTCACTCCTAAGTGCTCATAACTCCTTCTTTATCTTCTTTTAGTCTTCTTCTTCTGGACCAAGGAGTTAGTAGCATAAACCGACACTAATGTAACAAAAAGACTCTAAAAACTAACCTAAATGATAGAGATTCCATCACCTATCAAACTCCCTCATACTTAGACCTTTTACTCGTCCCGAGTAAAACAAATGACAGCAGTTTTTAAACTCAAAGGCCTCAGGAAGTATGGGCAAGCAGAAAACACAATGAAAACAAAAGAAAAGCCAAGAAAGAAAGAAGGAAAATAGAGGAAATGTGAGAAAAAGGTGAGAAAACTACCATCCTTATTGCTCCAAGAGTGACCTACCCGGACAACCTCCTTCTGACTCTCCTTCTTATATCGCCAAACGCCGGAAAGGGAACCTACACTCGGTGCCGCTCATTTTGCCAAGGTGCCCTTTCGGGTTTTCACCTTGCCACTCTTCTTTTTTCTAAGATAGTATCACCACTTCTCACATCCCTCAAATCCATTTTTGCACCAACCTAATGTTGGTCGGACTACCTTCTTTTTGCCTAAACCGCCCTTTAGGATTTTCAGTTTATCCAAGGATTTTTCATGCCTTTTTCACTTTCTTTGACTTTTTTTTTTGAACTTCAAACTGAATTACAATTCATAAGACTCATATGCAAACATACTTTAAACAACTCCAATAAACTATACATGCAATAATATGTCCCTCCCCCATACTTGAAGCACACTTGTTCCCTCAAAGTGGAAAATGAAAGCAAAGATAAATGTGAGAAAGGAAAAAGGAAAGATACCACTAATGGGATGGTCCTTCTGGACCATCCGGACCCTCCACTAGGGGGTACGGTAAGTGGCTGAAGAAGTGCTCCTGCCGGCGGTAGATGTCCTCGATGCGGGACTGTTGAGCCTCTATCCGACGGCCAAAAGAGGTCTCAAAGTTGGCTTGCCAAGCCAACTATTGAGCCTCCAACTGCTGTTGTTGGGCTGCCTGCCAAGCATCCTGCCTCTAGTCAAAGTGGGAGGTCATGGAGGTGGCAAAGCTCATTTTCCAGCTCTGCTACTTCTCAAGCATGGTCCGATGGTCCTCATCCGGTGCTGTAGTAGGCATCTCCTCGTCGTCGGGGATGGGCATGTGCTCCTCATGATGAGCCTGACCGGAACTCGCAGCATGCCTCTCCACAATGGCCACCTGAGGCTGCCTCGGCACGAAAGGATCCGCCGGAATGTAAAGCTCGGAGAGCTCGTCTCCAAGTGGCAGTGGCCGTGGGAGGTAGGTGATGTGGCTCCCGTCGGCAAAAGAGAACCATAAGAGGTTGTCGTCGTCCCTCTTGAGGAGCTTGCACCTCCTCAACATCCCCTCTGTGTAGAGAGGTGCCTCCAACCTATCCTCTAGGCCAGAAAGATCCATAACCTATGAGGCAATCAAGGAGATCACCCCACCGCCAACAATGTCCCTCGGCTCGTTCTTCCTAATCCGCTTCAAAGCGGAAAGGAAGAGGGACGGCCAATCCATCACCTTCTCGCTCATCGAAAGACAAGAGTATAGCAGTGGGAGGTCCTTGAGGGCGACCTTGTTCTCCTCTTTGGGTCCACAGAAGACACTCATGAGGATCTTGGAGAGGAGCCTCAAGCTAGGGTGAGTGAGTTTGTTGGAGTACTCACCCCCTGCATTAAACTCTGATCCGGTAGCTGCCTGCCAGAACTCACACAGGTCCGGAGTCGGGACTAGCTCCCACCAGTTCTCGGAGGGGTTGAGAGTCACCCTGAAGGCCTCCTGTAGGAAGGTGCAAAAACCGAATGGCATACACATCTTCATCTTTCACAATCCTATACCGCTCCTTCTCAGACTCCGACAACTTGTATTTTCTCTAGTTTTCCATTTCTTGCAATTGAACAAGTAAAGGAATTAGAAAGTTCAGAAATTGGAGTAAGAGACGAACCCTCTGTTGCTATTTCCACAGGGGCGGCTGAAGGATGCGCAGGAGCGGCGAGGCGCAGGGGCGGCAGCTTGCAGGCGCAAGGGTGGGAGAAGTACAGAGGGCGATTTTTGACAGCTACGAAGGTGGCGGTGCTGAGGGGCGTTTTGGTGGCTTGTTGTTGGTGGGGATGTCACCGGCGGTGATGAGCGATGGAAGGAAGCGAGTGTGAGGGGGAAGTGTGTTGTAGGGTTAGAGTTTTGGGAGGATGAGGGAGGTAATTGGTGGTAGCGAGGGCAGGTTTCGCAGGGGGCGTGTTGACGGCTTTGACTAGGTCGTCGGAGGTGGCGCGGGGGCGTTGCACAAGGTGGCGTGTGAGAGCTTGATGAGGGCGCAGGGGCGTGAGAGATAGAGGGGGTGAAGAGTGAGTGGTGAGACAGGAGAAGGGGGATATATAGTTGTAGGTTATTTTTGGGAAGTGTATTTTTTGTCCTTGATAAAACCGTAGGGGCGGGGGCTTGTCACCGCAGGGGCGGTGACAATGAAGAGGGAGGCGTAGGCTCAGCGCCGGGGGTGGTGCTGGGGATGCCTGACAAGGGTGGCCGCCGTAGAGGCGGTGCTTGTCACCGCAGGGGCGGTGTCAGGGGCTTTTGCAGATGCAGACCCAGTGTCGGGGGCGGCGTTGGGCATTAATGTCACCGCGGGGGCAGGAACACTGAGCCGCAGTGGCGGTTATCTTGACAGAGGCTCCTCTTCTTATTCCTTCGGGTTGCCTCCCGAGCAGTGCCTTTGTTTTACATCGTTGGATCGACGTAAGGACTCTACCTCTCTGATTGAACCTCCTCCAGCATCACCTTGGGGTTTATAACCGTCTGTGAAGGCAATCCTCCGGACGATCTAGTTTCAATCCTTCTTATGGCATCCGCCATTTGCCCAACCTGTTTTTCAAAGTTTTTGATGCTGGATTCTGTTGTTTGGACATGAGTAGCAAAATGCTTAGTCAAAATATGCAACATATCTTCAATTGTTTGATACTTACCTTGTCGGAGCTGTTGTTGGTTTTGTTGATCCCTCCAACGAAAGTTCTGTTGATCACGCCAATTGGGCATGAAATTCTGCGCATAGGGATCGTTCCTAGGCCTTTGTTGTTGTGGTTGTCCATAACCCATCGCATTCACCTCAGCATCGTCATCCTGGACTTGGGGGCACATGTCCGTTGGATGGTATGGGTCAGCACACACCCCACAAGCCTTCAGCTGCTGTGGGGTTCCCATAAGTGTTAATCTCTTCACTATTTCCTTCAGTTCCGCCAGCTCAGTGGAGATCTCACTCTTCCCGGAATTCACAACATGAACACCTCTCTTGGAAGGGGTCCTTCCAAAGTTCCGGGTCCGTTCAGCTAGTTCCTGTATCTTTTCCAAAGCAAGGTCAGGGGTAGAGTTAAGAATGTTACCTCCACAAGCCGCATCGACGATCCTCCTTTCATTGTCTAGCAAGACATTGTACAAGTATAAGACTAGATCTTGAGTCGAATATCCGTGGAAAGGACAGCTGGATCGAAGGCGTGCGAATCTTTCAAAGTACTCATAGAGAGTTTCGTCCACCTCTTGCTCGATGTTGCTTATAGCTTTCTTCAAGCTATTTGCCTTCTTGGATGGGAAGTATTTCTCCAAAAACGCCTTGTGGAGGTTCTCCCAAGTGTCGATACTCCCGGATGGAAGGTGGTAATACCACTCATCCGCTGCATCTTTGAGTGTGAAGCCGAATGCCCTCATCTTGATTTGCTCTTCAGTAATGTTGGCCAGCTTCATACTCATACACACGGTATGGAACTTCCCAAGATGTTTGATGGGGTCTTCACCAATTAACCCATGGAAAGATGGGAGCAAGTGAATGAGACCCGGCTTGAGTTCGAAGTTGATTCCCTCCCCTAATGCCTGTATAGTAACCGCAAGAGGGTTTTGAGCCAAAGTGGGTTGAGTGAGTTGACGAAGAGTACAATCAGCCATTTCTTGTTGGAGTTGTTGTTGTCTACGTTGCCGGATGTGCGTCCTTTCAATTTCTGGATCAAAGGAAGCAAAGCCGGAGTTAGTAGCACGGGTTTGAACCATAAAAAATGGTTCAAACTAATAAGCAATAATAACAATAAAATAAAAATAACTAAACTCCCCGGCAACGGCGCCAAAATTTGACATGACCTTTTCCTATGGTCGTTTTTATCTTATCAAAATATAATCCCGACTTAGCACTAAAACGAGCATAGTGGTTAAGTAAGGGTCGAACCCAAGAGAGTTTTGTTATTCTTATTAAATTTAATTATTGATTATAAATTCAAGTATCAAAGGGGGGGATTTTGGGTGAATTTATGCACACAAAACTTATGAAATCAAGTAAAACAACGAGTAAGACAATAATGGGTGAATCTACACTAGGTTGATTCTTGGCATGTACTTTGGTGAATTCCTTTCTACAAGTTTTCAAGTAATCTCCCGTCTCGATCATATATATGTGTTGAGTCAACCGGCATCAACACAACTTAACAGCCTAGTGTTCCATAAACCTACAAGAACAATTAACAAGTTAGCTTTCAAATAAAGACTAAGGGATATAAAGAAAAGATTAAAATCGTTAAACTTATCTTTATATTTGTGTTCCTTTCCTTTAAGCAATTACAACCCGTTATTACATAAAGTTTACTACTAGATTAAAGACTCGAACCCGGAATCTATTAATCCTAGTTCTTTGCATGCACTTTAGAACCTAAGGTGATCAATCTTAAGTGATAGTAAAACATGCAATTTAGACAATGAAGATCAAGGAAACACAATGTATTACTGAATGAAAACTTATATTAGAAAGAAATTACAACCAAAGTAACAATGCAGCTTCAAACCAACCCAATGTAGCAAGGGAGTTAGCAACTCATTACAAAGGTAGCAAGAGATTTATGATGGAAAAAGTGGATTCTAATTGGATTATTCTAGCAATCAACCCTGGGTCTATTTATACTACAAATGGCACTAAATAGGAGTAAATGGCCGGCCCAAAATAGCCACCTTTAATGCCATAAAGGTGGTGTAAACAGCCGGAGTAAAGTCTCTATCGTTGAACCGTAGGGGCGGCCTTCAGATCCGCAGGGGCGGTTCAGGCGAAAACGTTTGATCTTCTTCGTGGCCGTTGGAGCGGCCTAGCAGTTCCGCAGGGGCGGATCATTGATGATCTTCAAACGTCTGACTCTTCAACTTCCTGTCGCTTCAGATGCCGAACCGCAGGGGCGTCCCAATGTCAACACGGGGGCGGTGACACTGACTCATCATCTTCACAGCTCCCAGGTTGAGACGCAGGCAGAGGCGCAGGGGCACTGGCTTCGCTTCTTCACGGCAAGTCACCGCAGGGGCACCAAGGGTTGACGCAGGTGCGGTGACAGTCTTCGTTCCTGGCGAAGGCACAGGCTACGCTCCGGAGTATGGTGTCACCCGCAGGGGCGGTGACAATGCTTCGCGGGGGCGGTGAGGCAACAGAAGCTTTGCTTTGTGAATGATCTTCACTCCTAAGTGCTCATAACTCCTTCTTTATCTTCTTTTAGTCTTCTTCTTCTGGACCAAGGAGTTAGTAGCATAAACCGACGCTAATGTAACAAAAAGACTCTAAAAACTAACCTAAATGATAGTGATTCCATCACCTATCACCAACATTAACGGTCATACCAGAGAACCGCAAACAGACGATGAACAAAGTAAGAAGAATCGCGAAGACGCGCTTACAAGTTATCGTGGAAGACTTGATAAACTCATTGACGACAGATGAATGTTAGGACTAGACTCAAAAGAGTATAGTGATCTCATAAGAGAACAAGAGAAGTGCATATTGTGGAAGGAGCTAAAGGAGTATTACCAAAGAAACTAAAGGAGATAGATTTTCACCAAGTATCAAACTTCAAAAGAGATAGAAGAACAAGAAGTCTGTGATCTTATAGAAGGTCAACTACTGACTAGTTGGTAATAACTGAGACATAACACGTGTGGGTCAACTAGTGGTAACTCGTTAACAGATAAGGAGGATAACCATAGACTTATGAAAGAATTTTATAGACATCTGAAAGACCCTTCAAGAGATCAACGGCGAAAAATGCGAAGCTAAATCAATACACGCGCTAGTACCCTTAATAGTAACATGGAGTGAGTTCGAGCTAGTAACTCTAATTAAGAACTTAATAAGAAAGACTAGATGGCCAGGAATGATCCCCTTATGTCATTTGAGACCAAGGGAATTGTGTGAGTGATTTACTACCTATGGCTAGGAAAAAGGTACATATCACAACTAGTACAAATGGATTGTAAAAGAAGAACTAGAGGAGTAAAAAGTATACACTTTTGATAAGGTTCCATGTCAGTCAAGACAGAGTGTGCGTAGCATTTCATACAAGGGAGAATGATGATTCTCTTCCGTTATTTACGAAAGAAACCCTTGTGACTAAGAGGTGCACGGAATGAAGACCTACAATTGAGTGTAAGAGCGAAGATGGACCCCACAAGTGTAGAGAAGTTTTGACCTTGTCAGAGATATAAGAAGTTGAAAGGAATTACGACGTCAGTATCAAAAAGAGTAGGAGGCCGGTAGCAGAGTCAATGGAGTTCAACAGAGTAATATTATAAACAACACTAATGAAGGAACATGTGAGAATGGCCTAGGGGGCTCGAGAAAGAGAGTTGGCCCTAAGAAAGCAGAAGTGGGGAAGATAGAACGAACTAACTAAGGAGAAAAGGATTAACCGAGTAGTTGATGCTTACTAGAAATTTTATGCCAGTAGAGGTATGAGAAGAGTGAGTACGAGATATTGAGGTAAGTCAACTATAGACTAACCAATGTCAACGGAGGACGTGCAAGTTTTGCTAGTATTGATGAGTTATATGCCGAAGAAGAGATATTTATGAATAGTGATTTACTAGGTAGCTTTACCAACGCCTTGGAGGATTTCCTCGAGTAGGCAACGACAACCTTCTTGGATGAACTAAAGGTATAAAGAGAACCATGTTAGAGATTTCGTAATGGCTGATTGAGATCAAACTCCGGTCGAGTGAAAGAGTTTGGATCCGTGTTAGATTCAAAAAGTGAACGGGAGAGGTTGTCTTCTAACCGTTATCTTATTTCCTTAAGGCAAGTAAGGAAGGTTCTAGATACTTCATCCGGATAGGACTTATGGCATAATCGGGAGAAAGAGTTTTGGGGACAATCACTTTGGACTCGCACAAAATGTTCTTATGATTGATGGATGACAACAGAACTATCAGAGTAGCGCAGCGGAAGCGTGGTGGGTCCTAATCCACAGAGCAGGAAGCTCAATGGTACAAAAAAACGACGTGTCGAGTTTAAAATGATGATAGTTGGAGAGTTGCAATTGTTTGGAAAGAATGTGAGATAGGCTACGCGGAGTGACTGGAAATACTATATGGGAATATAGAGGTTATAGAAAAAGAGTGTTACCCTATTATGGATCCGAATGAAGAATGACGGCTTCGTTACATGTTGCTAGACAAGGGTACCAATGGAGTACTCTAGAGTGAGTTTTCTTTATGGATTAAGAGAAGAATTAACGACGTAATAAAAGTATTGTGCAGGGTTTACCTTAGGGAGCTCAAAGTGAGTAACTACCCTACTGAGTCGGAAGACATATAAGGAAAGAAGCGGCAGGATTATACTTGCAACTCAGTAATCGCGCATAGAGAAAGCATAATCTCGGGTAGAGTTTACGGGTAATGTTATACCGGAATGGATCCGAGTTACGTTTCGAATCAGAGAAATATTATCGGTCTGATAGACGTTATCGAAAAAAGCGTGCAATGTTGATGGTGTGTTAACATTTATTGAGTGGATATGATAAAATACGGTGATGTGAGATCATCTTGTGTCTAGTATCATCATTCTGAACACATCCTAGGCCACTTAAGATCTTGGAAACTGGGTAAGAAGCTTGACTTGAGTCAGTAATATATTAAAGATCTATAAAAATTGGATGACGTCCATGAAACGCACAGAAGGACTACCGGATTTTTTAATTGTTGAGTTATATCAAATTTAAGACCCAAAAGGAAGTATGTGATCAATCATTAACGGAGGAAAGACCTGACTGAGTCACAATAGGAAACATGACCAAGCAAGTTGTATTACAAAGAGCATTAGGCACTTAGTAAAGTGTTGGTAGATGTCTAAGAACTTTGTTTCAGAGTTGATAGTCGGGATCTTCTAAAAGGTCAGAAGTGAGTGGATTCAGCGGGAAAAAAATAAAAAAAATTTATAGCTATTTTGGTAGGGTCATCAGAAGAGCCGGAATTGAGTTTAGAATAGCAATTTTTGATATCTTAAAGTAGATTGAAAAGTTATTTATCGACTAACGTTCTTACCCATACTAGAGGGTGTACACCCAGTGTTCCACATGTCTCATTTGGGAGAGAACATACCGGAGAGGGGACACGTCATCAACTATGAGGATTTGATAGTTGAGCCAAATCATACTTTATAGTGTATCTGGTGGCCATCCTAGAGCGTAGTACTAGAAGTATATGGTTTAAGGATATACCGATACAACTGATACAGTTGTCTAGACGAGGAACCGACGAGGCTATTTAGGAGACATAGGATAACTTTAGGAGTAGCTATCTTGAGTTATTTGCGGAGTCAGCCACAACCCCTATACCGACTGAGTTAGTACTCAAACAGTGATATGTATGACTTATTTGACTATGTGATTACTCTCGTGTTTGAGTGTTGAATCTTTTGTATTTCAATTTTATGGTCCCTGAATGATACTTTTATGTCTAGAAAAGTAGAGCTAGGATTCTTTAGAAGGAGATTAGATATCTCGGTACTAACTATAGAAATTTATCGGATTGATGTCTTATTCTAAGTTTTAGGACAAAACTTATTTTAAGGGGGTACTAGTGTAATACCCAAAACTTTAATTTTCGGTAAATCACGAGTCAACATAAACCTTGTCATCTTATGTGAAGAGTTAAGCACATAAAATGCTTTTATCAACTTCTATAATTTTATGTGAAGCTTCAATCTTCTTACATAATCCTTAATTTTATAAATCAACACATTTTATTATTTTATGTGGAATTTTTACACACATAAATTATATCTATCTTCCTTAGAGTTTAATTCTTGTAAGACTAAAGGTCATGGGCTAATTTTTGACAACACTCAACAAGGCCTTTGTTAGCATGAAATATTGTGATATTTTAGGCACGTTTTCTAAGTGTATTTGATTCATATTGATAGTCATTGATTGAGCATTGTTGCATTTGTGAGCTAGTTTGCCTATATTGTCGATATGGATGTCTACACAAGCTTTATGTTAATTATAGGTGATTGAGAGCCATTTCCTAATGGAATTGAGCAAGGATGAAGTTGTTTGACATGTCCATGGATTGAGGGCATTCTTAGGAGCAAAAAGGAGTTCAACTTGGAGAATGCACGAGGCTAGGGAAGAATCACGTTCTTGCCCTAAACCACACTCTAAAATACGGCCGTACTACATTCCACGTTCAAGTCCACGGCCGTGGAACCCTAGCAAGTGAAGTGTGGTTCATTCCAGTAACTTCTACGGTCGTGGAATCATTGGTTCAAACCGTGTTGATTTCCACGCTCTAAATTACGGTCGTGGAACCTTCCACGACCGTGATCTTGGCGATCCTTTTCGCCACACTTTAAGCCACGATCTTTTAGAAGATTGGGCCAGGCCGATATTTTATCTTGCCCTATAAAAGGACGGACGAAGAGAGATTCCGTCACCTTCGCTTACACCTCCGCTTAGAGACTTTTGCGACCTCGTTTTACACCTCGCTTTACGCCGCGACTTAGAGATCTTTGCGACTTTTGCAAAAGACGTACTTTGCGCTCATCCTTGGAGTAGCCCTAATCTCGCACTTTTGGTGGAGATTGTGATTGAGATTTCCGGATTGACGGAAGATCGAAGATTCGGAAGATTGTTCGCAAGAAGATTCCTCTTCTTGTTTAGGTTTGATTTAGAAGACGGATTGACATCCCGTTCTTCCTTCTTACCTAAGATTGTGTTTGTTTGTTCTATTCCGAATCTAGTGACGATAATTGTTCTTGATTGTGACTTTGAGATTGGTTTGAAGTTTATTGAAAGTTTTCGAAAGTTTTCATCTTTCAATCTTTTAATCTTTGAATTTGATATCAATATGACTATTGTTGGCTAAAAACCCTTAACAATTCTAAGGTGAAGGGTTGATAGTTGTGGCTTAGATGATGATAGATCGATCGTAAATAGATTAGACCCTGAGAGTTAGAGAGAATCGCCGAGGAACCCTAAATTACGGCCTGTTCTTGAGTCCACGGCCGTGGAACCTCAAGAACTAACCGTGATTTCCCTTAAGTTTACGAACTTGCTTTTACTTTAATCCAAAGTTAAAGATTTGCTTTAACTTAGTTTAGGCTTGCTTTTTCTAGGTGGTAGTGAAGCCTCAACAACCTCTACCTCGATTGTGAGTGTCACAACCTTAATCGGTTAAGTTAGTCTTGATCCTTGGATTACAAGTTTGGGTATTTGACTTTAATTCTTACCTTTAGATCCTTTCTATATTGAAGCCTCAACAACCTTTATAGAGAGTGTCTTGTAGGTGAGTCATATAAGGTTTTTGGAACTTCACCGTACGATTACCTTACATTAGCATACCTTTGCATATCTTAACTCTGTCCTTATATCATTAGTATATCTTGAATCGATTACCACAGCTGGATTCATGGATCTTTAGGATTGTTGTTTTCCCAATAATTTGCAAAGCTCTTACATTTACTTGCTTGATAATCTGAAATCGAATTTGTTCCCCCCAAAGCCCTGTGTTTGATACTCTGGAATACTTGCTAATCTACGCCGATCCGTACACTGCGGGTTCGCTTGTTTGATTCTAGTTTTATAAATTTAAAGCTTATTTGCACGCACGCTAAGTGGCAAACAAGTTTTTGGCGCCGTTGCCGGGGATTTGGTGTAGGCCGAATTCGGTAGCCGGTTGTCAAGCTTGGGAGCTTGCTCTCGTTATTTGATATCTTTTTGAGTGCATGCGCAGGTCTAGGAACACCGAAGACCTCTTACCTCTTGATCAAGAGCTTGAGAGGACTCTAAGACAAAAGCGTAAGGAAAAGAAGATGGCTGAAGAACACGAGCGTGATCTTCAAGCGCAGTTGGCGGAGAAAGAAGCTCAACTCCAATGGAATGAGAATATTCGTCGGGATGAAATGGATCGTCATCAATCTCAAGTTAACGATCTAAAAGATATGATGTTCCAGATGATGATAGAACTAAGCAACCTTAAGAATAAGGGGAGCAAGAAATCCTCAAGACGGGCATCAAGATCAAGAAGAAGAAGTTATTCATCCGCTGATGATAGCGATTCCTCCATGCCACCACTAGAGGAAATTGATCTCACGATCAATGTGAATCCTTTCCATCCACGGGGAGCTGCTAATCGCCGCATTCCACCTAGGAATGCGAGGATCGAATGTGTAGATGATGAGCCAAGAACTCTTGGCCAAAGGATAGATCCAACACAACAACCGCGCCGTTTGGGCATGAATTTTGATGCTGATGATGTACAAGGGTTTAGCTTCAACCCTCAAGTTATTACTCTTGTTCGCCAAAACCAATTTGGCGGGACAAGCGCTGAATCTCCACACCAACACTTGCAAAACTTTGAGTGTATGATGGAGACAATGAGGCCGAAGAATGCTACTACCAACAACTATAAGCTCAAGCCTTTCTTCTTCTCATTGAAGGGGAAAGCGTTGTCTTGGTACCAAGCTCTTCCTAGTGGGAAACTAGACACGTGAGAAGACCTTTCCGCGGAGTTCCTCACCAAATTCTTTCCGCCATCCAAAACGGCGGAACTTAGAGGTAAGATCAATGCATTTTCCATGAGATCTAACGAAAGTTTGTTTCAATCATGGGAAAGGTTTCAGGACTTGTTATTGGATTGCCCTCATCATGGCATATCCAAGCTTGTATTGCTAGAGATTTACTATAAGGGGCTGGATGTGGAGACACAATTCAAGCTCCAATCCCTCTCATGTGGTACATTCATGGACATGAGAGAAGATGACGCTTGGGACTTTATTGAGAAGCAAGCAAGAGTCATAGAGAAGTATTCCCACCGGAAAGTGGAGGGAAATCGTGTGGAGCAAGGAGCGAAGCTCACACATGAAGCTCAAAGCAAATTTTCTCCCTCAACAATGAGATCAAAGAGTTGAAGGAGGCTATCAAGACCAACTTTCCAAAGCAACAAGGAAAGAATGTTGGTTATTTGGGCAACAACAACAATGGCGGTGATAACACAAACCGCAACAACAACAACAATAACCGGAACAACAACCGGAATAACAATTGGAATGGCAATAACAACAACCGGAACAACAATTGGAACAACAATAGGGGTTCAAACAACAACAATTGGCGCTCCAATCAACAAAATTCCGATAACTCTTATCCTTCCAATTCTAATTCACTAACTCCACCTTCCTCTTCCTCTACTCCTTTGAAAAGCCAGAGGCAAGCATCTAATGGAGGAAGCACTTCGGGGAAGGAGAAGCCCGATCCCATGTTAGAAACGATTTTGGGAAAGCTTCAAGGGTTGGAGAACCGCATCATTAAGGTTGATGATCAAATTTCTAAGGTTGATAAAGCCCAAAAGGTTTTAGAAAACCAAATGTTCAGCCATGCGGAGGAAGTTCCTAGGAATCAAGGGAAACTTCCAGGAAAGACGGAGGACAACCCTAAGGGAAGGGTTATGGCAATCACAACTAGGAGCGGAGTGACTACCACCGATCCGTAACCTAAGTTTGTTGAAATCTCCGTTGAGAAAGACAAAGAGAGGGGGAAGGAGAAGGAAGATGTCTACGTTCCTCCTCCGGCTTACAAACCTCCCCTACCATTTCCTCAATCTAGAGCGAGAGCGCGCCTAGATAAACAATTTGGTAAGTTTATAGAACTCATGAGCAAGCTGCATATTAATATACCCTTTATTGATGCTATTGTAGGTATGCCGGCTTATGGCAAGTTCTTAAAGGAGCTCCTCTCTAACAAGAGGAAGCTAGAAGATTTTGGTGAGGTTAAGATGAGTTCGGATTCTTCGGATCTCATCAAGACCATGAAGGAGAAAATGCCCCCAAAGCTGAAGGATCCGGGGTCGTTTTGCATTCCCATAGGAGTGGGAGATGTCACATACGATGCGTTATGTGACTTGGGAGCAAGTGTGAGCATCATACCACTTGCATTATGTAGGAAGATCGGTTTAGGCGACCCTAAACCGGTGAAGATGACGTTGTACATGGCGGATCGATCCATTACTCGCCCCGTCGGTATTGTAGAAGACGTCCCGGTCAAGCTAGGTAAATTCTTTGTCCCCATTGATTTTGTCGTGCTTGACATTCCTGCGGATAGTCCGGTCCCGATCATACTCGGAAGACCGTTTCTTGCAACTTCCGGCTGCATAGTCGATTGCAAGAATGGTAGACTCACTTTTGATATAGGAGAAGAGAAGGTAGAGTTCGGTCTTTCCACTCTAGTGAAGGAGCCAATCTTTGATGAGGATATATTCAATATCCAAGATGAAGAAGGGTTGTCTAGGGAGGAGGTAAGTGCTATTCTCTTCAACGATCCTTTACAAAAGGTTATCACTATGAGTCTAACAAATGTAGGGGAAGACGAGGAGTGCAATGAGGCAATTGAAGCCTTGGAAGCACAAGAAGAGATGTGTGAAGTGGAGTTTGAAAAACTCCACGATGAGGCAGAAAACGTGAGAATCCACAGCCATACACTATTTTCCACGGCCGTGGATTTCACAAACAAAACCGTGTCCCACTCCAGAGAGTTATACGGTCGTGGAGAAAATAGAACAACCGTATTTCCCTTCCACGCCCTAAACCACGGCCGTGGAGGACATGGGGAAACCGTAATTTTGGCCGTGGAAAGGGGCGATCGAGACACTTCTTCAACTTCTATCGAATCTTCTCCCATACATTCTACTTCCTTAGACACTTCTAAGGAAACATCGGAAGCTCCACTAGAACCATTGGAAGCTCCGAAAGCAATGGAACTAAAGCCGCTTCCTACTCATCTAAGGTACGCTTTTCTAGGACCTAATTCTACCTTTCCGGTTATTGTTAGTTCTGATCTAAGCATAGATGAACATAATCAGCTCATGATTATCCTTAGGAAATATAGGAAAGCTCTAGGCTACATTATTGAGGACTTAGTAGGAATTAAACCCTCCCTATGCATGCATAAGATACTAATGGAGGAAGATTTTAGAACTTCAATACAACCTCAAAGGCGGTTGATTCCGACCATGAAGGAGGTTTTCAAGAAGGAAATTCTTAAACTTCTTGATGCAGGTATCATCTACCCTATCTCCGATAGTAAGTGGGTGAGTCCGGTTCAAGTAGTTCCGAAGAAGGGAGGAATGACGGTCATCACCAACAAGAACAACGAACTCATTCCTACCCGAACCGTAACGGGATGGCGGATGTGCATAGACTACCGCAAGCTTAACAACGCGACGAGGAAGGACCACTTCCCACTACCCTTCATCGATCAAATGCTTGAAAGGTTAGCGCAACATTCGCATTTTTGCTATCTTGACGGTTATAGTGGTTTCTTTCAGATCCCGATACACCCGGATGATCAGGAGAAGACCACATTCACGTGCCCGTGGGGTACGTTTGCTTATAGGAGAATGCCGTTTGGGCTTTGCAACGCCCCAGCCACCTTTCAATGGTGCATGATGGCCATCTTCTCCGAATGCATTGAGGAAATCATGGAGGTCTTCATGGACGACTTCTCCGTATACGGTTCCTCTTTTAACGATTGCCTTTCTAACCTTTCTCTTGTTTTACAAAGGTGTGAAGACACTAACCTAGTTCTAAATTGGGAGAAGTGTCAATTTATGGTTAAGGAAGGAATCGTATTAGGTCACTTAATCTCTAATAGAGGGATAGAAGTAGATAAAGCTAAGATAGAGACCATAGAGAAGCTTCCTCCCCCAACTTCGGTGAAAGGGATAAGAAGTTTCCTAGGACATGCTGGATTTTATAGACGTTTCATGAAAGACTTCTCTAAAATATCAAAACCGCTCACTAATCTATTGATGAAGGATGCAGTTTTTGAGTTTTTGCAGGAATGTTTGGATGCGTTTAACACAATTCGGCAAGCTCTAATTTCAGCACCTATTATCCAACCTCCGGATTGGACTCTTCCCTTTGAGGTTATGTGCGATGCTAGTGACGTAGCTATAGGAGCTGTTCTTGGACAACGAAAGGAAGGGCGAACCCATGCCATATACTATGCTAGCAAGACGCTAGATGAAGCACAGCTCAACTACGCCACTACCGAAAAAGAGTTTTTAGCCATTGTCTATGCTATTGACAAGTTTCGCTCTTATCTTGTAGGTGCAAAGGTGATTGTCTACACGGATCATGCTGCGATCCGGTACCTCCTTACGAAGAAAGATACGAAGCCAAGGCTAATTAGATGGATTCTTCTCCTACAAGAATTCGATCTAGAGATCCGCGACAAGAAGGTTTCGGAAAATTTTGTTGCGGATCATTTGAGTCGCCTAACACATCTAGAGGACGACCATTTACCCATTGACGACTCCTTCCCGGACGAACACCTACACATTATTGAGGAGTGCATCGATGTGATCTCCAAAGGTAACGAACCATGGTTTGCTGATTTTGTTAACTATTTGGTTTGTCAGGAGATACCGCCCGGATTATCCTACGCCCAAAGAAAGAAGTTCTTTAAGGATGTTCGGGAATACTTTTGGAACGAGCCTCTCCTCTTTAAGAGAGGTCCGGATGGCATCATTCGGCGATGTGTGCCGGAAGATGAGATGCAAAGTGTCATCCGCCATTGTCATTCACTACCTTGTGGAGGACACGCTAGTTCGAACAAGACTAGCGCAAAGGTATTGCAATCTGGATTCTTTTGGCCTACTTTATTTAGAGATGTGCAATCCTTTGTTTCTTGCTGCGATGCTTGTCAAAGAACAGGTAATATCTCTAGAAGGAATGAGATGCCCCTCAACAACATCCAAGAGGTGGAGACTTTCGATGTTTGGGGAGTAGACTTTATGGGACCATTCCCATCTTCTTGTGGAAACCAATACATACTCTTGGCGGTGGATTACGTTTCTAGATGGGTGCAAGCAATTGCCTCTCCCACCAATGATGCCATGGTTATGGTTAAGTTCGTTAACAAGACCATCTTCCCACGATTTGGGACACCAAGGACTATCATTAGTGATGGAGGTTCTCACTTCATTGCCCGGCGCTTTGAAGCTCTTCTAGCTAAGTATGGGGTTACTCACAAGATCGCCACCCCTTATCATCCACAAACAAGTGGACAAGTTGAGATCTCAAATAGGGAGATCAAAGGAATCTTAGAGAAGACAGTTTCAAGGACTAGGAAGGATTGGTCTTTGAAACTTGATGATGCATTGTGGGCGTACCGGACTGCATACAAGACACCCATAGGAACCACACCATACAACCTTGTGTATGGGAAGTCTTGTCACTTACCGGTAGAGTTGGAGCACAAGGCGTTTTGGGCTATCAAGTGGTTGAATTTCAACATGAAAGAAGCGGGAGAGAAGCGTCTCCTAGACCTTAATGAGCTGGACGAACTCCGCTTGAACGCTTATGAAAACGCTAAGATCTATAAGGAGAGAGCAAAGCGTTGGCATGATAAGCATATCATTCCAAAGGACTTCAAAGAAGGAGATCAAGTTCTCCTCTACAATTCAAGGCTTCGTCTCTTTCCAGGTAAGCTTAAATCTTGTTGGACCGGACCTTTTCTAATTAAGCGTATTTTCCCCCATGGTGCAGTTGAAGTATGGGGTGAAGCGGGCGGAAGCTTTAAGGTGAACGGCCAACGACTCAAGAAGCATACGCCGGAACTCCAAACTGAAGAGTTCGCGCCTACCTCACTCGAATAAGTGCGAGATTGGTCTAGCTACGGACCTTAAACAAAGCGCTTCTTGGGAGGCAACTCAAGGTATTGCATTTTTGTTTTTGTTTTCGATTAATAGTTTAGCTTAGTTTAGACGTTTTTTGCTTTGTTTTGCCTTCGATTCCTTCGGTATGTTCGTGTTTTTGGATGTAGGAACGATGCAAAAGGAAAAGGGAAGGGTAATGTTGAAGAAAAGTGACGAAACTTGGACTTTGGAAGCTTTACAGAGAGTTTCACGGCCTAAACCACGGTCGTGACAGCTACAGTGACCGTAATTTCCAAAAGCCTTTGAAAAATCACCAAAACCACGGTTCCGTACAATTCCACGGCCGTGGAATCCCCCGACAGACCGTGATTTTCAAAATTTTTCCTGTCACTATATAAACCACGTTCTTCACAAAAACACTCCACAAATACCCAATTCCACGACCCAAAACGCCGAATCCACGCCCCTCCTCCCAAATCTTCGTTCGTTAATCGTTTTCAACGATTCTTCTTCCCAAATTGAAGAAAATTCAACCACCAACAAGATCCAAGCAACGAATCGAGCGGCAAATCACCAAGGAACGCACAATTCGGATTTTAAAATTCGAAACCTAGGTTTTTTTTCCCTCTTCTTGATCTTTGTCAATTTGGTTCGTTTTTGCTAGAAATTTTAGGAAGAACTGATTGAAATTGGAAGAAATTAGACTAGGGCTGCCTGATTGCTGAGTTTGAGTGTTGTTTGCTGAGATTTGCGAAAAAATCAGACGAATCACAGTCACTGACAGAACCACGGCCGTGGAATCATCAAGAACAGCCCGTAATTTTGAACAGTGATGGACTTTGTGAGGAGAGTTTCAGGGAGGATTAAGGAGAAAAAGAATGACCAGAACAAAAAGAGGAAGGGAAATCCCTCTTCTTCTTCATCCTCTAGGGCACCACCACCTTCTTCCCCTTCACCCCCATCATCACCTTCATCACCCTCACCTCCTAGCCCAAGAGTACCGACTATTCATATGGATCACCTCGATGCATTCGAGAGAATCCATGAGAGAGCTGTGATCGGACCTAGGTACTTATTGTTAGAGGATCTAGCTCCTCTTAACATCATAGAGGACCTTACTTGGCTCTTGGATAGAGCCGGACTAGTTGTCTTCTCGGCTATCCGAGAAGACGCTTATGAGGAGATTACGAAGGAGGTTGTGACGTCTTTCGAGCACAGCCATGTGGATAGGACCGTTTCTTTCCGTCTTATGGAGAGAAACTATGATTTTTCCATCCGTGAGTTCGAAACCTTCTTTGGGTTCCATGAGACCTTTAACGGTCGTTTTCCTAGTGGCGTTTACGCCAAAGATTTTTGGGAGGAAGTTGCTATGATCTACGCCAGCGAGGACCGCTGGCAACCTACTGATACCAAGGCTAAGTTGATGTACCACTTAGCCTTGAAGATTGCTCACCGTGTTCTTTCGGAGTGTCTCTTCCCTCGGACGGAGACGCCCCAAAAGATCAAGACGGATGAGCTCTTTCTGCTATATTCTATGTTGTATGGGCGCCGAGCTGACTGTGCCACACTCTTAGCTACTACTATGAGCAAGCTTAAGAACAAGAGGAAGGGCAACATTGGATACGGTGGGATAGTTACCCACCTTGCTAGGAGTTTGGGAGTTGATTTTTCTGCATGTACCCGCATACCAGTCGTACCCTTAGGACTTCATGCCTTCATGACTAGAGGTCTCATCTTCCCCACACATAGAGGTCCGCCTTATGCGGCCATGCCTTGGGAGAGCAGGACGGGTAGGGGTATTGAGTGGCTACAAGAGTATTCCATTATGGCAGGACGCCATAATTGGAAGGAGACGTTCGCTGATATGCATGCGAACAGGATTGCAGCTCCCCCATATGTCCCACCACCACCAGTAGTTGAGGAGGAGGAGATGAGGGATCAGTTTGAGGGTGGAGGAGGAGCCGAGCAGGAGTTTGGCACGTTTCCGGATCAGCCGGATGCGGGCCCCGATGTGCCTAGACGTTCTCCACGTCTAGTTAGAGCTTCAGGCTCGTTTTCTCGCCGCGCCAACGTGAGTGAGAGACCCACGTGGATGGATACGCCTCCTGCATGGTATGGAGCTCCACCTCCATGGTCCGCCCAGCAGTCATCAGCACCAGCACCAATAGACGCGCTAGGATGGTACAGTCATGCTCCGGGATGGTATGAGCAGATGCTGGATTGGGCTACTGGTCTTTCAGAGAGAGTAGGAGCATTGGAGATTCGAGCCGATGCTAGAGATGGACGCTTGGACGACCTCGATCACATGATGAGAGATGTCTACCGCCAGCAGTTTGGGAGGTTTTATGATCCTAGCTTCTTTCCATTCCCGCCTCCACCAGCGCCGCAGTGATGATTTGCATGACCGATTGCTTTAGCCGCTCCACCGCCATCTTGTGAGTTTCTTTTTCTTTTCTTCTTTTCTTTCTTTCTTTTGAACATTAGGGACAATGTTTGTTCCAAGTATGGGGTGGGGTGTGACTAAAAGTTTGTAATAACTCTTACTCACTATGTTTGCTTCTATTCGAGACTATCTTGTATGATCATTATATTGTTGCACGTTTCCTTATTGCATTGCATGAAAAAGAGTTTGAAAAACCCATAAAAATTGAAAAATTTTCAAAAATTTTGTGCTTCTAAGGAATTGAGATGATTTCCATGATAATCGCTACTTGTGAATTGAGTTTGATGACAATTGCATGCTTAAACGAATAGTGAATTGAAAAGGAATTGAATGAGTTAATTATGCCTCTTTTGCAACTTTCATAATGTGATGAATGTTACTTAAATCATGTTGAGGAATTGAAGTTGAAATCACACTATAAGTTCTTATACTTCTTGTTGAGATGATTAAGGCAATTCGATTTTTCTTTCTTCATTCTTTGATCATTTTAGCTCCTCTTTGAAATATTGACCTCCTTTAGCTATCCGGGAATTTGGAGAAGTGGATGAAAAAAGGCATGTTTGATGTGGGAGGGCCATGAGAGCAATTATTTGCAATCAAAAGAATAGAAAGAAATTGTAGGTTTGGGGAAGTCAATCATGACTATGAGTAACTCGGCACCATTCACATAGTCGGGTGTTTGTGTCTTGCCAAAGTCGGATTGAGCGATATTCCTAGCGGATTATGGTATGTGCGCTAAGGGTTTGAGGCATCTCATAAAAATTGAGAAACGCCAATCTCCTAGGCTTCGGTTTTTGTGCACCTCTATCCATAACTCCAAAAGTAAAGTCGAAAAATGAAAGGAAGAGAGCGAAGCTCTAAGTTGAAGGTGTGCGGAAACCGCAAGAGAAGAAGAAAGAGTAGTTGTCCACTTTCCCGGATTCATGCACCACATTCCTTAAAGTTTCCTTCCCTTTCGACATTCTAGACCTTTTTCTTTGAAAGTCCTTAAGATCAAAAGAATGTTATATGGCTTGGTGATCTAAATTGAAGTTTCTTATGATTGATTTTGATAATGTTTGAGGGTTATGATGCTTGTATAGAAGTTTAATTGATTCATGAGCTTTCTTTACTCTTTACTCTTTGATTAAGTGTATGAAAGTCTTATAAACGATTGAAGCAAGGTTTGAGAATAATCTATTGTTTAGAAGGCACATTCAACCAAAAGAAGTATTGCTTTGAGAAGGTACACATATTTCATCCTAACTCTTGTTTTAAAGCTTTTGAAAGACCTTGCTTAGGGACAAGCAAGTTGCAAGTATGGGGTTATTTGTTAGCATGAAATATTGTGATATTTTAGGCACGTTTTCTAAGTGTATTTGATTCATATTGATAGTCATTGATTGAGCATTGTTGCATTTGTGAGCTAGTTTGCCTATATTGTCGATATGGATGTCTACACAAGCTTTATGTTGATTATAGGTGATTGAGAGCCATTTCTGAACGGAATTGAGCAAGGATGAAGTTGTTTGACATGTCCATGGATTGAGGGCATTCTTAGGAGCAAAAAGGAGTTCAACTTGGAGAATGCACGAGGCTAGGGAAGAATCACGTTCTTGCCCTAAACCACGCTCTAAAATACGGCCGTACTACATTCCACGTTCAAGTCCACGGCCGTGGAACCCTAGCAAGTGAAGCGTGGTTCATTCCAGTAACTTCTACGGTCGTGGAATCATTGGTTCAAACCGTGTTGATTTCCACACTCTAAATTACGGTCGTGGAACCTTCCACGACCGTGATATTGGCGATCCTTTTCGCCACACTTTAAGCCACGATCTGTTAGAAGATTGGGCCAGGCCGATATTTTATCTTGCCCTATAAAAGGACGGACGAAGAGAGATTCCGTCACCTTCGCTTACACCTCTGCTTAGAGACTTTTGCGACCTCGTTTTACACCTCGCTTTACGCCGCGACTTAGAGATCTTTGCGACTTTTGCAAAAGACGTACTTTGCACTCATCCTTGGAGTAGCCCTAATCTCGCACTTTTGGTGGAGATTGTGATTGAGATTTCCGGATTGACGGAAGATCGAAGATTCAGAAGATTGTTCGCAAGAAGATTCCTCTTCTTGTTTAGGTTTGATTTAGAAGACGGATTGACATCCCGTTCTTCCTTCTTACCTAAGATTGTGTTTGTTTGTTCTATTCCAAATCTAGTGACGATAATTGTTCTTGATTGTGACTTTGAGATTGGTTTGAAGTTTATTGAAAGTTTTCGGAAGTTTTCATCTTTCAATCTTTTAATCTTTGAATTTGATATCAATATGACTATTGTTGGCTAAAAACCCTTAACAATTCTAAGGTGAAGGGTTGATAGTTGTGGCTTAGATGATGATAGATTGATCGTAAATAGATTAGACCCTGAGAGTTAGAGAGAATCGCCGACGAACCCTAAATTACGGCCTGTTCTTGAGTCCACGGCCGTGGAACCTCAAGAACTAACCGTGATTTCCCTTAAGTTTACGAACTTGCTTTTACTTTAATCCAAAGTTAAAGATTTGCTTTAACTTAGTTTAGGCTTGCCTTTTCTAGGTGGTAGTGAAGCCTCAACAACCTCTACCTCGATTGTGAGTGTCACAACCTTAATCGGTTAAGTTAGTCTTGATCCTTGGATTACAAGTTTGGGTATTTGACTTTAATTCTTACCTTTAGATCCTTTCTATATTGAAGCCTCAACAACCTTTATAGAGAGTGTCTTGTAGGTGAGTCATATAAGGTTTTTGGAACTTCACCGTACGATTACCTTACATTAGCATACCTTTGCATATCTTAACTTTGTCCTTATATCATTAGTATATCTTGAATCGATTGCCACAGCTGGATTCCTGGATCTTTAGGATTGTTGTTTTCCTAATAATTTGCAAAGCTCTTACATTTACTTGCTTGATAATCTGAAATCGAATTTGTTCCCCCCAAATCCCTGTGTTCGATACTCTGGAATACTTGCTAATCTACACCGATCCATACACTGTGGGTTCGCTTGCTTGATTCTAGTTTTATAAATTTAAAGCTTATTTGTATGCACGCTAAGTGGCGAACAGCCTTCCGGGCCCGTTAAGAGAAGAAGCAATTACGTTACTTCTCAGTCTCCTTCCCTCTTGTCCTAGTTCAGCTTTCACGTAAGTCTTGCGCCTGCTTCCCTTCACATGAGAGTCGACGGTCACTCCCTCTTCGTGTCTCCTCCGGCAGTTCCGGCACCAATAGCAAAATCCTCCAAGCAACCACCAACTCTTCTACCTTGGACGTTGCCGGCGAAGCCTCCCCTTGTACCCGACAGCAAGCAAGGCCGTATCTGCTGCCTCGTCTTCCACCGGCTGAAGAACAGCGGACCACCTCCTGCGGTTGCGAGCCCAACTGCCGACAGCCTCGCTCTTCTGTGCATATGAGCCGGCGAGACCAAAAGTCATGAGCACATCCCTTCACCTTGGATCCGGCACACACTAGCTCCCTCCTTCTTGTTCGAGCAGAGAAGTTGATTGACAAGGAGGGATTGCACGGCTGCATTTAAACGGCGGCACGCCAGACCTCCTATGGCCGCGGGGGCGGCAACGTCGAGCCGCGGGGGCGGCAGCAGGAGCGTAGGTACGGTGTCCCAGGCCGTAGGTGCGAGTGGCCTCCGAGTCGCTGGTGTGCCTCCCTTTGACTGCGAGTGTCTCCCAGTGACAGTGGGCTCATTTCGTTCTTCTTCCTCGTGTGTGCGAGCACGTTGAGCCCGACTAGTTGGGTAAGGCTTCATCCTCTTCTTTTCCGTACCCTATCTATATATTTGCTGATTAGAATCCCGTTGGGATCTTGGAACAGTTCATAACATCCCTAGAGGATGGCTTGAAGAGCTTATGCGTTTTCTGAGTTTTCGAAAGTGACAAAAAGTCAACTTCGAGTCCAGATTTGGGTAAGTTAGAGTCGTCCTTCATTGCTGAATTTCGGATATGTTATAGTTGGTATTGTAGTGTAGAACATACTGAGTTTTGAGCGTATTATGAGTTATAGTTTAGGAGATATAATTTTCTCAAGTTGGCTCCTCATGCAGTTTTTATAAGTGTGCTGAGTGTTGAGAAAAACTACATGTGATGCAGTTTTGTGAGATGGTTTTTAATAGGGTTTTGATCTCTGTTGGACTTGGATTTCGGATATGTCATAGTTAGGATTACATAGTATAATATATCAAAATTTGAGAGTATTTCATCAAGAGGTTTAGAATTTATGATTTTTCAAAGTCGAGGTTGTAAGCAGTTTTCTTGATGTTGCTGAAATTTTCTAAGTGCTGGAAATATTTTGTTCTATGTGGTTATGTTTGGACTTAAGTTTAGATTCCTTAGAAATATATTTCACCGTTCAGTTTTTAGTGTGTTCTAGAGTGCAATGCATAGGATGATGTATCAAAAATTTAGGTTGATCAAATGGTTAGATGTGGATTTATTAAGATCCAAAGTTGATTGGTTGAGCAGTTAAGAAATACTCAGTTTTTGGCTAAGTCTGAATTTCTGGTTTTGGAACCGACTTTGGAAATTTGTGTAGAAGTGGTTATTAGGCATTTTTGGGAAGTTCTTGCTTCTATGGATAGAGTGCATAGCATAGAAGACTTAGAGATGTTTGATAGAATTTTTATATTTTTATTCGGGGCTCGTATCATAGGCTAAAGTTAGATCCTAGTACCCTTTTTGAGAAGTGAGGAGAATGTGTGTTCCTTTCTAGTTTCTACCTAAACTCATTCTTAAAAGTTAGAATATGAAATTATGTCCCAAAGAAGGGAATAGACATATTTTAGGGGACTTTTGAAAGTTTCGAAACCAAGGGTAAAATGGTCATTCTACTCTAGGAGGGTATTATAGTAATTTCTCTTCTGTTAGAATCTTACATCATAGAAGTCATAGACTTCTAAGTGTATGGGAAATGTTTTGATCTACTTGCCCTTATGACAAGCAATTGAGTCCCAACAGTTGCGGACCGAGTTGAGTTGAGATAATGGGAATCGAGTTTCGATTCAGGTAAGTCATTTGGTCTTACTTAGCTAGCTTCTCGATATGAGTGTGAATAATGATAGTGGTGTTTGAATGATTTGTTTTTAATCGTACTTGTTAGTAATTATCGACCGACCTACATATTTGGCCTAAGAGTAACGGGCGGTGGCATTTTGCTCAGTTAGCCCGAGGGCGCTAGGGGTTTCTTTAGGGACTAGTCCATATTTGGATTGTTAGCTAACAGTTATTCCGTGTTGTAGTTTTTGTAGAGATAGATAGTTGCAGAGAGATCCGGAAAAGATGGTCAGCCAGGTCCACGTACTCATTAGATGGGGACGGGGGAGTCTTCCATACGACATGTATGTTATATATATATATATATATATATATATATATATATATATATATATATATATATATATATATTTTGTAAAGCTGTCACATGTGTACATTCATACGATAAAAATATTATGTTTGGAAATTATTTTAAATACATTTGTGCCTTGTTGTAAGATTCTAGGAAAGTTGTTGTTAAACCAAGGTCGGGACCCATTATGAGGTCCTAACCAGTAGCTCCCGAGTTGTGAGAACTTGGGGTGTTACAACATGGTATCAAAGCTCTGGGTTGAAACCAATGGCACTTGGAATCTTCTGAAAGACCGAATGTAGATATAATCAGAACCCGAAATGCTTGTACTACAATACACTAATCAAGTGTCATCACTAATTATCTCACCAACTTGGATTATTTGAACTAGAAATTCGAGAAGTAGTTATCCTTTCAGAATTTGGGTTTATTTGCCCGCACATATGTTGGCGATCACAAGATAAGAGTGTTTTATAATATTTTATGCAAAGTGATGCATGTAGAGAACATTATTGACTTTTATGGTATGATTATGCAACTTGAAACGCATAAGAATTCACTGGAGGTAGCATTTGGTGCTACAATAATACACATCATATGCACATCAATCGTGGTGATAGAAGGAAGCATGTTGGGATCCAAGATCTCACAACGCACGGTTGCCACTGTTGGAGGCTGCTTGTTTCTCGCTTTCTCAGTTTCTTCCTACTTTTGTCCTCCATTATAAATTTTGACCCAACTTAAAAATACGGTGATGTTACTTACATTTTTTTATAGTTATAATTGGGTTTGTGTAACTCGATGGACTTGAACTTGTGTAATTAAACCTTGGAATTTTTGGCTTTGATGGATATGGAGCTGGCGAGCTTCCCTTCTATTGTATGAAATTTTTTTGTGACAATGACGAGATAATTCGAAAACATTTTTAAAGAGATGATACGTCCTATGTGCTTTGTTTGTGTAAATAGACCTTGTGTAAATGACGGACCTTGTGTTAATGACGGACCTTGTGTAAATGACGGACTTGTGTAAATGGTGGACATGTGCAATTAAAAATATGTATTAACATTGTGTAATTGAAATTGTGTAAATATGTCTCAACATTGTGTAATTGAAATTGTGTATTCATACCGTATATGAACAAGAGAATACACAAAGTTCAATTAGCCAGCTGGTATAAGGGCGGTAGGAGGGCCTGTCGCCTAGTGTTCGATACTCACTAGCTACAATATTTGTATTTTGGACTGAGTTTGGGCTTATATAACTCGTGCGGGCCTACTGGGCCTGAACTGAATTTGGGCTTTATTAAACTGATTGGGCTTGGACTCAATTAAATTAAAATTATCAATTAATCTTTATCAATAAATAAGAGGGGTCTAGTTTGTCTACGAGATACAAAAAGTGTCTACTTACCCAACTCATCCAAAACCAATCAAATTACATACTGGAATATCATAATTAAAAAACATTTACATTGGTTCAAATCAGGAAGTTGAAAACATTTCTAACATTTGAGAAATAACTATTAGAAGAAACTAGCATACAGAAGATGTAGTCCAAGCAATGAAGAATGTTGCTAACAACTTGGCATGAGAAAATGCTAGATCGATGAGGCTGCTACCAACAGTAATAATCAAGAGAATAAGAAAAGGTTGTCACAGTTTTATTAGTTTTATTGGTATGATAACCGATATTTGGTTAAAATATGATTTCATTATTGCTCCTGTTAATCAGAAAAGACTCTGGGTTGAGAGTAAAAACACAACTCTTCAAATAACTTTGCCATCTACAGCAGAAGAAAACAAGTATTGCAGAGCTTATCAGCAGGAACAAGGGGAGCTTGGAGATGCTGATCTTTGAACCCGAGAAGACCGTAAAAGTAATCCGAGAAGACAGTATTGATGGGCTTTCTCAACAAACTGTTGAGGATCTCATACCGGATCTAGATTTAGATCTAGATCTAAATCTCCGTCTTTGCGCAGGCCAGTCACCGGCCTAGTGAGGTTGAGCTGGAATGGTTGGTATTGTTGAAGATGAAGGGGAAGCGATGGGTGGCTTTTGAGAAGGGGAAGTCGCCATTTTTGAGAGAGAAAGCAAGCGAAGAGAAGACAGATTCGGAAAGTAGGGTTCTACGGTAAAAACGAAAATGGGATATTTTACTAAACCATAAAATGTAAAAGGCCTACTTACTAAACAAAAACCTGAAAATAGCCCACTAACCAAATCAACCCAATTTAAAATAACAATTTCTTATTTTAATTAGTCACATTGCACATCATAATATAATTTTGTATTTATCTATTACTTGCAATATTTTTTTCAACTATAATCTCTATTTAATATTTACAAAAAAATAAAAATATAATATAATATGAGTGAAGCTCTTTTTGAAAATTTTACATTTATATCAACATTGATAAGCTCTTAGTTGTCAAACGCTCAATAAGCTTATAAAAAAAATTTATTAGTTCAATTAACTACTTATTTCAGCTCTCAATCATCTTCAACTTCAATTTATTTCAGCTCTCAATCATCTTTTACTTCAATTTCAGGCTTTCAGTTACAATAAACTTCTACAATAAGTTTGTGCTTCCCAAACAGATCATACACCTCTTTGAATAAACAAAAAAGAGTTTCAATAAGATCATGAATTTCACCGTTAAAGTTTTGGGTTACCTATTAATGCATTAGAGTTCTACAAATTCCTCTCCAAGTTTAGATAAAGTTTTCCATTTTCAATTTAGGTCGAAATGTGAAAGATATACTTGGAAACTTTTGAATGACGCACATATGATCTCATAAATTTCCTTACGCACGAAAACTCGGTCCATAAACCACATAATGGCTTTGAAGTCGACCGAAAAATTACAGTAGTTGGAGATGATTGTTTGTGGTTATTACAAGTTAATCGCAAAACTAACAACTATACTTGTCAACTGATTATATCAACTAGCTTTCAAGTTTGGATTCATAGTTCAAAGTTGTATAAGTGTGTCCCAACCTTGCTAAACCGCACAATGTAACATTTTAGATCCCGGATTCAAGTTCCGTTTACACAAGCGTCTTCTTTGAATCTCATAACTTATATTATAACGACGTGTCTCCTTGAACTTTGGATGATTTCTAACTACCCTAATGACCGATGAATACCATAAAATCACCTACATTTCTCCCCTGTTTAGTGTAATATTTGATGCACAATATAAGCAGATATTCATACTAAACGAGTGAATAAAAATGTGTTAAAATTTTAATTTTCAATTATAATTATCACACATTATTATCACTTGAGAATCATCGTGTCCCATAAATTAAACCATTCAACTCATTTGAACACATGTAAATACACACAACTGAAGGTGTTTATGCTTGACATTTCACAACTCACGTGATCCTTATCCATTCTTGAGAATATATGAAGCCAAGTTCTCAAGCTTCATCAATCTGCCACACCTCATGTCAACTTGACAGGTCTTTTTAATAAACATAGTCATATAGATAACAGAGTCTGATAACAAACATAAAAATCACTTTTGTCACTCACCCATTAACCTTATCATCTATGATTGGATTTACCCACTATTAGTTACCATTATAAATATTGTAAAATTATAATAGTATAAATTTATGTTTATATTTTCAATTTATTTCATTCATAGAAAACAAAATAAAATGTATATACTTGTCCTCTTCGGATATCGATCAAAATCTCTAGTATCACACCTTCTTTTAATTATATAAATTATAATAATATATTTTTAAAAATATCAATTTAATATGCACCACTTGTTTGAACTATATAAGGTGTAATAAATACCTGAAAATATTAATTTAAAAAAATATAAAACTTCATAATAAGGCAGTAGGGTGAATGTGAAAGGTGATTGGACAGGGGAGAAACGCGTAGAAACAAGCAAAGCAAAATGGTCAATTTCCAACAATCCCAAAACAAATGAAAGTCGTCCTCTATCCTATTCGTATGTATGACTTCACCTTTGCACAAGCCTGCCTGGGTTGGATATTAGCTGTCATCCTATTATCAACATTTTCATTTTTATTATAATTATTTTTATTAATTCTAATTTAATCCCCTTTCTTCCAAAATATTCTCCACTTTTCTTTTACCTTTTCATTTCAAATCTAAAACGATCATTCATTCACAATTTTTCAAAGCTATCACTTTTTTTGCAAAAATGGATATTATATTTGAAAAGAATCTATATTACTTACTAAAACTAAGGACACTATCGCCACATGTCAATCAACCAGTAATGCCACATAGGATTTTTTGTAAAATATTTACTAAAATGCCATTTTAATTAATCTTTAAAATAATTAGTAAACTGTTATTATTATTAATTATTTTAATTATAATTTTATAATGAATCCTAACCACCATAATTTATATTAAAAAACTTAAATTAATTAAAATTTCTTTTTATTAAATTCCTAAATGTTAGGGGAAATTGATTCAAATTTCTAACAACCCCAATTTATAAAAAAATATTTTTCTATTTTTTAATAGAATTTGATACGTAAATTTTCTGAATTTTGAAAATTCAGATTGCAAATTACAAATCTAAATTTTTTTAAAAGCATAATCTATATGTTAATAGAATTTGATAAGTATATGTTTTTTTTACTATTTTTTAATAGAATCTATATAACTTAATAAAATAAAGGATGCTAATACCACATGTCAAGCAACGAGGAAATCAGCTTTTTGGTAAAATATTTACTAATTTACCATTATTATTAAAATTTATATTTTAATTTGTTAGAAAATTAACCTCAACCAGCATTTTTTTAATTGCATAATCATCTAGATTTTGTAATCAGAATTTTAAAATAAAAACAAATTTTACCAATATTGTTCAACAATATAAATTAAAGAAATTTGAAAATTTAAAATTTCTAAAAATTTGTTAAAATACCCACGATATCTCTTCAAAGACGAAATTTTAAAAAGAAAATTAAAAAAGCAAAAATTTGAAAACAAAAAATTATTTAAATCGAAAGCTTTAAGAAGTTCCTTAACTTTTATAAAACTTTAAATAATTATATAGCATTTGCCAAAGCAAATATTATGTGGATACAGAATAATTTAATTATTTATAAAGTTCACAAAAGTAGATTAACCGTAGAATAATTTAAATTCTTAATAAATTTCACAAAAGTAGATTAACCGTAACTTATCCTCAGTACAAGTTCTTTAGATAACTATTTTTGTTAAAAAAAAAAACAGATTTTTTTGTTACGTTTGTTTTTTTACCTTTTCAATTCTTAATATATTTTTTAATTGAGTTGAAATTAATAGATAGTTGCAGGTTTTTTGCAAATTTTTATTTCGAGATTGTTACGGAACGTTTCTCATCCAAATCAAAATAGTTATGATATACATTTATCCTTAAACGTCAACATTTTACAATTTATTTTTTAACATAAAAATTTTAAAATAAAATTATTTAGATAATTACATTTGACTTTCTTCAAAATCTCGATAGCCAATTTTTAATTTAAAGAAGCTTTCTCAACAAGTTTTGTTAATCCTAATTAAACCTAATATTTTGCGGTATATATATTCGTAGAGGTGAGACTTCGGTGCTTTCATTACTTTCGTTGATATGCATTCGTTATGTTCTACTATCTCGGTGATTTCATTACTTTCGTTGTTATGCATTCGTTATATTCTACTATCTCGGTGCTTTCATTATTTACTTTTTATTTGAAAACTAATATATTTATATTTTGAAATGCAGGTTGCTCCAAACTAGGTTCATGTTCATCCGATGGTGAATCCTCATATATATATATATATATAAGAGACAAACACCATTCTATCATCCTCGACGATCTCCTTGGTTGTATAATGTTCATCGGCGGCGATTAATGACGATTCCAACGTCATCAAACCTCCTTGAACTTAGTTTTTCTTCGTCTTTATTAACTTTGACAATTTTTTTTGCAAATCTACCAACAAAAAGCTTAATATTCTAAGTTTTTTCACTCATTGTGAAATATCGGCTCTAATATGTTTAATTAATCTCTCAATACTCCGTTATCAATGCAACCATTGCTCGAAGAATAGCAAAAGGACGTGCAAGAATCGCATCTTAGCTTATTTATAGATGGATCAAATTTAGATACCATGACAACTTGCCTAGAGAGGATGAAGAATCACTCTCAACATTGTTGATATGCCACATAGGATTTTTTTAAAAATATTTACTAAAATGCCATTTTAATTAATCTTTAAAGTAATTAGTAAACCGTTATTATTATTAATTATTTTAATTATAATTTTATAAGGGATCATAACGACCATAATTTATATTAAAAAAATTAAATTAATTAAAATTTCTTTTTATTAAAATCCCTAAATGTTAGGGGAAATTGATTCCAATTTCTAACAACCACAATTTATAAAAAATTATTTTCCTATTTTTAATAGAATTTTATACGTAAATTTTCTGAATTTTCAAAATTCAGATTGCAAATTACAAATCTAATTTTTTTTAAAAGCATAATTTATATGTTAATAGAATTGATACGTAAATGTTTTTTTTAACTATTTTTTAAATAGAATTTGATACGTAAATCCATATCTATATACTTTACTAAAACGAACGACATAAAGTTGATGTGACACTCTCACATTTTTTTCTCGAATTAAATTTGTTACTAAATCACAAATTAAACTAAATTTTTTAATTTTATTAAAAGAATATTTAAAATATAAATGAAAAAAATAAAATTCGTCCAAAAACTCAAAGAAGTTTTGAAAAATCTGTATGATTTGCTAATTAGAAAAACCTTTTTTATTAAATCAAAAATATAAATGTTTTAAAAATTCATCAAAAAAATCAAATCAATTTTAAAAAATCAGTATGGTTTGTTTCTAATTAGAAAAACTTTTTTTATTAAATCAAAGATATAAATGTTAAAATTTAAAATTCGTCCAAAAAATCAAATTAGTTTTAAAAATCTGTACGGTTTGTTAATTAATAAATTTTTTTCATTAAATGAAAAATATATATGTTAAAATTTAAATTCGTCAGAAAAAAATCAAGATTGTTTAAAAAAATATGTACGATTTGTTAATTAATAAATAAAAATATAAAATATCATCCACAAATTCATTTCTAAAACAAAATAAAATTTTAAAATGTAAAATATAAGCCGAAAGTTTTTTCAATATGAATATTACATCAATAAAATCTTAACCGAAAATATCATTATGGTGCCGTTTAACTCAAATTCATTTCGTAATAAATAAATCTAAAATTTAAAATATAAGTTGAATGCTTCAGTATAAAGATTCGGTAAATCAAATCTTAAGCGAATCAAACAAAACTTATCAGATAAACTTCTTATATAAATCTTCTCGAGCAATCAAACAAAACTTATCGGATAAACTTCTTATATAAATCTTCTCGAGCAAGCAATACACAATTTTGTCTTCAATTTTTCTATATTTAAGGATCACCTAATTGCTCAGTATTCATCTATCTCGCACGTTTTTACCAATCTGAAAAATCATAATCATTTTGTCATTGATCGAAGGTAATTCTTTCAGTTTTAGATTTCATCTTCTTTATTGATAAAATTCATATGCTTATTTTTGTTTCGGAAAGATCTATCGATAGGTGTCAATATCTCATAAGCATTAGATGAGTGTGAATTGGAGATCGGGTAGAGGGCAAAGTTTCACATATCGACTCGAATCACCCATTAAACCTTTGGATTATCTCACAATTTCTCTTTTTTAATAATTAATGTGCTTGATAAATTGGTTAGATATTTGCACAGTATGAGTGTTTTAATGAAAATTATTTTTTCTTTGCAGGTGGAAGGAATTCGGTGACATCATAGTCCTCCCGGAATCTTCCTTTAAAATTCTCGTGGAACTCAATATATAGTATAATTTGGCTTGCTGTTGCTAAATGTCCAATTTAACAGATGCATGTCACGAAAAAAGTTTATATTAATTGTCGATTAAGTATGATGTAATTATAATATATATTTTTATTTATTGAAAAATAAATGAAATCAAACACACAGGTCACGAAAAATTTTCATTTTAATAATTGATTAATTAAATTTCAATCATAAGATATATTATTATTTATTAAAAAAAAAACCGTGCTTGGCACGGGCACTGAACTAGTATATAATAGGTTTTTCAATTAAGATGACTAGTTTAGGGTAGTGTATTAATATTTATAAGATATATTTCTTACAAAAATTTTTGATTTTTAATATATTGATAATAATGTGTTGAATTTATTTATCATATGTAAATTATGTAATGTATTATTAATTTAAACATTCAAATTAAAATATTCATCATTAAAGTTGTTAAAAAAAATATAAATAATGCACCTCCGATAAACTTTTACATTTTTAAGCCGCATATGGTCAACCAGGTCAAGGATTTCAGCAAATGGAATTAAAAGATAAAATTAGTGGGCCAATGACCCACATACTAGTAGGTCAGTGATCTGCATACTAGTAGCTCGGTAACCCCATATCAGTAGGTCGGTCACCCGCATTACTAGATATCAATCTAGTATAAATAAATATTATACTTAATTTTAGTCAAAATTTAAAAAAATGTATGACTTGTTCTATCTTCAAACCTTCCATTTCTATTTATACAAGTTCTCAAATTGTAAGTCTTATTTGATAACTAGTTTATTACCCGCACTTTGTGCGGGTTGAGTTTTAATAAATACTTAATACTTAAAAATTTATATGTATATTTTTGTAAAATAAAAATTCGGATAATGAAATTATAATTATTATTATGACTTTAATTCTCTTTTAAATATTTATCACTTCTAATAATTATATATTTAAACTGATATGTTAAGATATGCTCGTTGGTTAAAAAAAATCCTTAAAAGTTTAAAAACTGTTTTTATAAAACTATTTATTTAAATATTTTTGAAAAATTTAAAAATCAATTTCCAATTTATATTAACATTTAGAAATCACTTTTTATAATAATATTTTAGGCTTCGAGAAGCATAGCGTTGACATGTGGCAATAGAAGCTTCTACTTTAATAGATATAAGATAAGATATGTATATTTTTGTAAAATATAAATTCGGAGAATGAAATTATAATTATTATTATGACTTTTAATTCTCTTTTAAATATTTATCTCTTCTAATTAATTATATATTTAAACTGATTTGTTAAGATATGCTCGTTGGTTAAAAAAAATCCTTAAAAGTTTAAAAACTGTTTTTATAAAACTATTTATTTAAATATTTTCAAAAAATTTAAAAATCAATTTCCAATTTATATTAACATTTAAAAATCACTTTTTATAATAATTTTTTAGGCTTCGAGAAGCATAGCGTTGACACGTGACAATAGAGGCTTCTGCTTTAATAGATATAAGATAAGCGTGGATAGAAAAATTTATAAAAATATGACCGCATTAAAAAAAAAAAACGTGCATAACAAATAATTTTTTAAATAATTATGAGAAGGAAAAAAATATTTTTTAAAAGATTTGTTGGATATGTGTTATAACAATCTAACGTAAAATTTACGTAAATTTGATCTAATTTGTTAAAAAAAAATATATGAATTAGTTTTAAATAATTATTGAAAAATGATACTTTAATAAAAATACAAGGATTTGACCTTAATATTTAATTCTTAGTCACGTCAGTAATTTGTCCACTATTTTAGTATGTTTATAAAGATATACATATACTTCTTTTTTATATTTTCAATAAATTTCTTTGAAATTCATGTTCGTATATATTCTTTTCACAATTTTGTATTTTTTTTTCAGGTTTTTTATTTATTTATTATCAAAATAGATTTGTTTTTCCAATAGTTACAACAATTTTTTATTTAATTAAGAAATCAACTCAAATCCCATTATGCAAATATAATCTTTAAAATTGTGAAATCAGTAGGTCAATGAACCACATATCAGTAGGTCGATGATTCACATACCAAATATTAACCTAATATGAACAAATGTTATAATTGATCTAAGCCAAAATGTTAAAAATATATGATTTATTTTATCTCCAAATTTTTTATTTCTATTCATACAACTCAAATTATCAACCTTATTTGATAACCGATCTGGGATAGAAAAATTCATGAAAAATATTACCGAATTAAAAAAATCAAGGATAACAATAATTATGAGAAAAATATATATTATGTTTTACTAAAAAGATTTGTTGGATATATTTTAACAATCGTGAAAAACTATATAGATTTGATCTGATTTGTTAAAATTTATAGTAATTAAAATTTAAATAAATTTAAAAAATAATATTTTAATAATATACAAAATTTTGACCGTAATACCCAATTTTTAGAGCGTTATATCAGCTATTTGTATTCTACGTTATTATGTATATATCTATAAATATGTAAATTAATTATAGCATCCAATAATCTTTAAGTCATTATGTTAATTATCGTAAAAACTAAATTCCTTACAACTAAAATTGCAATTCTCACAATAATACCAAACATCTCATTATATATCTATGGGTCCATTTCCTATCGATAATAAATAAAGTTACAAAAAAAATAAAGCGCTAATTTGGTTAATAGTTTTTTTTGAGTTTTACTTATAGTAACTAGGCTATTTAGTTTTTTAATTCGGTAAATATACCCCAACCTTATATTTTCTCTCAAACTCTAAACACTCTTCTCTCAAGTGGTAAATTTACTAAAACTAAAACTCAAAAAAGCCTAGTAAACCAAATTGTTTCAAAAATAAATTAGAATAATTACATTTTATGAGATAAAGTTTATTATTTTGTAAGGATCAAATTCTAACTTAAGATACTTTTTTTTCTTAATTCTTTTGAAATTTAAGAAATGTTGTGTCAAAAGTATACAAAGATTTTCGTAAACATTGCCTTACAACTATGGTATTTTACAAAATTTTATATTTTACAATTAGCATGTTATTTTAGGTGAAAACACTTTTTGCTTAGAAATGATTAATAACATATTCCTAATGGCTTATGGTAGTATTTAGGACATATTTGGTATTGTATTTTTGGGGGTTCATTTAGATTCTTTTTGCGGGATTTTTGGAGATAAAAAAAAATTGGGTTGCTTGGTATTAATTGGAGCTTCGGAATTGTATTATTTTACGGGATTCTTTTTGCTCAAGAATCTTGAATCTTCTCCAACCATGATTCTTCGAGATTGTTGGGGATAGATTGTCTTATTTTCATGCATAGCCTTTCTTCTTCGATAGAGCTTTTCTTCATTTTCTTCTCCCCATCTCCCGACTCTTCTCTTTGTTTGTCAAATCAGATTGAAGAACCTCAAAATCCCACCCATACAATAATCTCTTCTTCCTTCTACCTTCGATCCCAATCATGAACTCCCTCTTTTCATCTTCAACCCTAATCCTCCCCCTCAAGAAATTCATATCCATAACCTACATGCCTCGTTCCGGCGATGGCGGAACACACTCTGTTACTCTCATCCCTAGCGACGGAATTGGTCCATTGGTCACCGGAGCAGCAGTGCAGGCACTCGAGGCGATGCACACACCCGTCGAATTTGAGTCCTTCGAGGTTCACATTAATATGAGTTTCATTACTCCTAAATTGTTAGAATCAATTCGCCGGAATAAGGTTTGTTTGAAGGGGAATACTCGCTACTGAACAAAATAATAATTTGTAGACCCTGATTATCTACTAAACGAAATTTATCATTAAGTGCATTTCATACAACTCCCTCTAAAAGAGATTCAAAATTTTCTCTCTCAAGTATATACAAAGAGATGTCATTAGATAAGAAAAGTTAAACCACTTTTATTATACTTTTCTTCAATATTTAAATCGAACAAAGAACTATAAATAAATTAGAACCCTTGACACACAATAGTATATCATTTATAACAAAAAAAATCCAAAAAAAAAAATACTTATGAGATTAAGCACGGACTAAAAATATCGACGGAATAAGGTTCAAGATTAACCCGTTGTTTAAATTAACCTTGCATTTTGAATCTTTTGATGTATTTAGAGATTATATAGCCTTTCAAAATATTATTTGAAACGCACCAAAATGAATATTTTTATTATAATAAAAAGTTGTTAAATTGACCTATTTTCTATAAGTAGTCCATCCTAAGACTTCCTTATGGATGAGAATACGAGTTTTGGGATCGTCAGAAAAAATTGGTGATTGGGGTCAAGTGTTCCAAATGGGTTAAAATGTCAACAACACTATTAGTTTTCTTGAAAACACGTATAATCTAAAATTCATAAAAAAAGGCGATGATCCAACATGAAGTCATATATAATCATTTAAGCATTTTACGGGCAACTTCAAAGATTTTGAAATGTCTTGATGACACATAAATTATAGCCATCAATTCCAATATTTGAGATTTTCATTTTAGTAGCTTATTACAAGCCAATTTTAAGGGCAACATATTCTAGTTTTTTCACCGAATTTAAATTATTTTTTGTGTACATATACTAATACTTCTTCATTGTGATTTCATAAGTCTCTTTTAAGTCAAAGTGTACTGCCGTGGAAATTGAGTTTGTGAAATCTTGAGTTTGATTTTTTACATTTTATGTTATTTTTTATTTTATTTAATAGTGTTGTGGTTGTTTTGTGGCGGCCCATTCAATAATTTTATGTTATTCATGAAATTTGACCCTTGATAAAGGGAAAAAAAGAGAGATAAAAATGGACTATATAATTGTATAAGAAAATTAATTCAGAAATTTAACAAAAAAAAACTAAAAAAAAATGAAATTGGGTATCCAATTTCAATTATAAGAAAAGGGAAAGAAAATAGGATGTGATAGGCAAATTTTCTTCCCCTGTCCTTTTCCCCCCTCTTTTCATGCTTTATAAAAAGCATTTTCATAAGCCCTTTCCAATCTTCCTCTCTGCTACACTCTTTCTGCTTCTCTTTTCAAATTTGTTTCTAATCTTCCCAAATCCCCAATTTCTCTACACAAATCCCTAACACTTTTCGAGTTTTTCCTTTCAATTTTGCATTTGTGGATCTTCCCTTCTGAACCTCTTCTATCACTATCCTCTGTTTTTTTCTGCCTTTCCCCTCCATAAAACAAGACAAATTTACTAATCTACTCAATCAATACGCTCTGCAACTTTTCATCTTCTTCATCCCTCAATTCTTCTCAGCTCGAACTCAATTTTGGCAACGGAACTCATCGTTTTGAGAGGTAATTTTGTTTTCATTTATTGATGTTTAGTTACTTAGTGCTCTGCTTTAACTCGTTCATACTCTTCTTAATTGTAGAGTCCCTCACCAATCACAACCATGCAATCCATGAATTTTCTAGTCTTAGGGTTTGTTTCTCATGGCGGTGATCAAGTTTGATTTTTGACTTTTACTAGTGTTTACGTTCACACTTGTGTGCTTTCTTAGATGAAGATGATTGACACTTGACCACTCTTTTTAACGAAAATTACAGAAAACCGCCCGTTGTTAAATGCTTGTTGACAGTCAACATTTGTAACCCTTTGTAGTTAAACTGCAGAAAAGATTAGGGTTAGAAGATTGTATGACTAATGCCTGTTCAAACATAATAAAAGGACATTATACTATATGAAGCATGGTGATTGATTGCTGATAGATTTGTGATAAATCAGTATGGTTAAGTGTATGTTACCTTACAAACTTGCGTGTTACTTGCTGAATGTTTCATATAATTGTATGCCATGCATTTGACCAACTGGACCCACCATTTAGTTTTATTTTAGTGATATATTTGAGCTAATTCTCACATGATTGATTGCATTATATAATGTAAATTAGCCAAATAGCATCTATTTTTGTTGGACTTAGACTGCTTCATTGCATGGAAAGCAAGATTTCAGGTATGAATTGAGAAACCTCACCGATTTGCTTCGTTTTCAGGCTTTACACTTTGATTTTGAAGTTTCAACTACTCCCCATGTCCCATTATTGTTTCATTTACAATTTAAATATTTTCTGACACCGTCTTTCGATTCTTTTATCGTTTGTTCTATTATATGTATGGGAAATTTTATGTGATGCTACTTAATTTTTGTTTGGACTTGTGTACATGGTGGACATGCTTTCGATATAATTTACGAACTTCATTGAGTTTTCCAACTTCTATATGTATACACAAAGTAATATTTTAGTGAAACGTAACTTATACTTAACCACCTCTCATTGCACTTTTTATATATATTTTGATCATGAAAAGCACTGAAGAAAGACGGGAGATTTTGTCTTCTTCTTTTATAGAATTTTGTATAAAGAGGGTGGTTAAGTGTAATTTATCCTTTACTGAAGTTATATTTTATCAAGATGACATTTTTACAGTGGATGTATAAATCTTGATGGGAACACAGAATGTTACAATACCTTTTTCCATATACTTAGTGTATTTGGTATACATGCTTGTAAGATTGCAAAGATTCCAACTAGTTGGCAATGGATTGTGTAGTATATAGTTCTTGTACTTCATATGAGAACACGCTTGTCTTTAAATATATTAATCATTGGTTATTGCATCCTTATCAGGATTTTTTGCTCAGTCAAGATCATCCATATTTTATACCCACTTGCAACTTGTTTTTTGTTTATTGATAGAGTTGCCACACGGGTAGTTCTTGGGCTTGAACTTGTATGGATGTTTCACCCCGTGTTTTGCGGGATGACCAGATGAGGTTGCTTGATGTCCAGAATTGAAAAAGATAATATATTTGTTTGTCGTAGCAACGGAGTTATTAATTAACCCTTGATTTCAATGGGATTATTCATGATTTTGTCTCAGTCTTCTCATCTACATGGGGGAAGGCAATACTTGTGAACGTGCACTTCTATGCACTATTGCTTGCTTGGAGGAGCTAAACTCAGTTTTGAAACAGCGTATAGAACTATTGTTAATTAGGTACATAAAATTTAGTTGGTGATAGCTGATGTCTACCTGAAAACTAATCTGGGTTTATTATACTGTTAGTTCAATTGCTTGTATGGCTTTTGTCTTCCAAATATATGAATGAAGATATGGCTTTCTGAAACTCTGAAGACATAATAATTTGGTAATAATGTTAGCCTTGCATTTCTGGAATAGTCTATTCTTTGTGATTAGGAGTAGGTGCCTTATACGTTGTTTCTAGTGCTACTTTGTTTTTTGATTCTCATGCATCAGGAAAAAATGACAACAGTACTACGTTGCTGTTTTGGTTTTCTTCCAATGTTACTCTAAAGGTCCTAACTTAGGTATCATTTGTTAAGTTGATCACACTGCTACGTTCGCTTATGGATATGTATGGTTGATTCCTTAGTGTTAAGGAGTCTATAAGGAGGGAATGACTGAACTTAAAAGGAGGCAGAGCTCCACTGATTACCGAACACTTACTTCTGTTGCACCCAAACGACAAAAGGCTGAGATGGGTACATCAATGACAAGCAAGGTTGCAACATTTGGCCTTTTTGCTTTTGTACTTCGTTACTTTTCCCGTAAAATTGGAACGATATATGCTTTGCCTCCTCCTACAATTAGAAGATGGTTATCAAATGCCATCAGCTACTTGTTAGACGTTGCCCTTAATTCAATGATGTGTGGCTTCCTGAACAAATTATGATGTCATGAATTAGGACTTTTTTAATTGTTGGAAACTTTTTATTTAGTCTTGCATATCCATTTTTTCTTAAGTAGAAATTGCGAGTTAGAAATTTGAGACAATTTTGACTTGTCTGTGACAAAATATCTACTTATTTCTAGCAACAAAGGTAGTCCAAGTATCGGCTGTGAAATGGTAAATTAAACAATTTTGACTTTCAGTTTGGGAGCATTTGCAAGTGCTTTATCTCAAAGGAGTTACAAATCGAACATTTTACACGTTGGACCTAATTGCATACACTTGTTATATTCTTGAGAATCTCTTGTGCTTTATATTTGTATCTATGCTGTCTATCTTTGTCACAACTTCTGCAGGTCTAACAATGTACTTTCTTGACTAACAGGAAGCTAAAGAAAGAATCGGCGAAAGAATAATGGCGTTACAGCAACTTGTTTCACCTTATGGCAAGGTATGGATGACAAATTTGTCGAAACGTTTGTGTCTAAATTGTCACGTGCTTTTATGAACACTACATAAATGATCTTCCATATCTATTGAAATGCAAATGCATTGCTGCCTTTTGTATGTTCCTTTCTAATGTAATTTACAAATGTGTTGAATTTCACTTCAGACCGATACAGCTTCTGTTCTGTCAGAGGCCTTGGAGTACATTAGGTTTCTCCATGAACAAGTCAAGGTCCGTGTCAACTTCTACCTCTTAAACCTACTGTACGTGACTTTATTATCTCTGAACTAGGTTTGAAGCAGATGCATTGTTGTTGTATATGCAAACGTCACATATGGTGGTGGTCTTTTTGGCTTCATAGGCCATATGTTAAGGAGGCTCTCTTATTGTATGATAAGTTTGACCCATGGTTGCTTGCAGGTTTTGAGTGCTCCATATCTTCTTTGTGGCCCGGTTACTAAAATGGATGTGAGTATTTTCTAGACTCAAATGACTTGCCTAACTTTCATGTGACTTGAGAGAATTTGCTATCACTTGTGTAGATATTATAGTGGTACACGAACATGTTGATGGGTATCTACAACGATTACATAAATAAGTTTGACCCAAGGTCGGCGGGTAGTTCTCCAACTGCAATTGGTTTTAGGATCAAACGTCACTGGACTTATGTGGGTTAGCCCAACACATGAGTACAATGAGGTTTCACCCCAAAAGCGTTGGCAATAGGACTAGCCACCGGCATTAAGCAAGTCCCACAATGTCACCAAGTGGCCATGACTCAAATTTAGAACTGTGAATATCCAATAGATTCAAACCCGAACATTGTGGTGTTGCAGTCGTAGCCGGAATCATTCTGAGTTTACTTTGTTCATCATTAACTTGTTAGAGGCAATCTTACATTGAAATACAGATAGCAGAGCAATACAGCTTGAGGAACAGAGGGTTATGCCTGGTACCGACGTCGAGCACTATGGGGTTATCTGGGAGCAACGGGGCAGATATTTGGGCACCGATTAAGTCCAGCTCGCCTCGGTTCTAAGCTCAGAGTCATCTCCTCTAAGATCTGACATTGACACGCTTTTGATGTCGTCGAGCAGCTTCGAAAGGGGTTGGAACTTTTGAAGCGTTATATGGCCATTGTACAAAATGGGATATGTTTATCTTAGCAGCTCAATAGGATGAATCCCAATCCAAAAGTGTTGTAAATGAATCCCAATCCAAGTGTAGCTCACTTGCTGTAGTTACCACTGCTATACACTTGTATGTCTTTTAAGTTTCTTCCATGCTCTATTTAAGTCCTGATTACAGGGTCCTTTGCTTCTCTCCAAGAGATTATAATATCTTATTTTGGTTAAATAAACACCATTTTATACGTCGCTTTGGTATCGCCCACCTGGATATATAAACATACTTGATGGATAACAATATCTTCAACTCTTTCTTAAAAACAACGGGCTTAAGTTTGAACAAAATTTCATTATACCAGTGACTTATGATACACGGACATGGCCCATGGGAAACTGACACGGTGAGAAACAGGGAAACGACAATTCTCAAAGATATAATAACCGGAAACACTGCGAGGAAAACAAATAATGTAACATTTCAAAACTATTGAAATGTGAATATATATATATATATATATATATATATATATATATATATATATATATATATATATATATATATATATATATATATATATATATATATATATATATATATATATATATATATATATATATATATATATATATATATAT
>BSUD01000005.1:45594375-45607746 GCA_033239045.1 Fagopyrum esculentum
AAGCTCCTGTTAAACGTGAATCGTAGCCCCCCCCCACCCCCACACACACAAAACACAATTGTAAATTGACGTTCGTACCTGTTTCTCCTTCTTCACCTGCAAACCGCATTTGTAAATTGACGTTCATACTCCTCCTCCTTCAACTGCGAACCGCATCTTCGTTTGTGGAGATATGAAGGTCTAAATTAAACCTAAATTCACACAAATTTCAAAAGCCCCAAATTTCGCAGTCTAGGGTTTGCTCAATAAAATCTCGCCCAAAATACATACCCATATTGTAGCCAAGAGAGGAGGAAGAATGTAATGGTGTTTCAGGAGATAGGAGATAACCCGGTAGCAGGCGACGACGGCTACACCAACGACTTCATCGACGGAACTTGGAGGTGCGTTTCTGGGCAACACGCAGGGAAGAGAAGGAGGATTGTGCATTTTAGGTTTATGTGAACGGTAAAAAATATTAGTGGGGGTATATTTACTAATTTAAAAACTGAAAAAAGCCTAGTTAGTGTACAATTAAAAAAAACAGCCTAGTTACCTAATTAGCCCAAAATTATATTAAGGTATAAATATAATACTTTAATAATAATATTTTTAATATATTTTTAATTATGTCCTTTCATTTTATAAATTTTTTAATTTAATCATCACAACTTAGCCCTATTAGTTAATAAAAAAAAGACAAAGTTTGGAAGAAATAATTTTTCTTAGTCTTAAATAGTATTTCAAATTAAGTTGTTAGCTAATGAACGGGTCAATTGCTAATTAAGTTGTTAGTTAGTAGATTTGGTAACAAACAAAATCGTATTGTTATAACCGTAAGATACTGAATATGATGATAAATGATTTCTTTTTGTTGATTTGGCATGATATGGAAAATGTTTTAATTTTGAATTAAAATTGTAATTAAAATATGGCAAATCTGTAATTAAAATATGGCAAATCCGTAATTATTTGCTAATAAATTCTAGGTGGCATGGCTAATGTGTTGACATGTGGACTAAGAGGGTTGTGTTTTAGTAGTATATATATAGATATAATATTGGTCTTTCTAATCCACAATAAAGAAATTTAATTTAGAAAGAAATTCCTATTAAAATAAATAGGTTTAACTTTAAAATAAAAGATTTATACCTTTCTTTGTAATATAAACTAGTTTATTATCCGTGCCCTGCACGAGATATGATTTAATATCTATTATAGATATATAAATATAAAATTATTTTATTAGAGTTTAATATAATTTATGCACTATAAGTTTAACAAAAAATTTTAATACACATAATGTGATAAAATCAACGAGAAAACTTATAATTGCACTCTTAGAATAAGGTTGATAAAAAGTTTTAGGTTCGTTTTTTTAAAAAATTATTCAATTTATATCAGCAATTAAAAAATATACATTTAAATTACATAATACAAAGATTTAAAAAAGTTTGTGGGTTGAGGAGAAATATGAGTCAAATTTTTAGTAATTCTTTTTGGATTTTAACAATCTTATTGAAATTACTGAATTTAAAGATTTAAAATTTATGATAAGATAGGATTTAAGATTTATGATAAGATAGGAGTTAAGATTTAAGATATTAGAAACTTAATTAAAAAAATTTGGGATTATTATTAATTGTTAAAATGACACGTGGAATTAGAGTTCTTACGGTGAGACACGTGAATTTAGATGCTACTCCTGTAATATATAAGATTAGAATTCTTGCCCTTAAAAAAAAAAAAAAGAATTCTAAATAGTATTGATGTTGCTCAACATTACTAATTGATGGCAAGTGATAGACTTGATTATGACACTTGATCTTAAAGGGAAATGAAATTGAATTATGATACTTATTCGTATAGTATGATTATATTTAGTTGGGAACAATATTGATGTTGATTAACTTTCTTATGATAGTCTTTGTTTACCTTTCAATTATGATACTTGGATGCCTCGCTATGTTTTATATTTAAATCGCATTGAAATTCCAGTTATGAAAAATAAAGTGGATGAAATGGGTTATTGGACTCTTATTGTTTATAGGAATATCGTTGCACCAATTAGACCCCTTTGTTTATTACGTAATAAAATAGGTCACTTTAACTTTTCCAAAAAAACTAAATTAGTTCATATCTATAAAGCTCGTGACTAGGAGTCGACATTCCTCCCTCTCCATTTGCGTTTTTTGTACATTCCGTTCCTTGCAAATTTGGAAACAATAATAAAGTTTCGCTCGTCGTCTAAAGGATCGTGTATTCATCTTCTTCAAGATAATTGAGGATCTGCAAAATTTCGATATAGATATCGTCCATGGGTATCTTGTGTACGTGTAATTGCTTGTGTAATTACTATTTTGAAAATACTTGTGCAATTGCTTTATGTAATTACTATTATGAAATTGCTTGTGTAATTTGTTTTGAGTAAATGATAACGCGTTCTTCCTATGAGAAATTGTATTATCTCAAAATTGTTTGAATATTTGCTATGGTTTTTTTCGAAACGGCTTGTGTAATTATTTTTTCGAAACTGCTTGTGTAACTACTATGGTAAATGATAACATGTTCTTCTTATGAGTTTTTTTTCGAAACTGTTTGTGTAGTTGTTTGTGTAATTACTATTTTGATAGTGCTTGTGTAATTGATTTGGGTGTTTTCGAAACTGTTTGTAATTGCTTGTGTAAACCAAACCCTGTTACATGTTTATTTGTTGTGTACATGGAAAATTTTTGATAGAGAAGACGTTCAATCGAAAACCAGATCCAACTTCACGATGATAGTTTTTGATATATCTTTTTAAGCGGAAAAACATATAGTTAAGGAGAGAGATGTTGACATAATTAAGGACGAGAAAAACATTATTTATTTAATTTTATCAATAGACTAGTGGGGTGAGGGGCCTAGTTTATTTCCAATAAATAAAAAAGATGTGATTTCTTCATGTTGATTTATTATTATTATTATTATTATTATTAAATACGTATGTAAATAAATTATGGGTGTAATTCGTAGAAGAAGATTATCGAGTTATTAAGAATTATAATCTCGTAAGATTATTTTAAGAGATTATCCCAAAGTAGTCTTGTCCCTTCATCGAACTTGTCATATATCTTTTTAACAAAATATAAGTTAGCAATTAGTAAAAAGTTAATAAGATATTGAATATTGTGGTACTTGCAAAGTTGTTTTAGATAACAAAGTTGTTCTAATTACACATGTATTAAACAATGAGATATTGAATATATGTTTAATGAAGGGGACATCTTCGTCAATCTATTTCATGACTTATTGCTTTCAATACAAAATATTGAATAATATGAGAGCACTTATGAACCTTCGATAATCGATCAATCAACAATAAATAAACTCACAATCTTTAAGAGTCAAGTCATGACTATTAGTTGGTATTTGGTAGTGTAGTGTATATTACTATTTCTTGTATCTTATTTACAAATAATTTTGAAAATATGACATATTATAGTAAAAATATTTATAAAAAACATAATTATTTGTACTTTATATATCAAATATTTATATTTACCACACAAAATATCTATATTTATCACATGAGTACTCGTATTTTATATAGTGAACATATTTAAGTTCAATAATTCATATTTTTTTTAGCAAACGGCATAAAATATACTATTAAGATTGATTTTTTTTAAGATCAACGATGCTTTGCGGGAAATCATCAAGCCAACAAAAAGTTACATCAGAAGTAGGGAGTCTAGTTGCGTAGTGGGCAACAGTAATAGCAGACCGGTGAACATGTCGGAAAGAGACAAACGATAAATTATTGGAAAAAGACAAAATGCTAGAGTAGTGGGATGAGACTAAAGAATAGGAGGGGTAGACTTGTTGCATTGTAACTTCACAAGCATCTTGATCAAGGCGGAAGCATCGGATTCGACAATGAGCGGGCTGTGCAAGAAGTCTTGCGCTGCGTCAAGTGCAAAGCGGACAACGAGGGCCTCTTCCAACGCGGGATATGTGGTACCAAGGTAACGTTTTGTTGCCACCAGCAGGAGGGAGCCCCTAGAGTCTCACAGAACAACCCTGAAGCAAATAAACCCGTCGAGCAACACAACGTCAGAATTAGCTTAAGGACCCCGATGGTGGCGGTATCCATAAGCTGTCCGAGGGCGGAGCCGAGGTGTTAGCAACTGTTCGAGGGGGACACTGAACAAAGTCGGTGACCCATCGCCGGTACCCATCACACAGAAGCTCACCGGAGAAACGCTACTCTTCAAATAGTGTTTTGTTTCTCAAGGACCATGCGATCCAACAAATAGTCAAGAAATCAGAAACGCTAATGCTACCACTGACCAAACAGATGTCTTCAAGAACCGACATCGGATCCGAGTGAGAAGAGGACATGAAAGCTGCCAGCGAAGTGGATGCACTCCAAGCAACAGAAGCATGAGGGCGGAACGGTGCCAACACTTAAGAACCAGCTACAAAGAGTCCATGCCGATCTTACCTAGCCAGTAGGTGGTCTTGACCATAAAAACCCCCGACGGGTGAGCTCCTCAGACGAGCTGATCAGTGGGTGTGTTGGAAAGCAATGGGATACCCAGTATTCTAGTTGTGTTGGCTAAAGAGAAAGCAATCTATAGGGCGTTATGATCCCACTCACAAGTCAAAGGATCAATGAACTTCGACACTGAGATTTCTTTGCTCAAGCATGGGTTAAGCGAGGACTGTCAAAGCCGAAACCCCTAGGAACCCAACGGTCTTTGGCTGTATTAATGTCCCGACCATTACCTACAAGCCAACCAATACTTTCCCGGAGAAGAGCCTTTGACCCCCCAAATACTTCTCCATGAATATCTCAACCTCAAACCTCGTGGTGAGTCAAGAAAAGAGGAGTGACAGAAATACTTGGATCACAATACGGTATCAAGGAGCGAGTTAATCAATGTAAGTATTCCCCATCCTTGCCGCGCAAGAAGTGCTTCATTGAACACTTTGAGGTCCTGAAAACTCATTCCACCTTGGACTTTAAGAACACATAAATCACTCCACGCATGCCATTGAATCCTCCAACGGGATTCAAAAGAGCCCCACCAGAATTTTGCCAAAAGCGAGTGGATCTCGTCGATGAGGCCGTCAGGAAGGTGGTAAACATACATTATATAAGTCGGGATACTCTGAAGAACTGCCTTAATCATGACCTCTTTCCTAGCCAAATATAAGAGTCGCTCCTTCCACCCCTCAACCTTTTTCCATATGCGCTCTTTGATGAAGGAAAAAACAACCTTCTTAGGTCGCCCAATGACTGAGGGAAGTCCCAAATATTTAAAGTGACGATCAACACGCCCCATCCCCAAACAAGAAGCTAAAAGAGCTTGCTGGTTAGCATCAACATTCTTGTTGAAAGCCACTTCCGATTTTTGCAAATTTATTTTGTTTCCTAAATCCCTCTCATATTGACTGAGTAATTCAGTTATCTTCGAGCATTCTATCGAATTAGCACGCAAACAAAAGGCTATCATCAGCAAAAAAAATGTGAGACACAGATGGCGAATTGCGACTTACAACGATGTCGTGAATTGCCGAATCACACACAACTCGGTTAATGATATGTGATAGTCCTTTTGCCCCTAGGATGAACATGATAGACAACAAAGGATCACCCTAACGTAATCCCCGAGAAGGAAGGACATACCCCTCGATTGAGCCATTGATTTTGAACGAATATCTCGCTCCACATACACAACACATGACTCGAATAATCCACGCTTGTGCACCGCCCCTGCAGCCCAGGGATCCGCCCCTGCGAACTTCTGCGGCTGCAACCATCTTTGTTGACTCTTGACCCATGCTTTACCTTGGCTTCCTATATAAGCTTCCCTTTGCTTCCTGATGAGGGTTTCTTCACCTTCTCCGGCCTTCTTCTCCTCACGTTCTTCTTCTTCTCGTCCTTTCTCCTTTTGACCTTCTTCTTGGATCTTCTTTGATCTGGCTTGAGTTTCGAGTGAGTTTTGAGCTTGGTGAAGCTTTGAAGATGTTGATGCTGATATGTGGAGGTTGTTGTTGTTATTGTTGTTGTTGTTGTTGTTGTTGTTGTTGTTGTTGTTGTTGTTGTTGTTGTTGTTGTTGTTGTTGTTGTTCCTTGGTTAGTTGTTGGTGAGGACGTCCTTCCTTTCCTTAGTTGTTGTGATGAGTCTCTTCTTTCTTTCTTTCTTTCTTTCTTTCTTTCTTTCTTTCTTTCTTCTTAGATTAGGATTCCACAAGATTTAGTCTTGTTTTGATCTTCCTGGACCTTTCTGTTAATCATATGGATGTATATATGTATGTGGTTGCCGCTGGGGCAAAGAAGAAGTGAAGAGATCGAGGGACGGATCAAGGAGAAGTAGAGGATCTCCTTTTGCACACCAGCTGCCCCTGCGCCACCAGACCGCCGCCCCCTGCGCCTGGTGCTGAGCCGCCCCTGCGCCACCAGACCGCCACCCCTGCGCCTTCTGGGTGCTTTGCCCCTGCGCCTTCTTGTCACGCAGGTGCGTCTTCTGCAAGACCTACCTAGGGTGGTATGGATCCTTTCCTTTCCTAGCATGAGTGGCTTAGAGGTATGCTAGGTGTGAGAGTGAGTTGAGGATTATGATGTTGTATATGTCGGTTATGGCTTTTAAGGTTTAATGTATGTATGAGATAATGAGATGAATGTTGATAATGCCGTAGGCATTTGTGAGATCTGATATGATCTTGAGGTTGGATACGAGTTATGAGTTGAGGATGGTTATAAGGTTTAGGAGGTGGAATCTCCTAACCTTGGGATGATGTTGATATTGTTGTGCTTTGCTGATGCAGGCACTGATCGTTTCCCCTGAGGGAAAGCTGTGACCAATTGATAAGGATTACGATTGTGACATGTAAGTTCTTGGGACTTACTTAGCGAGCAATTATGGGTTTGAGTGTGTGTTGTGATTGTGTGTGCATATGTGTGATGCATCCTAACCGGACTAGGATGATCCTACATGCATATTAATTGGCTCAAGTGTATGATAACGGACGGTGATAACTTGCCTAGCCCATAATTGGGTGGCTAGGGGGTTCTCTGCGACCAGTCCTCCAAGTGGTGATGATTGACACCATTCTAAACCTGAGGGGAAACGGGGACAGAGGCATTAGGAGTTTACTCTGTGTGTCACAAGGAAATGAATTAGTAATGGTATAACTTAAGTAAAGATAATAAATGGATATCAGTGTGCATAACATGATGTGATTGTTGATGTGTTATATATGCTAATGCTTCATTCTTATTCATTTTTGTAAGCTAACGGTTTTATGCCGTGTTGCAGATGATCTGCAGGTAAAGAAGACTGTAGAGTGAGCCAGATGGGTGACCAGCCGAGGGCTTCCGTACACTAGGTTGTGCATGGGCTTTTGGGGTATTTTATACTCGGATGTTTATGGTTTTCCGTTTTGATATTCCGTTGTGATGTTGTAAACCTTTTGATGTATATATTGTACAGTTTTATGTATCTTAATCTATATGTGCCCTGCTGTAAGATCTAGTGAACTTATTGTCAGGCTAGGGTCAGGATCCATTGTGAGATCCTAGCCTAGTAGCGTCCCGAGTCCTGCGGATTTGGGGTGCTACAAAGTTGGTATCAGAGCCTTAGGTTGACAACAATGACACTTGCAATCTGCAGTAAAGGTCAAATAGATAAGTAAACAGAACCCGAAAGGGGTATGGCTTTTCAAAAGGATTTTGGTTTTGAAAGAGTACAATTGTTTTGGGATAGTGTGTACGGGAAGCCATCACCATTATGAGGATCTCGACAATATATATATATATATATATATATATATATATATATATATATATATATATATATATATATATATATATATATATATACACCTATTATCTGTTGTTGTGTTGCATGTATGGTGGATTAAGTATTTTATATATATACATATGGCATATATAGCCTTATAAGTTAGGTGTGCATACCCCATAGATGGCTCGGACTAGAGCGACGTTTGTAGTTGGACGAGGTAGGGGTAGACACCCTCTTCCTCCAATAGTGATAGGTTAGGGACCAGTACCCGCTGTGGATCCGCCTATAGCAGAGGATGTACACAAGGAGGTAGCTGAGAGCGTCGTTCCTGAGACCAGAAGTGGTGGATCTGCGAGATAGAGATCTCAGCGAGTCCAGTCAGATGACTCGGATCATGTCTCTATGAGGGGACCAGAGTTTCGCGCGTACATTAGACGGGTTGAGGAGGCTGCCAGAGCGGATAGACGTGCCCCGGATCTGCTAGCACAGGTGGGATCTTGTGAGTTGTCCCAAGGAGCTACTTAGGTGCTAGTTACACCAGCATGTGCTGCTGAGGTTGTTAGAGCTCTAGAGGAGTATATAGGGCCTTGACTAGACACTTTTTTTTGAAAGGTTGATAAGTAACTCCCGGTTCGATTGGCTTCGCCGCTCTACATCCGGGACGGGAATAAGTCATGGCCCATTGCTGGGGGACACCCTCCCAATATCAGTTTTTCCATACATGCCGTCAGGAGGATTCGAACTCGAATCTCCAGACTAACCACTTAAGGATTCTAGCACCACATCCCACTAGACCAACTGAGTAATGGTTCTCGACTAGACACTTGGTTGAAGGCATTTCATCAGTTGGGCGTACCTCTTTCTCTAGGAAGGTGGGATTGGAAACCAACGTTTGGATTGGGCATGTGGACTCAGCCCTTGAGTCTATCAGATGTCCAAAGGACAAACGGATAGAGGTAGTACATACTCTATTCCGTGATCTAGCTTAGCAGTGGTGGAGGACTGTTCGCTCGTAAGTGTGCGTCACAAATCTTAAATTTATATCTAGAACTTATGCAAAAGCGAACCCTCAATGTACGGATCGGCGTAGTAAGGCAAGAAATTCCAGAGTCGAACTCAGGGATTTGGTGAGAATAAAATCAGTTCGCAAGTAGTCGAGCTAGTAAAATATAGAAGCTTTGCAAGAAATATTGGGAAAACAGCAATCATAAAGATCCAGGTATTCAATTGTGGCAATCGATTCAAGATATTCTATAGATGTAAGGACATAGTCGGGATTGCAAAGGTAAACTAATGTAAGATTATGAACGGTGAAGTTCCAAAACCCTATATGTCTCACCCATAGACTCTCTATATACAGGTTGTTGAGGTTGCAATATAGAAAGGATCGAAGGATAAGAATTATTCTCAAATACCCATGCCCAAACCCAAGGGATCAAAGACAAGCCAAAACGGTTAAGGTTGTGACACTCGAAACCGAAATAGAGGATGTTGAGTCTCACTACTACCTAGGAAAGGCAAGCCAAGGCTAGGTTAAGGCAAATCTCTTAACTTTGGATTAAAGCAAAAGCAAAAGCGTACGACAGAGGGAAATCACGGCTAGTTCTTGAGAAACCAGGCCGTGGAACTAAAGAACACACCGTGGTTTTGGGTTGTCGACGAGATTCTCACAACTCTCAGGGACCAATCTGTTTTGGTTCAATCTATCATCATCTAAGCCACAACTATCAACCCTTCACCTTAGAATTGCTAAAGAGTTTTAGCCAATAACCATCATTGTCAAATCAATAATTAAATATGAAAGAAGGAAAAAGTAAAACCTCAAAAACTCAATATTTATCAAATTGCAAATCTCGAATCCAAAAACAAGTATATGTTTGATGAATGCAGAAAAGAGGAAATAGAAATCCTCACAGTAATCTAGAGAAACAACGAAGAACGGGATGTCAATTTGTCTCCGAATGTAAACCCTAAGATGATCTCGAAAGCACACAATCTCCAAAAGCGTTCTTTTCGGGATCTTCCCTAACCCTGGATACTAGCCGTCAATGTGCGGTCAATGCGAGGGTTAAAGTAAAACCTATGCGACCCCCTGTTTTCTCCTTTCTTCAGCCTTTTTATAGAGAAAAATAGGGTTACGAGAAAAGTCCGATAACTATTGCTGACGTGGCAAAAGTGACACGTGGCAACATCGAAGAAATCACGGTCAAGTACATATTTCCACGGCCGTGGTTTTGGCCGTGAAACCTCCTGATGCTCTTCAACGCCGCTTTCCACGATCTAGATGGTGAAACCACGGTCGTGGAATGTCTCAATAGGCCGTAGAAGATCCAATTCCTTCATGAAAGCTACCTTTTCGTCAATCTCTCTAATCATGCTCCTTCCTTAGCTTCTCTAAAGCATCCTCTTAACATCTAGCATGATCAAATACTCCTATCTCCTCATATATGCTCCAATTCAAGTCCTTATTCGCCTAAAAACATAACAAAGGCTTGTGTAGATCTCTATATAGACAAAGTAGATGAATGTGCTCACAAATGCTTCAAACTCATATCTATGTACACAAAAGATAGGATAAAACAAACAAAACAAGTGCCTAAAATATAGTCATATTTCATGCTATCAAGGACATGCGGTTCGAGCCACTAGTTATGACCAGATGAGGACCATGATTAGAGAGCGTTTCTGCCCTGCCTCACTGAGGAGGGAGAAATTATAGGATTTTGTTGAGGCAAACTTCGAGGATGTGCCGATAGCTAATGCCATCAGTCGTTTCCAGGAGGAGCTGGCATTACTGGGTCCAGCTGCACCTTCTGAGGACCAACACGTGTATAAATTCTCCCACCGACTGAGGGAGAGTACACGTTCTTACATGGCAAGATTTCATTGCGAGTCTTTGATAGACTACCAGGATAGAGCCTCAGCTTACGAGCGTGAGCGGGCTTGTCAAAGGAGGACTTCTCAGATGGGACGGTCAGAGAAGAGACAGTGTACATGACAGACTGGTGCAGGAGCATCTGGGTACGGACGAGGCCAGACACAAGGCCACTCGAGTTATCTAGTATAGGGAGTCGAGATCAAACAAGGGAAGACGATGTCTCACTTTGACGAATTAATTAAAAAATTTAAGTAAATAAATTTTATATATATATAGAAAGTAAGGAACGCAAACAAATTCCAGAAACCAAAGATTGAGGGACTACCGAGCAAGGTTTGGTCGACCGAGTTAATACAAAATTTTAAAACCAAAAATCAATGTACAAATAAGTAGAGCGAAAATCGAGCAAAAACTCGAGTTTTCTTAGGACCAGTGGACCAATCTCCCTGAGGGGTTTGCTCGACTACTTTGAAAAATAGTTTAGAAGATATAGGAGAAAGAAATGTAAAAGTTTGGATCTTTGTAAAACTCAAAATCACATAGTAGAAGAGATGAAAGCAAACAATAGGTGTCAAACAAGTAAAGCAATTCTAGAATCCATATCACCATAACATGCATATAATATATATATCTGAGTTGAAAATTCCACAATATCGAATATAAGTATAGTTATTCGGGAGACAACTTTGTTGGATTGTCACGTGGTCAAAACTTTGCTCGGCATACATCAATGTTGGCACCCACTGATTGTCACGTACCTAAGATAACATCTTATCATCAAATCAAACTCAACATGGAGGTATGCAAGTTAGACTGTCACATTTAGCCAACATCACCTTGAAAAAAATATAGAAGATAAGGATCCCAAATACTACCATTACTCCTATAAAAAACATCTAATGCATATAGTTAAATCCAACATCATAAATCAATATAGTCGTGTTCACCAAACCCTAGAAAAGACAAAATTAGCTAAACATGCCTGAAACAAACTCTACAGCTTTATTAATGATCGTAGACAAGGCCAGTCGAGAGACTTGGAGGGGGGCCAATCGAGAAACCTGTACAGAAAAAAGGTGGCAGAACTTGGTGAAGTTGAAAAAGAAAAGGATTTCTAACCTTATGGTTGAAATGCCTTATTATAGGGTCAGGGGATAGTCTGAAACTCTAGTTCTACCGAGATCTTATCTTCTAATAAGATAAGATCAAAACTAAAAAATAAAACTTCCAACTAGACAGGCCAAAAGTCCAGTCCAAACAAAAGAGATAAGGGAAAGAAGAATAGACGTTGAAACAAGATAGTCGAGCGACCACATGGGACAAAGTGTTGGGCCTGGTCTAGAATTTTCTTCATGACTTCAATTTTCAGACGGAGATCACTTCGAGGTCACGTACATAAGGAATGAGAGGGAGGTCTAGCAACTTGTAGTGTGTTTGAGCACTTATGCATGTCTCCCGATGTTCTTTACTTCAATCTCGGGCCACAACCATTTCCGTCTTGACCTTGAACTCTTTGAATACGGGGAGATCATTAGTGTATATGAGGCCATTCTGCTACGTGGATCATCTTCACTCCAGAAATGCCTGAAATTCCTAGAACTACATGGACAACCGATAGATCTCCAAAACACTAATAGAAAGAAAATAGACCGATGAGATATGCCATTTAGCCCAAAAGAGATAAGGATTGGAATAAAATGATGATGTAAAAAGACACCAAATAAAGTGATAACGCATGCCTACAATACTTTTGAATGCCCTTCAAATGGTCCTAAAGGGAGTAGCTATAACGATGCTCTTAGATTTAGGGGTGTAGTGTGTTTTAAATGTCAAGGTAGAGGGCAAATGATGAGAGATTATCCTAACACTTAAACCTTAATGATAAATCATCTAGGAAAATATGACATTGAAAATGAAGATGAGCATATGAGTTTATTCACTGATGATGATATCTTGAATATTATGAGGAAATTGAGTTTGAGCATGGTGAATCTTTAGTAGTTAGGAGAAGTTTGCATGCACAACAAAGCATTTGTGAGGATAATCAAAGAGAAAACCTTTTTCATACTAGATGTCTTGTATTAGAAAAGTGTGCAACATGATTATAGATGGAGGTAGTTGTTGAAACATTACTAGTACCAACATGATTTATAATTGTAATTAACAACATTCTACCATCCTAGACCATATAAATTACATTGAATGAGCAATTGTGTAGAATTTAAAGCATGCAAGCAAGCTAGAGTGACAATCACCTTAGGACATTATGAAGATGATATCTTATGTAATGTAGTGCCCATGCAAGCTTGTCATGGATTACTAGGTCGTCCATGACAATATGATATAAAAGTGAAACATGATGACTATTCTAATAGGTACTCTTTTGTGCTTAATGGTAAATATGTCATACTAAAGTCCATCTCTCCTTTGTAGGTTGTTGAAAGCTATGAGAAGAAGAATAAACCTGATTTGGATGAAGGAGAAGAGAAGAGGAAGATAAGGGGATCACGGCATCAGAGAGAAGAGACGTCCAAGTCCAACCAAATTCTTAGTGTCTGACTGAAGGTATTTCTATGGTCGTCTATACCTTATCAAAATATATCCTGACTTAGCACTAAAACAAGTATAGTGGTTAAGTAAGGGTCGAACCCAAGAGAGTTAGAGTATTTTGATTAAACTTAATTATTAATTATAAGAACAAGTAACAAGGGGGGGGGGGGG
>BSUD01000005.1:45613593-45700434 GCA_033239045.1 Fagopyrum esculentum
GGAATTGAGCACCAAATCGATTTGGTGCCCGGCGCGTCTTTGCCCAACCGTGCCGCTTACCGTGCAAGTCCGGAGGAGACCAAAGAGCTACAACGCCAAGTCCAAGAGCTCTTAGACCGGGGCTATGTCCGTGAGTCCTTGTCTCCATGTGCCGTGCCGGTCATACTTGTGCCCAAGAAAGACGGATCTTGGCGGATGTGTGTAGATTGCCGAGCCATCAATCAAATCACCGTCAAGTATCGTCATCCGATTCCGCGCCTTGATGATATGTTGGACGAGCTCCATGGCGCCACTATCTTCTCCAAGATCGATCTCCGGAGCGGATACCATCAAATCCGCATGGCCGAAGGTGATGAATGGAAGACGGCTTTCAAGACGAAGCATGGCCTCTACGAGTGGCTTGTCATGCCATTTGGCCTCTCCAACGCACCATCCACCTTCATGCGCCTCATGAATCACGTCTTGCGCAAATTTATGGGTATTTTCGTAGTAGTTTACTTTGATGATATCCTTGTCTTTAGTAAGTCTTTGGATGCCCACATCGAGCACCTTCGCCAAGTGCTCGAGTGCCTTAGACAAGAGCAACTATATGTCAATTTGGAGAAATGTGTCTTTTGCTCGGACACCACAATTTTTCTTGGCTATGTCGTGTCTAAGGATGGACTACGAGTGGACGAATCAAAATTTCGCGCCATTCGGGAGTGGCCTACTCCTACTACGGCCACCATGGTTCGAGCCTTTCTCGGCTTAGCGGGTTTCTATCGACGCTTTGTCAAGGACTTTAGCTCGATAGCGGCACCGCTACACGAGCTTACTAATAAAGGTGTCACATTTGAATGGCGTGACACCCATGCTCGAGCATTTGAGTCGCTCAAAGACCCTCTTTGTAATGCGCCACTACTCCAACTCCCAAACTTTTCGAAAACCTTCGAGGTGGAGTGTGACGCATCTAATGTAGGCATTGGGGGGGTTCTCCTACAAGAGAATCGGCCCATTGCTTATTTTAGCGAAAAACTTTCCGGTCCCTCACTCAACTATCCAACCTATGACAAGGAACTATATGCTTTAGTTCGTTGTCTCAAAACATGGCAACACTACTTGTGGCCGAAGGAGTTCGTGATTCATTCGGATCATGCGGCTCTTTCGTATCTCAAGGGTCAAACTACTTTGAGTCGGCGCCATGCTAGTTGGGTAGAGTTTCTTGAGACCTTCCCTTATGTCATTCGACATAAGAAAGGTAAAGAGAATGTGGTAGCCGACGCCCTTTCTCGCCGATATATCCTTCTTGTGCATATGGACGCCAAGATCCATGGCTTTGCTCTTATCAAAGAGTTATATGCCACGGATCTTGACTTCAAGGATATATTTGCTCAATGCCTTGACCTCCGAGAGCATGAGTCTTTCTTTATTAACGATGGCTACTTATTCCGTGCGGGCAAACTTTGTATCCCGCGCTCGAGTATTCGTCATTTGTTGATAAAGGAGGCCCATGAGGGTCGTGGTCACTTCGGTGCTACCAAGACTCTCGCCGCTCTACAAGAGCACTTCTTTTGGCCCTGTATGCGCAAGCATGTGACACGGTTTTGCACAAGTTGCATCACATGTCACCATGCAAAATCGCGCCAAGGTCCGGATGGATTGTATTCTCCTTTGCCTATACCAATGGGACCTTGGGAGGATCTTTCTATGGACTTTGTGGTTGGCCTACCCATGTCAAAACGAGGCAAAGACTCCATTTTTGTGGTAGTCGATCGTTTCTCGAAAATGGCACATTTTATTGCATGTAAGAGCACACAAAATGCTAGTGAAGTAGCTACCCTTTTCTTTGACAATGTTGTGCGCTTACATGGAATACCGCGTTCCATCCTTAGTGATCGGGACGTAAAGTTTGTAAGCCATTTTTGGAGAACCTTATGGGGGAAACTTGGAACCAACTTGTTGTTTTCAAGTAGCTATCATCCCCAAACCGATGGTCAAACGGAGGTGACCAATCGGACTCTCGGCGCTCTACTTAGAGCGACCCTTAGGAACAACCCACGCAAGTGGGAGGACTTACTTTCGATTGTGGAGTTTTCTTATAACAGGTCTCGACACTCGGCAACAAAGCTTTCACCCTTTGAAGTTGTCTACGGCCTTAATCCACACACCCCGATGGACTTCACTCCGCGTCCCCTCAAAGACGGAGAACACATCACCGGAGCAAGTCGTGCCGCTCACATCATTGAGCTTCATGAGCGGACTAGGACATAACTCCAACGGCGTGCCGATCAACTTGCCACACAACGCAACAAAGGGCGCCGTCCAATGTCATTCGAGCCCGGTGATCTAGTTTGGCTCCACTTAAGGAAGGAGCGTTTTCCATCCCGCCGCAAAGGCAAGCTCTCGGACCGCGGTGATGGACCATTCCGCATCTTATCCCGCCATGGCCCGAATGCTTACAAGTTGGAGCTTCCGGACGACTATGGCGTGCACCCGACGTTCAATGTCAAGGACCTTGCACCATACATTGAGCCCCTATTTGACGAAGGTGAAACGGGGACGTTTCACATCCAAGATGGGGGGACTGATGCGCCCTTGACCCCTATGTCCCAACATGAGGAAGACGAGGCACTCCGGGTTCGCTCCGATGGACCGCTCACCCGTTCACGTGCTAAGGCAATCGCCCAAGCTACCGGCTCCATCATTAGCCGCACCATTGCTTGTCACGGACCCATTGGATGCAAACCGTGTCTCTACGCCACAATGACTTGAAGCTTGTCAAGCCGGCACCATTCCGGCGCATTTTCCGCATTTTCCGTAATTTAGCGTTTTGTAATAATAAGTCATTTTATTTTCGGAATATTAATTTCCGGGACTTTATTTCCGGGTATTAATTTTCCGAATTTAAGATTAGACTTTTGGTTTCGGAATTTAATTCGGAAACTTAATTCCGAACTTAAATTCTCAACCTTTCATTTTTAGGTGTTTCATTCCGGAACTTAAATTCCGACTTTATTTCCGTCATTTAATTTCCGACTCTTTGAATAGCCTTCATCCACTATATTAGGGGATGCTTGGCTCATTTGTAAAGCATGTTCAATTTGATTAAGTAAAGAGAAGTATTTTCCTCCAACTTACTTGAGCATCAATCCCTCTTCCAACCCTCTCAAAGTTCTTCTTTTGGATCTTCGATCCAAACTCAACCACATCCGAGGGTTCTTCAAGAACCAACTCAACCGATCCACTTCAAGGTTTGATCGATCAATCTAGATCGACTCAATCATACAACTTCCGCCTCCATCTCTAAGCTTCCGCAACCCATCTTCAATTGCATTCGCACTTCAACTAAGGAGTAGTTGAGCTTCAGCTTGATCTAGATCCGGAATCATTCATTGACGTGTCCAAGGACGCATCACATGTCTCCCTCCTTGTCGAGTCTTGTAGCTGAGTATGACCATACTCTTTCCTCCTTGCTTTCCTTCAGTCATATATGTCCTTATAGCTGATTCTAAACCATCTTGGAACCCGTATATTTCAGTCAAGGGAGCAACTTCAAGGAGTTGTTGCATCTTTCTAAGTCTTCCAATATTGAGAGTAGTTGACTTCGGGTCCAGCTTTGGATAAGTTAGACTCCTCCTTTGTTGCTGAATTTTGAATATGTTATAGTTGGTAATGCATAGTAGAACATACTGAAATTTGAGAGTATTCCGAGTTATAGTTTTGGAGATATGTGTTAGCATGAAATATTGTGATATTTTAGGCACGTTTTCTAAGTGTATTTCATCCATATTGGTGTTCATTGATAAAGCATTGAAACAATTGTGAGCTAGTTTGTCTATATTGTCGATATAGAGGTCTACATAAGCTTTGTGTTGACTGTAGGCGAATAAGAGCTAAAACCGAACGAATTAAGAGAGAATGGAGATGGATTGAGCACATCCAAGGATTGAGGACACCACAAAGAAGCTAAGGAAGATGCTAGGATGAGGAATGACACAAAACAAAGGGAATTACGAGCAACCTATGCTTCCACGCTCTAAAATACGGCCGTAATGGAGTCCACGCTCTAAACCACGGCCGTGGTATTTGGCAACATGAGCGTGGGGCATTCCAGGGAGTTACAAGGTATAAAGTACGGTCGTGGAAGTTGTGAAGAACCGTAATCCAATTCCACGCTCTAAACCACGGCCGTGGAACCCTCTATGACCGTGATTTAGGCAATCTTTTGCCGAATAATTAAAGCCACGATCTTTTACACAATGGGCTGGACACTTATTCTATCTTTCCCTATAAAAAGACGGAATGAGGGAGATTCCGTCATCTTCGCTTAGACTCGCTTAATCTCGCTTAGACCCGCACTTAGCCCTATTGAGGATTCCGGATTTAACGGAAAGGTTTTACGGAAGGAGGGAAGATTTGATTCCTAGGTTTGATTAGAAGACGGATTGACATCCCGTTCTTCATTCTTATCAAGGAGAGTTATTGTTTTGTGTTTATTCCAAATCTGTTATACATCATTACTCTTGTTTGTGGATTTGCGATTGATTTGAAGTTTATTGAAGGTTTTCGAAGGTTTTCATCTTTCATTCTTTTAAATCTTGAATTTGATATCATGATGATGGTTATTGGCTAAAACCCTTTAGAAATTCTAAGGTGAAGGGTTGATAGTTGTGGCTTAGATGATGATAGATCGATCGTAAACAGATTGGACCCTGAGAGTTAGAGAGATTCGCCGACAAACCTAAACCACGGCCTGTTCTTGAGTTTCCACGGCAGTGGAACTCAAGATCCACCCGTAATTTGTGTCACTTTGCGACTTTTGCTTTTACTTTGATCCAAGGTTAAAGGTTGGCTTTAATCTAGTTTAGACTTGTATTTTCTAGGTAGTAGTGAAGCCTCAACAACCTCTACTTCGATTTCGAGTGTCACAACCTTAATCGGTTTAGTTAGTCTTGATCCTTGGGTTACAAGTTTGGGTATTTGAGATTAATTCTTGTCTTTAGATCCTTTCTATACTAAAGCCTCGACAACCTTTATAGAGAGTATTTCTAGATAAGTCATATAAAGCCTTGAAACTTCACCGTACATTGCTTTGCATTAGCATACCTTTGCAACTCTTAACTCTGTCCTTAGCTCTTTAGTATATCTTGAATCGATTGCCACAATTAGATACTTGGATCTTTAGGGTTGCTGTTTTCCCAATATTTGTAAAGCTCATACATTTACTGTCTTGACGATTTATAACTGGATTTAACCTTCCAAATCCCTGTGTTCGATACTCTGGAATACTTGCTAATCTACGCCGATCCGTACACTGCGGGTTCGCTTGCTTTTATTCTAGGTTTATAAATTTAAAGCTTGATTGCACGCACGCTAAGTGGCGAACAAGTTTTTGACGCCGTTGCCGGGGATTTGGTCTAGGCCGAATTCGGTTATCGGTTGTCAAGCTTGGGAGCTTTTCCCTTGTTATTTGGTATCTCTTCGAGTGTATGCGCGGGTCTAGGAACAACGAAGACCTCTTACCTCTTGATCAAGAGCTTGAGAGGACTTTGAGGAGAAAGCTCAAGGAAAGAAAGATGTCTGAAGAAAGAGAACGTGATTACAAAACGGAGTTGGCGGAAAAAGAAGCTCAACTCCAATGGAGTGAGAAGACTCGTAGGGAGGAAATGGATCGTCATCAAACAAAGGTTGATGATCTAAAGGACATGATGTTCCAAATGAGGCTGGAAATAAACGACCTCAAGAAGAAAAAGAGAAGAAGCAGACCGGGAAGATCGGTTAAAATCAACTCATCCAATGAGGATAGCGACTCTTCCATGCCACCACTAGAGGACATTGATCCAACGATCAATGTGAACCCGTTCGTTCCACAGGCAGCTGCCAATCGCCGTGCCCCAGTTGGAGGTGTGAGAGTCGATCGTGTGGATGAGGAGCCAAGAACTCTTGGCCAAAGGATGGATCCAACGTAGCAACCACGCCGTTTGGGTGTGAACATTGATGCTGATGATGCACAAGGGTTTAGCTTCAAGCCGCAAGTTATTACCATTGTCCGCCAAAATCAATTTGGGGGAACAAGCGCTGAATCTCCACATCAACATCTACAAAATTTTGAGATCATGATGGAGACAATGAAGCCAAAGAATGCAACTACCAACTGCTATAAACTCAAGCCTTTCTTTTTCTCCTTGAAAGGGAAAGCATTGTCTTGGTATCAAGCTCTTCCAAGTGGGAAACTCTAAACATGGGAGGATCTTTCTTCGGAATTCCTCACTAAGTTCTTTCCGCCATCCAAGACGGCGGAGTTGAGAGGTAAGATTAATGCATTTTCTATGAGATCTAACGAAAGTTTGTTTCAATCTTGGGAAAGATTTCAGGATTTGCTATTGGATTGCCCACATCATGGCATATCCAAAATGGCGCTATAGGAGATATACTATAAGGGGCTGGATGTGGAGACACAATTCAAGCTCCAATCCCTTTCATGTGGTACATTCATGGACATGAGGGAAGATGACGCTTGAGACTTCATTGAGAAGCAAGCGCGAGTCATTGAGAAGTATTCTCATCGGAAAGTGGAGGCGAATCATGTGGAGCAAGGAGCAAAGCTATCACAAGCAGCTCAAACTCAAATCTTTTCTCTCAATACGGACATTAAAGAGTTGAAGGAAGCCATCAAAACCAACTTTCCAAAGCAAAAGGAACAAGATGTAGGTTATTTGGGCAACAACAATAACCACAACGGGAATGAGAATACAAACCGCAACAACCGGAACAACAACCGAAATAATTGGAACAACAACAACAACAACCGGAACAACAATTGGAACAACAATAGGGGTTCAAACAACAACAATTGGCGTCCCAAACAACAAAATTCCGGTAATTCTTATTCCCATTCAGGAAATTCACTAACTCCACCTTCCTCTTCTTCCACTCCTTTGAAAAGCCAGGGGCAAACATCTAATGGTGGAAGTACTTCGGGAAAAGAGAAGCCCGATCCCATGTTGGAAACAATTTTGGGCAAGCTTCAAGGATTGGAGACTCGCATCATCAAGGTTGATGATCACATAACTAAGGTTGATAAAGCCCAAAAGGTTTTAGAAAACCAAATGTTTAGCCATGCGGAGGAAGTTCCTAGGAATCAAGGAAAACTTCCAGGAAAGACAGAGGACAACCCAAAAGGAAGGGTAATGGCAATCACAACTAAGAGCGGAGTAACAACTACTCACCCGCAGCCTAAGTTTGTAGAAGTCCCCGTTGAGAAAGAGAAAGAAAAGGGGAAGGAGAAGGAAGATGCCTACGTTCCTCCTCCAGCTTTCAAACCTCCCCTACCATTCCCGCAATCTAGAGCAAGAGCGCGTCTAGACAAGCAATTCGGTAAGTTTATTGAACTCATGAGCAAACTGCATATTAATATACCTTTCATTGATGCAATTGTAGGTATGCGTGCTTATGGGAAGTTCTTAAAGGAGATCCTCTCTAACAAAAGAAAGCTAGAGGATTTTGGAGAGGTTAAGATGAGTTCGGATTCATCGGATCTCATCGAAACCATGAAAGAGAAGATGCCCCCAAAGTTGAAGGATCCGGGGTCATTTTGTATTCCCATAGGAGTGGGAGATGTCACATATGATGCATTATGTGATTTGGGAGCAAGCGTGAGCATCATTCCGCTTGCCTTATGTAGGAAGATCGGTTTAGGCGATCCTAAACCGGTAAAGATGACGTTATACATGGCGGATCGATCCATAACTCGTCCCGTCGGTATAGTTGAAGACGTACCGGTCAAGCTTGGTAAGTTCTATGTTCCTATAGACTTTGTTGTGCTTGACATTCCTGCAGATAGTCCGGTCCCGATCATTCTCGGAAGACCGTTTCTTGCAACATCCGGCTGTATAGTCGATTGCAAGAATGCTAGACTCGCCTTTGACATAGGAGAAGAGAAGGTAGAGTTCGTCCTTTCCACATTAGTGAAGGAACCAGCCTTCGATGAGGATATATTCAATATCCATGACGAAGAGCTATCTAGAGAGGAGGTAAGTTCTATTCTCTTCAAAGATCCCTTGCAAAAAGTTTTTTCTATGAGCATTATGGATATAGGGGAAGAAGAGGAGTGCAATGAGGCAATTGAAGCCTTAGAGAAACAAAAAGAAGTGTATGAAGAAGAGTTTGAGAAACTCCACGACGAGTCAGAAAACGTACGAATCCACGGTCATACAGCCTATTCCACGACCGTGGAATTCACCAACACAAGCGTGGAGCATTCCAGAAAGTTACACGGCCAAAACCACGGCTGTGGAGAAAACAGAGGCACCGTAATTACTTTCCACACCCAAAATCACGGCCGTGGAGAAGGCAGGGGTGCTGTAAATTTGGGTGAATCTGAAGGAAATTGTGTTTCTTCCACGACTTCTCTTGATTCTTCTCCAACATCTTCTACTTCCTTAGACACTTCTAAGGTACCATCAAGTACTCCTCAAGAGCCATTGGAGACTCCGATAGTGATGGAATTGAAGCCACTTCCTACACATCTAAGGTACGCATTTCTAGGACCTAATTCTACCTTTCCGGTAATTGTTAGTTCCGATTTGTGTATTGATGAACATAGTAAACTCATGGCTGTTCTTAAGAAACATAGGAAAGCCCTAGGGTATACTATAGAGGATCTAGTAGGAATCAAACCTTCACTATGCATGCATAAGATCCTAATGGAAGAAGACTTTAGAACTTCACGACAACCTCAAAGGCGGTTAAATCCGACCATGAAGGAGGTTGTCAAGAAGGAAATTCTTAAACTACTTGATGCAAGTATCATCTAGCCTATCTCCGATAGCAAGAGGGTGAGTCCCGTACAAGTGGTTCCAAAGAAGGGAGGAATGACGGTCATCACCAACAAAAACAATGAACTCATTCCTACACGAACCGTAACAGGATGGCGGATGTGTATAGACTACCGCAAGCTAAACAACGCGACGAGGAAGGATCACTTCCCACTACCCTTCATGGATCAAATTCTTGAAAGGTTAGCACAACATTCACACTTTTGCTATCTTGACGGTTATAGTGGTTTCTTTCAGATCCCGATACACCCGGATGATCAAGAGAAGACCACGTTCACGTGCCCGTGGGGTACGTTTGCCTATAGGAGGATGCCGTTTGGGCTTTGCAACGCCCCAACCACCTTTCAAAGGTGCATGATTGCCATCTTCTCGGAATACATAGAGGAAATCATGGAGGTTTTTATGGATGACTTCTCCGTTTATGGTTCCTCTTTTGACAATTGTCTTTCTAACCTTACTCTTGTGTTACAAAGGTGTGAAGACACTAACCTAGTTCTCAATTGGGAGAAGTGTCAATTTATGGTGAAAGAGGGCATTGTATTAGGACACTTAATCTCTAGTAGAGGGATTGAGGTGGATAAAGCTAAGATAGAGACAATAGAAAAGCTTCCTCCCCCAACTTCGGTGAAAGGGATAAGAAGTTTTCTAGGACATGCTGGATTTTATAGACGTTTCATAAAGGATTTTCTCTAAAATATCAAAGCCTCTTACTAATCTATTGATGAAGGATGCAGTTTTTGATTTTTCACAGGAATGTCTAGATGCGTTCAATAAGATTCGGGAAGCTCTAATCTCAGCCCCGATTATCCAACCCCCGGATTGGAATCTTCCCTTTGAGGTTATGTGTGACGCAAGTGACGTAGCCATAGGGGCTGTTCTTGGGAAAAGAAAAGACGGACGGACCCATGCTATCTATTACGCTAGCAAGACGCTAGATGAAGCGCAGCTCAACTACGCCACTACCGAAAAGGAATTTTTAGCGATTGTATATGCAATTGACAAATTTCGCTCTTATCTTGTAGGTGCAAAGGTGATTGTATACACGGATCATGCTGCGATCCGGTATCTACTTGCAAAGAAGGATGCGAAGCCAAGGCTAATTAGATGGATTCTTCTCCTACAAGAATTCGATCTAGAGATCCGCAACAAGAAGGGTTCGGAAAATTCTGTTGCGGATCATTTGAGTCGTCTAACACATCTAGAGGACGACCATCTACCTATAGATGAATCCTTCCCGGACGAGCATTTACACATCATAGAGGAGTGCATCGACGTGATCACCAAAGGTAACGAACCATGGTTTGCTGATTTTGTTAACTATTTGGTTTGTCAGGAATTACCACCCGGATTATCCTACGCACAAAGAAAGAAGTTCTTTAAGGATGTTCGGGAATACTTTTGGAATGAACCTCTCCTCTTTAAGAGAGGTCCGGACGGTATTATTCGGCGATGTGTGCCTAAGATGAGATGCAAAGTGTCATCCGTCATTGTCATTCACTACCTTGTGGAGAACACGCTAGTTCGAACAAGACTAGCGCTAAGGTATTGCAATCTGGATTCTTTTGGCCTACTTTGTTTAAAGATGTGCAAACCTTTATTTCCTGCTGCGATGCTTGTCAAAGAACAGGGAACATATCTAGGAGGAACGAGATGCCTCTTAACAACATCCAAGAGGTGGAGATCTTTGACGTTTGGGGAGTGGACTTCATGGGACCTTTCCCATCATCTTGTGGAAACCAATACATACTTTTAGCAGTGGATTATGTTTCGAGATGGGTTGAAGCAATTGCCTCTCCCACTAATGATGCCATGGTTGTGGTTAAGTTCTTCAACAAGACCATTTTCCCACGATTTGGGACACCACGGACTATCATTAGTGATGGAGGTTCTCACTTCATTGCCCGCCGTTTCGAAGCTCTTTTAGCTAAGTATGGGGTGACTCACAAGATCGCCACCCCTTATCATCCACAAACTAGTGGACAAGTAGAGATCTCTAACCGGGAGATTAAGGGAATCTTAGAGAAGACGGTTTCAAGGACAAGGAAGGATTGGTCTTTGAAGATGGATGATGCATTATGGGCATACCGGACTGCATACAAGACTCCCATCGGAACAACACCATACAATCTTGTGTATGGGAAGTCTTGTCACTTGCCGGTAGAGTTGGAGCACAAGGCGTATTGGGCAATAAAGTGGTTGAACTTCAGCATGAAGGAGGCGGGAGAGAAGCGTCTCTTGGACCTCAATGAGCTTGAAGAACTTCGCTTGAACGCCTACGAAAACGCCAAGATCTATAAAGAAAGAGCGAAGCGTTGGCATGATAAGCATATCATCCCAAAGGACCTCAAAGAGGGAGATCAAGTCCTCCTCTTCAATTCAAGGCTTCGTCTCTTTTCAGGTAAGCTTAAATCTCGTTGGACTGGACCTTTTCTAATCAAACGTGTTTTTCCCCATGGTGTAGTTGAAGTATGGGGTGAAAAGGGCGGAAGCTTTAAGGTGAACGGTCAACGACTCAAGAAGTATACACCGGAACTCCAAGCTGAAGAGTTCGCGCCCACCGCACTCGAATAAGTGCGAATTTGGTCTAGCTACGGACCTTAAACAAAGCGCTTCTTGGGAGGCAACCCAAGGTATTGCATTTACATTTTTGTTTTTGATTCATAGATTAGAATAATATAGACGCTTTGTTTTGTTTTGCCTTCGATGCCTTCCGGTATGTTCGTGTTTTTGGATGTAGGATCAGTGGAAAAGAAAGGGGGAAGGAAAAGTTTGAAGAAAATTGACGAAACTTGGACTTTGACACATTACAGAGAGTTCCACGGCCAAAACCACGGCCGTGACAGCTACAATGACCGTAATTTGCAAAAGCCTGAGAAAAATCACCAAAACCACGGCTCCGTACAAAACCACGGCCGTGGAAACCCCCGATAGACCGTGATTTTCAAAATTTTTTACGGCCACTATAAAACCACGTTTCTTCACAAAACACACAAAAAAATTCCCAAAATCCACGCCCTATTTCGCTGTAATCTTCCCCATCTCCCAAATTCTCGTTCGTTAATCGTTTCGAACGATTTTTTGGCCAAAACTGAAGCAAATCCAATCACATACAAGATCCAAGCAACGATTCGAGCGGCAAATCACCTGAGAAGACAGAATTCGGATTTCAAAATCCGAAAACCTAGGTTTTCCATTCCTTCTTTCTCTTTGTCGATTCGGCTCCGTTTTTGCTAGAATTTTTAGGAGAACTGATTGGAATTGGACTGAAATTAGTCTAGGGCTGTTTGCTGTTGAGTTTGGTGTAATTCTGCTGAGTTTTGAGAAATTACGAACCGAACCACGGTCTCTAGGCATTCCACGGCCGTGGAACCTGAAGAACAGACCGTGGTTTTTGACAGAATATGGATTTCGTAAGGAGAATGTCTGAGAGGAATAAAAAGAGGAAAGGCAATACTTCTTCCTCTTCTAGGGCACCACCTGTTGAGCCCCCATCACCCCCATCACCACCATCACCACCTTCCCCTAGGATCCCTACTATCCATGAGGATCATCTCCATGCCTTAGAGAGGATCCATAAGAGGGCGGTCATAGGACCTAGGTACTTACTACTTGAGGAGTTAGAGCCTTTACATGTGGTAGGGGACCTCACTTGGCTACTAGATAGAGCCAGATTGATCATCTTCTCCGCTATTCGGGAAGATGCATATGAGGAGATCACTAGGGAGTTCGTGGTCTCGTTTGAGCATAGCCACGTTGATAGGACGGTTTCTTTCCGGCTGATGGAGAGGAACTATGAGTTCTCTATTAGAGAGTTTGGAGCCTTCTTTGGGTTCCATGAGACCTTCAATGGTCGATTCCCTAGTGGCGTGTACGCCAAGGATTTCTGGGCGGAGATAGCTATGATTTACGCCAGCGAGGACCGCTGACAACCTGCTGATACCAAGGCTAGGTTGATCTATCACCTAGCCTTGAAGATTGCCCATAGAGTGCTTTCTGAGTGTCTCTTCCCTAGGACGGAGACACCTCAGAAGATCAAGACGGACGAGTTATTTTTGCTTTACTGTATGCTGTACGGTAGGCCAGCTGATTGTGCCACCCTCTTAGCTTCTACTATGAGCAAGCTAAAGAACAAGAGGGCCGGCAACATTGGATACGGTGGGATGGTCACCCACCTTGCTAGGCAGTTAGGGGTAGACTTCTCCGCGTGCACCCGCATTGCAGCTAGACCTCTAGGACTCCAGAGCCTCATGACTAGAGGCATTCTCTTCCCTAGACATAGAGGTCCACCTACAGCTGCCATGCCTTGGGAGAGTAGGACAGGTAGAGGGATTGAGTGGCTTCCTGAGTATTCCATTATGGCCGGACGCCATAACTGGAAGGAGACGTTCGCTGCTATGCATGCGAACAGACTAGTAGCCCCCCTTACGTTCCACCACCACCGGTTGTAGATGAGGAGGAGATGAGAGGGGATGACGAGTTTGAGGGAGGAGGAGATAATCATGACTTTGGCACCTTTCCGGATCAGCCGGACGCAGTTCCTGACCTTCCTAGACACTCTCCCCGCCCCGCTAGAGCTTCTGGCTCTTCCTCTCGCCGTGCTAGTGTGAGTGAGAGGCCGACATGGATGACGGATCCTCCTGCTTGGTATAGTACGCAGCCGGACTGGATGGGAGCTCCACCACCTTGGCATGCACAGCTGCCACCTGTACCAGCACCTTCAGACGCACCGGCATGGTATAGCCAGCCGCCGGGTTGGTACGAGCAGCTGCCGGAGTGGGCCACCGATCTTTCCAGTAGGGTCGGAGCCTTGGATATCCGTGCAGATGCTAGGGATGCACGAGCCGACGCACATGATCGCATGATGAGGGATATTTACCGCCAGCAGTTTGGGCGGAACTATGATCCAGGCTTCTTCCTGTTTCCACCTCCACCGGCACCTCAGTGAGGATGATTGATGATCCACCGTTCTAGCCACTCCACCACCGTCTTGTGAGTCCTTTTTCTTTCTTTCTTTTCTTTATTTTCTTTTTGAACATTAGGGACAATGTTTGTTCCAAGTATGGGATGGGGTGTGACTAATCGTTTGTAATAACTCTTACTCACTTTGTATGCTTTTATCGAGAACACCATGCATGTTTCATTCCATTGTTACACGTTTCATTATCGCATTGCATGAAAAAGCTTTTGAAAAACCCATAAAAATTTGAAAAATTTTGAAAATTTTGTGCTTCTAAGGATAGAGATGACTTCTATGATAATCACTACTTGTGAATTGAGTTTTGATGACAATCGCATGCTTAAACAAATAGTGAATTGAAAAAAAATTGAATGAGTTGATTATCCCTCTTTTGCAAGTTTCATAATGTGATGAGTGTTACTTAAATCATATTGAGAAATCAAAGTTGAAATCACATAATAAGTTCTTATACTTCTTGTTGAAATGATTAAGGCAATTCGATTTTCTTTCTTCTTTCTTTGATCATTTAGCCCCTCAATGAAATAATGGCCTCCTTTACCTATCCGGGAATTTGGAGGAGTTGATACTTGGCATGTTTGATGTGGGAGGGCCATGAAAGCAAAATTTTGCGTTCAAAGAATAGAAAGAACTTATAGGTTTGGGGAAGTCAATCATGACGATGAGTAACTCGGCACCATTCACATAGCCGGGTGTTTGTGTCTTGCCAAAGTCAGATTGAGCGATATTCCTAGCGGATTATGGTATGTGCATCAAGGGTTTGAGGCATCTCGCAAAATTGAGAACCGCCAATCTCCTAGGCTTCGGTTTTTGTGCACCTCTGTCCATAACTCCAAAAGTAAAGTCGAAAAATTATGTGAAAAGAAGAGAGCGAAGCTCTAAGTTGAAAGTGTTGCGGGAACCGCAAGAGAAAAAGAAAGGAGTTAGTTATCCACTTTCCCGGATTCATGCACCACATTCCTTAAAGTTTCCTTCCCTTTCCGTATTCTAGACCTTGTTTGAAAGTCCTTAAGATCAAGAGAATGATATATGACTTGGTGATCTAAATTGAAGTTTCTTATGATTGATTTTGATAATGTTTGAAGGTTATGATGTTTACATGGAAGCTTGATCAATTTATGAGTTTTCTTTACTCTTTACTCTTTGATTATGTATATGAGAGTCTTATGAACGAATGAAGCAAGATTTGAGAATGATCTATTGACTAGGAAGCACATTCATCTAAAAGAAGTTTTGTTTTTGAGAGTGTATCCATATTTCATCCTAACTTGAGTTTTAAAGCTTTTGAAAGACCTTGCTTGGGGACAAACAAGTTGCAAGTATGGGGTATTTTGTTAGCATGAAATATTGTGATATTTTAGGCACGTTTTCTAAGTGTATTTCATCCATATTGGTGTTCATTGATAAAGCATTGAAACAATTGTGAGCTAGTTTGTCTATATTGTCGATATAGAGGTCTACATAAGCTTTGTGTTGACTGTAGGCGAATAAGAGCTAAAACCGAACGAATTAAGAGAGAATGGAGATGGATTGAGCACATCCAAGGATTGAGGACACCACAAAGAAGCTAAGGAAGATGCTAGGATGAGGAATGACACAAAACAAAGGGAATTACGAGCAACCTATGCTTCCACGCTCTAAAATACGGCCGTAATGGAGTCCTCGCTCTAAACCACGGCCGTGGAATTTGGCAACATGAGCGTGGGGCATTCCAGGGAGTTACACGGTATAAAGTACGGTCGTGGAAGTTGTGAAGAACCGTAATCCAATTCCACGCTCTAAACCACTGCCGTGGAACCCTCTATGACCGTGATTTAGGCAATCTTTTGCCGAATAATTAAAGCCACGATCTTTTACACAATGGGCTGGACACTTATTCTATCTTTCCCTATAAAAAGACGGAATGAGGGAGATTCCGTCATCTTCGCTTAGACTCGCTTACTCTCGCTTAGACCCGCACTTAGCCCTATTGAGGATTCCGGATTTAACGGAAAGGTTTTACGGAAGGAGTGAAGATTTGATTCCTAGGTTTGATTAGAAGACGGATTGACATCCCGTTCTTCATTCTTATCAAGGAGAGTTATTGGTTTGTGTTTATTCCAAATATGTTATACATCATTACTCTTGTTTGTGGATTTGCGATTGATTTGAAGTTTATTGAAGGTTTTCGAAGGTTTTCATCTTTCATTCTTTTAAATCTTGAATTTGATATCATGATGATGGTTATTGGCTAAAACCCTTTAGAAATTCTAAGGTGAAGGGTTGATAGTTGTGGCTTAGATGATGATAGATCGATCGTAAACAGATTGGACCCTGAGAGTTAGAGAGATTCGCCGACAAACCTAAACCACGGCCTGTTCTTGAGTTTCCACGGCAGCGGAACTCAAGATCCACCCGTAATTTGTGTCACTTTGCGACTTTTGCTTTTACTTTGATCCAAGGTTAAAGGTTGGCTTTAATCTAGTTTAGACTTGTATTTTTTAGGTAGTAGTGAAGCCTCAACAACCTCTACTTCGATTTCGAGTGTCACAACCTTAATCGGTTTAGTTAGTCTTGATCCTTGGGTTACAAGTTTGGGTATTTGAGATTAATTCTTGTCTTTAGATCCTTTCTATACTAAAGCCTCAACAACCTTTATAGAGAGTATTTCTAGATAAGTCATATAAAGCCTTGGAACTTCACCGTACATTGCTTTGCATTAGTATACCTTTGCAACTCTTAACTCTGTCCTTAGCTCTTTAGTATATCTTGAATCGATTGTCACAATTAGATACCTGGATCTTTAGGGTTGCTGTTTTCCCAATATTTTCAAAGCTCATACATTTACTTACTTGACGATTTATAACTGGATTTAACCCCCCAAATCCCTGTGTTCGATACTCTGGAATACTTGCTAATCTACGCCGATCTGTACACTGCGGGTTCTCTTGCTTTTATTCTAGTTTTATAAATTTAAAGCTTGATTGCATGCACGCTAAGTGGCGAACAATATGGTTCTCCAAAGTTGGTTCCTCATGTAGTATTTATGATGTGTTGAAATATTCTAAGTGTTGAGTAAACTGCTTGTGATGCAATTTTGTGATATAGATTTGAATGGGTTGTTGATCTCTGTTGGATTTGAATTTGGGTTTTGTTGTCTATGCATATGCATAGTATCATGTGCTAAGTTTGAGAGTGATCCACCAGTTTGATCCGGATTTGTGATGTTCCGAAGTTGGGTATAAGTATAGTTTGGTTATAGAAGAGTTGTGTAAGGTTTAAGTGTGTGTTCTTGGAGATGTTTTGGGATTGTGTACCTTTTTGGATTATATTATAGGAAGTCATGGTTGGGCATGTGAGTAGGTGTCTCGGTATGTTTGGGATTTAGTAGTAACTCAGTAGATCCTTCCTCCGGAGAGTTAGATATCTGGGTTGGGTGTCTAGTAGAAGTTCTTGAGATTTCAGGGAACCTTTAGACTTTTCTGGATCCTAGGGGTAAAACTGTTATTTCTCACAAAGAGTTGGTTTATTACTTTTTCTCAGTTTTTCATTTGATGACCTAGAAGTTCGAACTTCTAGAAGTCGGATAGTATATTGATATGAGATTTATGTTATGATCACGCAGTTGAGATTATACTCAGTGAGATCGAGTGATATGGTTGACGGGACTTGACCCGGTTCAGGTAAGTCCTTTTGGATTACTTAGTTATAGTCTTATGTTGGTTGAATGACATGAGTGATGTTTGCATTACGTGTTTATATTATGTTGTTAGTTATAAACAACCGACTTATAATTGGCACACGGGTAACGGGCGGTGGTCACTTGTCTAGTTCTCCCGAGGGAGCCTGGGAGGTGCTTCGCGACTAGGTCAGACTTGGTATACGGGGAGGGTACTGAACCACTACATTGTGTATACGGAGAGGTGCACTGAACCACTCCAGCTAGATAAAGAACCGAATGCGAGAGTCAGAGACTTCTCATGCCACACGTTTAAATGAATAATATAATGTGAATGACGTTAATAAAGATAATAATTGGTTTTCTGTGATATCATGCTATGTGTTTACTTGTTTCTTTGACGTGTGTATGTGCTAATGTATTCTTTTGATGTTAGATTGTAGCTAACGGTTTATCCGTGTTGTTAGTTCTTCGCAGTTGTAGGTAGTTGCAGAGAGATCTGGAGCAGATGGTCAGCCGGGTCCACGTACTCATTTAGATAGGGACGGGGGCGTCTTCAGTTCTTCATACGTTGTATTATTATTTCCGTCTTGTAAGGTTGATACATATGATTCATGTAAATAATATCTAATATTTTCAAGATGATTTAAATACGTTTGTGCCTTGTTGCAAGATCCTAGTAAAGTTGTTGTCAAACTAAGGTCGGGACCCATTGTGAGATCCTAACTAGAGGTGTTCAAAAAAATCCGATCCGCCAATAATCCGAAGATCCGACTCGGGAATATCTGGCGTTTACTTGATCCGGCGGATATCTATTTGTATCCGCTCTGATCCGTCAAAAAGTATCGGATATACGGATCGGATATGGATCTATTTTTTTACCCGGATATCCGTTATCCGAGTTTATAGAAAATATTGATGAGAGTATATTAGTTATGTTGCAATAGCAGAGTTGGTGGAAGGGAAAACATGTATTTTCTACCTTCCTCAAGGTCTCCAGTTCGACCCTTCATAGCTACTACTCTTTATAATAAAAGAAACCCTAACCCTAGTGTAATGACTCTCACACATTCCGTCTATTTTATCTCACGCCGCTGCTTACTCTCTTGCTCTGACAGAGCCATCTCACTACTTCTCCCTTGCTCAGACAGAGCCATGCCATTGCTTCTATCTTGCTCAGACTAACCACACCGCACTTGTTACCGTTGCTTCTCTCTTGCTCAGACCGAGCCATGTTGCTACTTCTCCCTTACTCAGACAAAGCCATGTCGTTGCTTCTCCCTTGCTCAGACTCGACCACACCGCACTTGTTATTGTTGTACCGCTTCTCTCTTGCTCAGATCAATTCAAACCTAGACCACGTTGACTTCTCAGTTCTAAACCCTAATTCGAATTCCTCTTATTGATTTTTTTGATTTTTTTGCTTCTCTCTTGCTCGGTTCAGAAGATGGCTTCTCTTTTGAAAGTTTTGGTATCGATAAAGAAAGAAACAAGTTAATCCAAGACTCATTGGACAATGAAGTTGAAACTCATCATCTCTCTTCTCAGTTCTAAGCTTGACATTGACTCTTGCTCAGTTTAGTAGGCGTTGTTGCTCAGTTCTACTTTCTTTTTGTATCCAGATCACCTGGATATCCGAGACGGATATCCATCAACTTCCGGATATAGCACAATTTCCGGATCGGATTCGGATAACATATTTACCATATTTATTTCCCGGATATCCGATTTTTGATATCCGAGAATGAACATCCCTGTCCTAACTAGTAGCTCCCTGAGTTTTGAGAATTTGGGGTGTTACAATATGGTATCAGAGTTCTAGGTTGACAGCAATGGCACTTGGAATCTTCTAAAAGATCAAATGTAGAAAATCACCAGATCCCGAAAGGGGTCTGAAAATTTCAAAATGAGTTTCCATTTTTAAAATCATGCACACAGTCGGGTTGTTGGGTTTTACGTCGGACCACCATCGCTCTCCATGGATCTATGCAACTTGGAATGATTGGTGAGTTAGTATATAGACTTATTATAACGAGCATAATGAAATTTCCAATCATCCATTTTGAGAAGCCTAAGGTCAACTTAGGCCAATTCGCAATACGAAAAATGAATAAATTCATAACTTAATCATTACTAACCCGATTGATGATCCGAAAGAAGATTCGGAAACACAACGACGCAGACTACGCTCAAACACTATCAAATTCAACAGAATCTGAGCAACGGAACCGGCCTAGTAGCATATATGCTCGACCAAATCTTCACTTGCTTGGAAACGCGGAAACTCGGTACCAAAATGAAGAGAATGAAGAGTGGAATTCAAAAACTCAAACGGATTTGAAATCGGATTTAAAACGGAGAGTATATATGAGTTTGAAGGTTGAGAGAAGTCAGAGATTTTACGAGGAAACGTGAAAGGAAATGAATTAATAAACGATTTTTCGCTATTTATAATGAAGACGATGATTATCCTTTAGCGAAGTCGATAATTATTCTTTTACCGATCTGAATGCAATTTAAGCCCCCTTCTCCAAACTTCCCGGAATTGGAATAACAAATTTGAAATATTGTATGGATAATTATTCCACAAATGTCTCGGAAAATGCGTATTCCTAACCGTCTTTCTTAGCCGCTAAGAAACGAAATAGCGACTATTTTGGCCGTTTTGCCTTTCCATGTTATTTCATATCTAGGACATGTCCGATGTACTGATAATTTCTCTCAACTGCATTTTTATTAATTGAAGCTCCCAAAAGCTCCAAATAACACCAGAGAGAAAAATAATTACCCGGGAGAAAAAGTGAAAAATTCCCTATAAGTCCAAAATTACGCTATGAACTTAACGGTGGGACTCATACTCATCACTTCCGCACTCTTTGCAAGTTATGTGTCAATTACTATCGATGATTAATTTAATCAATATTAATCATCATTAATTAGGATTCAAAAATCCTAGCTCTTACATATGATATTGTTTTGATTTTATGTATTTCTTGCATGTCTATGAGTTACTTAGTATGGTTTATATACTATGTGTTCTCTAAAGGGTGACCTTAACTCGAAGTGACAATGGAGTTCTCACACCTCAATGCCTCATTTGATGTGATAATCGGAAATTGTCTTGGGTACGAAGTGACAATCATGGAAACAATAACGATGTACCACAAGCAACGACTCAACCACGAAGTGACAATCAAAGAAGCTGTATCTACATAACTCTAGTGTACTTGTGATATTGTGGAATTTCCTTTTGAGATCTATTATATGCATATTGTGGTGATCTTGGTTCTGGAATGCTTCGTTGCTATTAATCATCTATTGTTTATTGTGCTCTATGTTCTACCTGGTTTCTAAATATCCAAAAAATCTTAGCTTTCTCCCATTTGCTTGCCCTTCTTTTATATTATTCGATTCGTAACTAATTTGCTAAGCAAGTCATCGTTTTTCCTGTGCTTGATTTTGACCCCTTGTACTTCGGGTCTTGTATATATTTGCATGACCTAAGGCTCACACTTCATCCCTCGTCAACTTCTTCAAGATTGGTTCCAAGACTCCTTAGGGTTGACGCTTTGGATGTGGGAGAGAGTTCCTTTGGATTTTCAGGTTTGTTTGGAATGAAGAGATGATCCTTTAGTATTCTGGGAGACTTACTTGGACAATTTAGCTTCATTTCTCCTTGTAGAGGGGTGAACATGCTAGCCGGATCTTTGCAAGGCTTGAAACCACTTGCGGGAGGGCGGAATTTGTACTATTGAGCTCCATCGAGCTTCAAAACACCTATAAAGATGATAAAAGAAGAGAAAATATCCATTCGACCTTACATGTTCATAAATGAGGGAAAGGATGCCTAGTTTATGCAAAACTCACACTAAACATGATATCAAAATTCATCGGGTGAGTCTTTAGATTTAGTTTCCGCAAAGGCGATTACATTAATTTTGTGAATTTTGCAAACTGCAAGGGAGGTGTTTAGCTTCAAACTTTCGTAAGAAAGTATAGTTGAATTAAAATTAGAAGTCGATTAAGAAAATAGTTGAGATTTCAGATTAAGTTGATGTATAATCCGTGCTTAAGATAGGATAGTGGAAATTTTATGGTCATTAGTAAAGTAGTAGACAATGAAGGTTAGTCCTTATGGGCATAAAAGTAGATTATGAATGTTTAAGATGAGTAATTATTGGCGATTACAAAAGTAGTGGGTAATCAATTGGATAAATAAAATTAGTAGATCATAAAGACAAAAAGTTATGGATAAACTACGTGAGTGGTTTTACCTAGTTTTTGATCTTATACCCTAGTTTGGGTTGAAACTAGGTTATAAAGTATAGGTATATACCACGGTTTATTACAGAACCAAGACAAAAGTCAAAAAACCTGTTTAAAAAAAACTCACTCTAGGACCCGAGTACCCGACGTGGAAAAATAATTTACACGCAAACACCGAAGGTGAAAATACAACTATCATGTTGAGTCCTAGAGGAAAAACTTAATTTTCACGGGGCCTATAAATGTAAAATTTGCATGTTCATGTTGTATCACAACGCACGCACGAAGCTTATGAGCGTTCTTTTTCGAGTTTCTGAATGCCTTTGAATCCATTTTTTTGCCCATATTTGTTTGACCTAATAACATTGATTCATGCATTTCTAACATGTTTCAACCATTCATGCATAAAAAATAAACTTAAATGCTCCAAAATGCAACTTTCAAATCTAAACCCTAACCTTAAAACAATAAATGTAATCCATGAAAACAAATGAATTTGATTATTTTGTTTTAAAGAAGTCGTACCTTAAAACACATAGATCGTTCAGTGTAGATGCGTTTTGAGTCCTCAAACGTTGAAATCTATTGAGATTTGAAGTCTAAATCTCAATTTGAAGATTGGAAGAAAGTTTGGAGAAAATAAAAGATCGAAGAGAAAAATAGAAATGAAATTGAAAAAACCTATTATAACTCCACCTTTGATTGTGAGTTGTTTATATTGATGATGGAAGACTTAAACATTTATTTTTTTATAAACTAACAAATATCGATCATATTTCTAGATTGTTTGGTATGTGTTTGTTAAATTTGTTCAGGCTTTGGAAATAATTTCAAGGGGCCTTGAAATGGATTACAAGAACCAAGCAGTTTTGAATCAGGTTTCAAGGGACGGAACTGAAGCCTTGAAATGTGTTTCAAGGGCTAGACGTTGAAGCTTTGAAAATTGATGTAAGGGAGAGTTCGGCTAAAGATGTTTCAACGTGCAAAGGCTTTTCAAACAAAAAGATTCCAATCTCAACAAACCAAATCAAGAATCTCCACCAAGGATAACAAGAAGATCTTCAAAGATTCAACAAGAAGATCTCACAAGGTTTCTACACAAACAAAGAATGGTTATCAATGATGCAATATCTTGGCCCAACAACGGCGCAAGATCTTAGCTAACAGGAAGACTATCCATGAAGCAAAGAGAAGATCTCTGCCACAATGAAAAGATCTCAACTAATGACACAAGAGGATAGGAAGATTTGTCCAATGGACTTCAACAATAAGATCTTCAAATGGAACATTCAAAAGAGAGAATCTAGGACTTCAACAAGAAGAACTTCAACGGCATTCCTAAGGAGAAGATCTAGGATTTCAACAAACAAGATCTTCAACAAACAAGATCTTCAACAACAAGGTCTCATAAAGATCTTAACAACCAAAGATAACAAGAAGATCTCAGCACAAGATCTCCAACGGATCTACAACAAGATCTCATAAAGATCATAACCAAAAATAACAAGAAGATCTCGACGCAAGATCTCCAACGGATCTACAACAAGAAGATCTCGGATTTAAAGAGAAGATCCTCAATGGCATAAGATCTTTAACAAACTAGATAATATCATGAAGAATCTACACAAGCGTCAAAGAAGGGAAGTAGGAGAAGATTGAAGATTTACAACGGCTACTTCACCTCAACCAAGTAGTGTGTTCTATGGAGAAAGAAGAACGTACCAAACGGCTATCTTTACAACGGCTAGAAGTTTTCCATCAAAGACTATAAATGAAGATGGCGATTGAAGAGAAAAGAACATAGATCTTACACGAAAACATCTAAGTCTTCAAGCGATCCAAAACATCTTCATTCAATTCAAGAAGTTTGTCTTCCTCTTAGTTTACAAAAGCATTATTCCTTAGAGAGAGAGAAACACGAGAGCTTCATTGGAATATTTAGAGAGTGTTATACTCGAGTGTGTGTTACTCTTCGAAGTAACTAGGCTATTATAGCTAGGTTAAGAGTTGAAACTAGATCGTAGCATTGACTATAGTGAGAGAAGAAGGGGATTTCTTCTAGGTTGTATCTAGGTGTTAGCATGAAATATGGTGATATTATAGGCACTTATTTTGGTTGTTTTTCACTCATTATTGTGTTCATGGATATGGATATGAAGCAATTGTTAGCTTGTTCATCTATTTTATCGATATAGAGGTCTACACTAGCTTTTTATTGATTATAGGTGAATAAGAGCTGGAATCGGATTGTTTTGAGGAAGAAAAGGGATAATGGATCATGTTTGAGGATGAGGAAACACATCAAGTAAGTTGAGGAAGGAGCTAGGATGAAGAATGGAACGAAACAAAGTCATTAACAAGCATTATACACTTCATGGTCAGAATCACGGCCGTGGACTTGCCATTATGAACGTAAAAGAGAGCTTTGAGCAATCCAGAAAGTTACACGGCCTAAATTACGGTCGTGGAAAGAAATTGACACCGTAATCAACTTCCACGCCCCAAAACCACGGCCGTGGAAGTCATTGAGACCGTGATCTAGGCAATCTGCTGATGTATCATTAATTGCCACGTAATCTACGTGATTGAGCCGAACCGTAACTTTTCCTCGTTCTATAAAAGGGCTGGAAAAGTGAGTTTCGGGCATCGACGCTTATAGCTTTACCCTACTTTGAAGCATCTTTACTTAGGGTTGATTGATATCGTCGAGAGTTGCGGAAGCGCCGACTGATTGAAGATTTTGGGATTGCTTGTGGCGGAAGTTTCGCCCTTTACTTAGGTTTTGATATTGAAGACGGATTGACATCCCGTTCTTCGTTCTTACCTAAGATTGTTGTGAGGTTTCTTATACCTTATTTTGAATCCATTGATCATACTATTCCGTTATTCGGATTTGAGATTTGTTTTGAGTGTTTATTGAGTATTGAAGGTTTTTCGTCTTTTATTCTCTTTAAGTTGAATATTGATATCATGACAATGGTTATTGGCTAAAACCCTTTAGCAATTCTAAGGTGAAGGGTTGATAGTTGTGGCTTAGATGATGATAGATCAATCGTAAACAGATGTGACCCTGAGAGTATGAGAAACATCGTCGACAACCTAAATCACGGCCTGTTCTAGGATTTCCACGGCCGTAATTCTCAAGAACTCACCGTAATTTACCCCAGTTTACGAACTTTGCTTTTACTTTAATCCAAAGTTAAGGATTTGCTTTAACCTAGCCTTGGCTTGCCTTTCCTAGGTAGTAGTGAGACTCAACATCCTCTATTTCGGTTTCGAGTGTCACAACCTTAACCGTTTGAGTTTATCTTGATTCTTGGGTTACAAGTTTGGGTATTTGAGACTAATTCTTGTCCTTTGATCCTTTCTATACTGCAGCCTCAACAACCTTTATAGACAGAGTCCTTGGGTGAGACATATAGGGTTTTGGAACTTCACCGTACATTACCTTACTTTAGTATACCTTTGCAATCCTCGACTCTGTCGTTATATCTATAGTATATCTTGAATCGATTGCCACAATTGCATACCTGGATCTTTAGGATTGTTGTTTTCCCAATATTTGCAAAACTCATTATATTTACTTGCTTGACAATTCATAAACTGAATTTGTTTCCCCCAAATCCTTGAGTTCGATACTCTGGAATTATTGCTTTACTACGCCGATCCGTACACTGCGGGTTCTCTTGCTTTAAATCTAGTTTTATAAATTTAAAGCTTATTTGCACGCACGTTTTCGGGCAAACAAGTTTTTCGCGCCGTTGCCGGGGATTTGGTTTAAGCCGAATTCGGTTATCAGTTGTCAAGCTTGGGAGCTTTGCTCTTGTTATTTGATATCTCTTTTGAGTGATATTTGCAGGTTCTCTTAGGTATATGTGCAAGTCTAGGGACAACAAAGACCTCATACCTCTTGATCAAGAACTTGAGAAGACCTTGAGGAAGAAACTTAAGGAAAGAAAGATGGCTGAAATTAAAGAGAGAGATTTCGAAACGGAGTTCGAGGATTCTCAAGCCCAACTTCGGTGGAGTGAAACGACTCGTAGGGAAGAATCGGAGCGTCATCAACTCCAAATTGATGAGCTCAAGGCTATGATGCTGGAGATGAGGTTGGAGATGTCTAACTCCAAGAAGAGTAAGAAAGCTAAACCGACCAAATTGGTTAGAGTTGAATCATCCGACGATGAGAGTGATGATTCTATGCCACCGCTAGAGGAGATTGATCCGACGATCAATCCAGTCCGGAATGATCCAAGATCGGCTGCAACTCCTCGTATCCCAGCTGGGGGTGCGAGAGCCGCACGTGTAGATGAGGAGCCAAGAACTCTTGGACAAAGGATGGATCTAATTCAGCAACCGCGCCGGCTATGCGTAAACTTTGAAGCTGAAGATATCCAAGGGTTTAGCTTTAACCCGCAAGTTATTACCATCGTTCGCCAAAGCCACTTTGGGGGAACGAGTGCTGAATCTCTACACCAACATCTACAGAATTTTGAGATCCTAATGGAGACAATGAAACCGAAGAATGCAACCACCAACAACTACAAGATCAAACCATTCTTCTTCTCTTTGAAAGGGAAAGCTTTATCATGGTATAAAGTTTATCCAAATGGAAGACTTAATACATGGGAGGATCTATCTTCGGAGTTCCTAACTAAGTTCTTTCCGCCATCCAAGACGGCGGAATTAAGAGGTAAGATTAACGCATTTCTTGTGAAGCGTAACGAAAGTTTGTTTCAATCTTGGGAAAGGTTTCAGGATTTGTTATTGGATTGCCCACACCATGGCATTTCCAAGTTAGAGTTGTTAGAAATATATTACAAGGGGCTGGATGAAGAAACGCAATTCAAGCTCCAATCCCTCTCATGTGGTACATTCATGGACATGAGGGAAGATGACGCTTGGGACTTCATTGAGAGGCAAGCCCGAGTCATTGAGAAGTATTCCCACCGGAAGGCGGAATCTAACCGAGTAGAGCAAGGAACTAAACTCACACAAGCTGCGCAAATTCAAATCTTTTCCCTCAACACCGAAATCAAGGAGTTGAAGGAGGTTATTAGAGCTGGCCTTCAAAAGCCGAAGGAGCAAGATGTTAGGTACTTAGCGAACAACAACAACCACCAAGGAAATGAAGGAACCAGCAGGAACAACAACCGGAATTCATACAATAACCGGAACAATTAGAACAACAACAGTCGGAACAACAACTGGAACAACAACAACAATAACCGGAATTCGAATGGCAATTGGCGTTCCAATCAACAACAAAACTCCGGTAATTCTTATTCCAATTCAGGAAATTCACTAACACCACCATCTTCTTCTTCCACTCCTTTGGAAAGCCAGGGGCAAGGATCTAATAGCTCAAGCAACTCGGGGAAGGAAAAGTCCGATCCCATGTTGGAAACAATATTGGAAAAGCTTCAAGGACTGGAGAATCATGTTACTAAGGTTGATAAAGCTCAAAGAGTTTTAGAAAACCAAATGTTCAACAAAGCCGAGGAAGTTCCTAGAGATCAAGGAAAACTTCCCTGAAAGACGGAGGACAACCCGAAGGGAAGAGAGATGGCTATCACAACTAGGAGCGGAGTCACAACAACCGATCCGCAACCCAAGTTCGTTGAAGTCCCCGTCAAAAAAGAGAAAGAAAAGGGGAAGGATAAGTAAGACATCTACATTCCTCCTCCAGCTTACAAACATCCCCTACCATTCCCGCAGTCTAGAGCGAGAGCGCGCCTAGACAAGCAGTTCGGTAAGTTCATTCAACTCATGAGCAAACTGCACATTAACATACCTTTCATTGATGCAATTGTAAGTATGCCGCTTACGGGAAGTTCTTAAAGGAGATCCTCTCTAACAAGAGGAAGCTAGAAGACTTTGGAGAAGTCAAGATGAGTTCGGAATCATCGGATCTCATCAAAACCATGAAGGAGAAGATGCCCCCAAAGCTGAAAGATCCGGGGTCATTTTGCATTCTAATCGGAATGGGAGATGTCACATACGACGCTTTATGTGACTTGGGAGCAAGCGTTAGCATCATTCCGCTTGCTTTGTGCAGGAAGATCGATTTAGGTGAACCTAAACTGGTGAAGATGACGTTATACATGGCAGATCGATCCATAACCTGTCCCGTTGGTATCATTGAAGACGTCCCGGTCAAGCTTGGAAGGTTCTATGTTCCTATAGACTTCGTTGTGCTTGACATTCTTGCAGATTGTCCGGTCCTGATCATACTCGGAAGACCGTTTCTTGCTACATCCGGTTGCATGGTGGATTGCAAGAATGCTAGACTCACCTTCGACATAGGAGAAGAGAAGGTTGAATTTGTTCTCTCAACTTTGGTGAAAGAGCCAGCTTTTGGAGAGGACATGTTCGATATCTATGGCGAGGAGGCATCTAGGGAGGAAGTAAGCTCGATTCTATTCAAAGATCCGTTGCAAAAGGTTATCACCATGAGCATCATGGAGAAGGGAGAAGAAGAGGATTGCAATGAGGAGATTGAAGCCTTGGATGAGCTAAAGGAAGTGCATGAAGAAGAGTTTGAAAAACTCTACGATGGGTCAGAAAACGTGAGAAATCACGGCCAGTCGTGCTATTCCACGGCCGTGGAAATGACCATGATGACCATAATCAGCTATTCGGAGCACTCCAGTAAGTTACACGGCCAAAACCACGGCCGTGGAACTGCCAGTGGTGCCGTAATTAACTTCCACGCCCTAAACCACGGCCGTGGAAGTAACAGTGATGCCGTAATTTTGGGGAATTCAAAGAACAATTACGTTCTTTCCACCAATTCTCTTGAGCCTTCTTCAACAACTCCTACACCCTTAGAGACTTCTAAGGAAGCATTGGACACTCCTCAAGAGCCATTAGAGACTCCAACGGTAATGGAATTGAAGCCACTTCCCGCACATCTTTGGTATGCATTCTTAGGAACTAATTCTACTTTTCCGGTCATTGTTAGTTCCGATTTAAGCGAAGATGAGCATGATAAACTAATGGCAATTTTAAAGAAATATAAAAAGGCTTTAGGTTACACTATAGAGGATCTTGTAGGAATTAAACCATCACTATGCATGCACAAGATCCTAATGGAGGAAGACTTTAAGCCTTCGCGACAACCTCAAAGACGGTTAAATCTGATCATGAAGGAGGTTGTCAAGAAGGAGATTCTTAAGCTACTTGATGCAGGTATTATCTACCCTACCTCCGATACTAAGTGGGTAAGCCCCGTACAAGTTGTTCCGAAGAAAGGAGGAATGACGGTCATCACCAACAAAAACAATGAGCTCATTCCTACAAGAACCGTGACGGGATGGAGGATGTGCATAGACTATCATAAGCTGAACAACGTGACGAGGAAGGATCACTTCCCGCTACCATTCATCGACCAAATGCTTGAGAGGTTAGCACAACACTCCCACTTTTGCTATCTTGACGGTTATTGTGGTTTTTTCCAGATTCTGATCCATCCGGACGATCAAGAGAAGACCATATTCACATGCCCATGGGGTACATTCGCTTATAGGAGAATGCCGTTCGGGCTTTGCAACGCCCCAACCACCTTCCAAAGGTGCATGATGGCTATCTTCTCGGAGTACATAGAAGAGATTATGGAGGTTTTCATGGACGATTTTTCTGTTTATGGTTCCTCTTTTGATAATTGTCTTTGTAACCTTTCTCTTGTGATACAAAGGTGTGAAGACACTAACCTAGTTCTTAATTGGGAGAATTGTCAATTCATGGTGAAGGAAGGTATTGTACTCAGACACTTGATCTCTAGTAGAGAGATTGAGGTAGATAAGGCTAAGATTGAAACCATAGAAAAGCTACCTCCTCCATCCTCGGTGAAGAGGATAAGAAGCTTTCTAGGACATGCTGGATTCTATAGACGATTCATCAAAGACCTTTTAAGATATCAAAACCGCTTACTAATCTATTGATGAAAGATGCAGTTTTTGATTTTTCGCAGGATTGTTTAGATGCTTTCTACAAGATCCGGCAAGCGCTAATCTCAGCCCCGATATTACAACCTCCGGACTGGAATCTCCCGTTCGAGGTTATGTGTGATGCAAGTGACGTAGCTGTTGGAGCGGTGCTAGGGCAGAAGAAGGAAGGCCGCACACACGCCATCTATTATGCTAGCAAGACGCTAGATGGAGCGCAGCTCAACTATGCCACTACGGAAAAAGAATTATTGGCCGTTGTATATGCATTTGAAAATTTTCGTTCTTATCTTGTAGGTGCGAAGGTGATTGTATACATGGACCACTCGGCGATTCGGTATTTGCTTGCCAAGAAGGACGCAAAACCGAGACTGATTAGATGGATTCTTCTCCTACAAGAATTCGATCTAGAGATCCGCGACAAGAAAGGATCGGAAAATTCTGTTGCGGATCACCTAAGTTGTCTACCAAATCTAGAAGACGACGACTTACCTATAGATGACTCCTTCCCGGACGAACATTTACACATCATAGAGGAGTGCATCGACAAGATAACTAGAGGTAACGAACCATAGTTTGCTGATTTTGTTAACTATTTGGTTTGTCAGGAAATACCTCCCGGACTATCCTACACACAAAGGAAGAAGTTCTTTAAGGATGTCCGGCAATACTTTTGGAATGAACCTCTACTCTTCAAGAGAGGTCCCAATGGCACCATTCGAAGATGTGTGCCGGAAGACGAGATGCAAAGCGTCATCCGTCATTGTCATTCACTACCTTGTGGAGGACACGCTAGTTCCAACAAGACTAGCGCTAAGGTATTGTAATCCGGTTTTTATTGGCCTACTTTATTTAAGGATGTGCAAACCTTTGTTTCCTGCTGCGATGCTTGTCAAAGAACAGGAAACATATCTCGGAGGAACGAGATGCCTCTTAACAACATTCAAGAAGTAGAAATCTTCGACGTTTGGGGAATCGACTTCATGGGGCCGTTCCCATCATCTTGCGGGAACCAATACATACTCCTAGCTGTGAATTATGTTTCGAGATGGGTAGAAGCAATAGCCTCTCCAACTAATGATGTCGCGGTTGTCATAAAGTTCTTTAATAGAACTATTTTCCCAAGGTTTGGGACACCGCGAACCATTATTAGTGACGGAGGTTCACACTTCATTGCCCGACGTTTCGAAGCTCTATTAACTAAGTATGGGGTGACTCACAAGATCGCCACCCCCTATCATTCACAAACGAGTGGACAAGTGGAGATTTCCAATAGAGAGATCAAAGGCATCCTAGAGAAAACAGTTTCGAAGACAAGGAAGGATTGGTCTTTGAAGCTAGACGATGCATTGTGGACATACCAAACGGCGTACAAGACTCCCATAGGTAAAACACCATACAACCTTGTGTATGGGAAGTCTTGCCACTTGCCGGTGGAATTAGAACACAAGGCGTATTGAGCGGTAAAGTGGTTGAACTTCAGCATAAAGGAAGCAGGTGAGAAGCGCCTCTTGGACCTTAACGAGCTTGAAGAACTCCGCTTGAACGCTTATGAGAATGCCAAGATCTATAAAGAAAGAGCGAAGCGTTGATATGATAAGCATATCATTCCAAAAGACCTCAAAGAAGGAGATCAAGTTCTCCTCTTCAATTCGAGACTTCGTCTCTTTCCAGGTAAGCTTAAATCTCGTTGGACCGGACCTTATCTAATCAAACATGTTTTTCCCCATGGCACAGTTGAAGTATGGGGTGAAAAGAGCGGAAGTTTCAAGGTGAACGGTAAACGACTCAAGAAGTATTCACCGGAGCTCCAAGTTGAGGAGTTTGCGCCCACAACACTCGAATAATTCCAGGTACGGTCTAGCTACGGACCTTAAACAAGCGCTTCTTGGGAGGCAACCCAAGCTATTGCACTTACGTTTTTGTATTTCATTCTTAGTAGAGATTAGTTTAGTTGTTTTTGCTTTGTTTTGCCTTCGATACCTCCCGGTATGTTGTGTTTTTGGATGTAGGAACGAGGAATGAGGGTTGAAAAGAAGAAAAAGTTGGAAGGAATTGACGAAACTTGGATTTTGGCACAATACAGAGGGTTCCACGCCCTAAACCACGGGCGTGGATGCTACAGTAACCGTAATTTGCCAAAACCTGAGAAAAATCAAGCAAAACCACGGGTCCGTACATTTCCACGGCCGTGGAACACCCCGAGTGACCGTGATTTTTGAAAAATTTTACGGGCACTATATAAACCACCTTCCTTCACAAAATCACCACAAACACCATTTCCACGCCCCCTTTCCACGCCCTAAACTCCGAAAATTTTCCCCATCTCGCAAATCCTCGTTCGGAGTCCGTTTCGAACGATTCTTGGTGCTAAAGTGAAGCATTTTCGATCATCTACAAGATCCAATCAACAAACCAAGTGAACAATCCCTGCAGAAGACGGAATTTGGATTTAAAGATCCAAAAAACCTAGGTTTTTCTCCTATTTCTCTACTTTGTCAATTCGGCTCTATTTCTTGCAAGAACTTAGAATAACTGCATAGGATTGAGATTGGAATTAGTGTAGGACAGGTTTTGCTGAGTTTGGTGATTGATATGTTGAGATTTGAGCAAAACAGAGAGGAATCACGGTCTCTGGGCGTTCCACGGCCGTGGAATCTGTAGAACAGACCGTGATTTTCACTGATCTTGAGAAAATGTTTACGAGAAGATCTGCAAAGAAAAAGAAGAGAAAGGATTATAGTTCCTCTTCTTCCCAAGCCCCCCCCCTAGTGAACCACCACCACCACCACCTCCTAGAATCCCAACCATATATGAGGATTACTTAGGAGCCTTAGAGAAAATCGAAAAGAGGTCGATCATAGGACCTCGTTACTTAGTCCTTGAGGAGCTAGAGCCGCTGAATGTGGTAAATGATTTGACATGGCTTCTAGATAGAGCGGGGTTGATTTTTTTTTCCGCTATCTGAATGGATGCCTATGAGGAGATCACATGGGAGTTCGTCACTTCCTTTGAGCATAGCGCCGTCGATAGGACGGTGTCTTTTAGGTTGATGGAGAATAACTACGAGTTCTCAATAGCACAGTTTGAAGCCTTCTTTGGGTTTCATGAGACCTTCAATGGTTGGTTTGCTAGCGGGGTACACGCTAAGGATTTTTGGAGGGAGATAGCGATGGTTTACGCTAGTGAGGATCGTTGGCAACCGGCCGACACCAAGGCTAAGCTCATCTACCACTTAGCCTTGAAGATAGCTCATAGGGTCCTTTCCAAGTGCCTTTTTCCTAGGACCGAGACCCCTCAAAAGATCAAGACCGATGAGCTTTTCCTTCTCTATTGTATGCTTTATGGTAGGCCCGCAGATTGTGCTACCCTCTTAGCCGCCACCATGAGTAAACTGAAGAACAAGAGGGCCGGTAACATTGGGTATGGTGGGATGGTTACCCACATTGCCACGCAGCTTGGGATTGAATACTCCGCTTGCACTAGGATAGCAGCGAGACCTTTGGGTCTCAATAGCCTTATGACTAGGGGTATTATCTTTCCTAGACACCGCGGTCCACCTACCGCCGGCATGCCATGGGAGGAGAGAGGAGGTAGAGGTATCCCGTGGCTTCCCGAGTACTCCATTATGCTTGGACGGCATAATTGAATGGAGACCTTTAGGGCCATGCACACAAATAGGCTAGTAGCACCACCTTACGTGCCCGATGAGGTTCCGGCTGCGGATGTTGAGGAGGATATGGGAGGAGGTGATGAGCAGGCTTTTGGCACATTTCCGGATCAGCCGGACACCTTCCCGGACATACCTAGACATTCTCCCCGCCCTTCTAGACCCTCCGGTGCTTCTTCTTCTCGCCGTGCTAGTGTTAGCGAGAGACCGACCTAGATGGAGACTCCTCCCGCTTTGTATGGGGAGCAACCTTCATGGATGAGAGCCCCACCATCTTGGTACGATCATGCACCAACAGCTCCGGCAGCACCGACTCCACAGGATGCACCGGCATGGTACGACCAGCCACCTGCTTGGTACCAGCAGCTACCGGAGTGGGCCACCGACCTATCCAGGAGAGTGGGAGACTTAGACATTCATCGGGACACTCGGGACGCACGGGCTGAGGAGCATGACATGATGATGAGAGACATATACCGCCAGCAGTTTGGGCGGAACTTCAGCACCGACTTCCGTCTGTTTCCACCGCCGCCTCCTCCGCAGTGATGAGATTTTATGACCGCCAGTTTCAGCCGCCCCACCGCCGTCTAGTGAGTTCATTTTTCTTTTCTTTCTTTTCTTTATTTGTTTTTGAACATTGAGGACAATGTTTGTTCTAAGTATGGGGTGGGGTGTGACTATGTGTTGTAATAACTCTACTACATTTGCTTACTTCTATCCATGACACTATGCATGTTTCATTTCATGATCACACGTTTCGTTATTGCTTTGCTGAAAAAGACTTTGAAAAACCCACAAAATTTTGAAATTTTCGAAAATTTTGAAAAAGTTTTTGTGCTTCTAAGATTGGAGATGATTTCTATGATAGTTTTCTCTTGTGGAATGAGTTTTTTATGGCAATTGTATGCTTAAGTTGAATTGTGAATTGAAAAGAAATTGAATGTGTTGTTTATCCTTTATTGCAAGTTTCATAATGTGAGAGTTTTATCTAAATCATTTTGAGAAACTAAGGTTGAAATCACATGATGAGTTCTTATACTTCTTTATGAAATGATTAAGGCACTTCGATTTTCTTACTTCTTTCTTTGATCATTAGCCCCTCAATAAAAGTAATTGCCTCCCTTACCTATCCGGGAATCTGGAGGAGTTGAGTTTTTGGCATGTTGATGTGGGAGGGCCATGAAAGCATTTTTGCATTCAAAGAATAGAAATAATAGGTTTGGGGAAGTCAATCATGATGATGAGTAACTCGGCACCATTCACATAGCCGGGTGTTTGTGTCTTGCCAAAGTCGGATTGAGTGATATTCCTAACGGATTATGGTATGTGCATCAAGGGTTTGAGGCATCTCGAAATTGAGAAACGCCAATCTCCTAGGCTTCGGTTTTTGTGTACCTCTATCCATATTTCCAAAAAGTAAAGTCGAAAAATAATGTGAAAAAGAAAAGAGCAAAGCTCTAAGTTGATGGTGTTGCAAGTAAAATAAAAAGAAGAAAAAAAAAAGAGTTGGGTTATTCCTTTTTCCCGGATTCATGCGCCACATCCCTTACAAGTTTCCCTCCTTTCCGCATTCTAGCCCTTACTTGAAAGCCCTTAAGATCAAAAGAGTGTTATTTGACTTAGTGATCTAAATTGAAGTTTCACATGCTTGATTTTGAAATTGCTTGAAGGTTATGATGTTTGTTTTGAAGTTTAAGCAATTTATGATGTTTCTTTACCTTACACTCTTTGATTTATGAATATGAGCGTTTTCAAGGATGAATGAAGCAAGGTTTGAGAATGATCTATTGATTAGAAGCACATTTGCCTAAAGAATTGTTTTGATTTGAAATTGCATACATATTTCACTCTAACTTGTGTTCTAAGCTTTTGAAAACCTTGCTTGAGGACAAGCAAGTGGCAAGTATGGGGTATTTTGTTAGCATGAAATATGGTGATATTATAGGCACTTATTTTGGTTGTTTTTCACTCATTATTGTGTTCATGGATATGGATATGAAGCAATTGTTAGCTTGTTCATCTATTTTATCGATATAGAGGTCTACACTAGCTTTGTGTTGATTATAGGTGAATAAGAGCTGGAATCGGATCGTTTTGAGGAAGAAAAGGGATAATGGATCATGTTTGAGGATGAGGAAACACATCAAGGAAGTTGAGGAAGGAGCTAGGATGAAGAATGGCACGAAACAAAGTCATTAACAAGCATTATACACTTCCACGGTCAGAACACGGCCGTGGACTTGCCATTATGAACGTAAAAGAGAGCTTTGAGCAATCCAGAAAGTTACACGGCCTAAATTACGGTCGTGGAAAGAAATTGACACCGTAATCAACTTCCACGCCCCAAAACCACGGCCGTGAAAGTCATTGAGACCGTGATTTAGGCAATCTTCTGACATATCATTAATTGCCACGTAATCTACGTGATTGAGTCGAACTGTAACTTTTCCTCGTTCTATAAAAGGGCTGGAAAAGTGAGTTTCGGGCATCGACACTTACGGCTTTACCCTAATTTGGAGCATCTTTACTTAGGTTTGATTGATATCGTTGAGAGTTGCGGAAGCGCCGACGGATTGAAGATTTTGGGATTGCTTGTGGGGGAAGTTTCGCCCTTTACTTAGGTTTTGATATTGAATACGGATTGACATCCCGTTCTTCGTTCTTACCTAAGATTGTTGTGAGGTTTCTTATACCTTATTTTGAATCCATTGATCATACTATTCCGTTATTCGGATTTGAGATTTGTTTTGAGTGTTTATTGAGTATTGAAGGTTTTTCGTCTTTTATTCTCTTTAAGTTGAATATTGATATCATTGATACCACGATTTATGAGATAGATTTAAGTAGTCATTTAGATAGATTTCTCACTCATTCATGCATGGCTTAGCATTAGTTCACGACGTTTTGCACTCAATTCATGTAATTTGTCGAGATAGACGTCTACACGGACTTGTGCGTGTTTTATAGGTATTTTGGGAGATTTAGGAGATTAAATGATGCATTCGAGAATCAATCCTCGAGATGACACACCTCCGGGCTCATTAGGATGCAAACTAGAGGCTAAAGAAGACTCATGGAGCCTTGCCAACACAAGCCATGCACCAAATCACTTCATGGGCTGAGAAAGGCATCTTGGAGCAGCTCTCCATTATCCAAATCTTCCAATCAAAAATACTCTCTCAACAAGAAGTCTTTCTAGGAATGAAAGTGTCAAAAAGGAAGAAGAGGAGCTCCATTGAAGAGGAGAAGAAGAACACACACCATTGCCACACTTTGATAGCTTTTGTAGTGAAGAATTTCGGATTCAATTTCTAGGGTTGTATGAACCATTTGAACCTTCTTTAAGAAGGATTGTGAGTTATTCTAATTCCATTTTCAGCTTGATTTCGTGTTAGTTCACTTGTTCATCTCTTTCTCTTCATTGTCTTGCAAATGGATGCCATGATTTCATGTTTGATTGTTTCGATTTCTATTATGAATGTTTTAGGCTAAATAGATGTGATTCTAGGGTAAGGAAAGGGTGATTATGGCTAGGGCTATGATAGGACGGACTTAGATTTACCTTTGGATGACTTGTGTGTATGAACATAACTGCTGTTAGGAATCACGGGTAGATCTTCCCATTCCACGGCCGTGGATGTGTAGAACAGCCCGTGTTTTCTCCTGGTTCGATGAAGCTAGCTTTAGATTGTTAAAATGTTGAAATCCTAAGTGTTTGTTGAGTTAATATAGCCTAGGGTGACCTAATGTTAGCTACTAAGTGTTAGAAGAGACCTACCCGGTGATTCTTACCCTTAGATTTCGAAGATTACAAACCCTAGGTAGTGGTGAGCCTCACAAGCCGCCATTGGACTAAGTGTGCTAGGATAGTTTCTTAGAACTTCCCTTTCCGAGACTTACCCGGTAAGGATAGGTTAGACCTTTAGGCAACAATCCGGTTTGTGTAGAATTCCAATCCTTAGGTTCTTAGAGACTTACCCGGTAATGTGACCTTAGGAATGGATTAGTGGACCATGAGACTTACCCGGTGATTGATCCCACTCTAGAAACACTTACTCCCGACATATCATAGATCACCCAAGGAATGATTAGATAGCTTGAGTCCTATGCCATAATCGGAATTTCCAACCCCTAGAATCCGTTTCTCTCTTTTGATTCATATCTCGTGTTTAGCTTGTTTCTTTGTTTTGATTCGTTAACTTAGTTGATTGCTTACTTTTACATGAATTGTGATCCTTGATCGATCACCTAAAACCAACCAAAAACAATTGAGATTTTCATTTCTTTATTTCTTTCTCATTTCTTAAGTTAGATCTTCACTAGACTTAATCATAAACCGAATCAATCTCACCTTAGTCTTTGTGTTCGACCTCGGAATACTATCCACACTACGAACGTCCCGTACACTGCGGGTGCGCTAGGAGTTAGGAGAAATATAACGAGTATAAATTTAAGACTTATTGTGCACACATCCTGAGCGTAACAAGTTTTTGGCGCCGTTGCCGGGGACTAGGTCTAGATTGAGTCTTTTTGTGATCGTTTATTAGTGTAGATCTTTCTTGTTGCTTTTGATCTCTTTTTTGTTTGTGTCTTTGCTTTTCAGGATATCTCTTACTCTTTAGGTGCATGCGAAGATCTCGTGGCAAGGATTTAGCTCCATTCGATCCCGAACCGGAGAAAACCCTTAGATCTAGATCCAAGAGCATTAAAAAGGGAAAGGAGATGGCCGGAAGAGACCTCCAAGCTGAATTGGTTGAAGCCTTAGAGCAAATAAGGCTAAGAGATGAACTTTTGGAGGAAGAAAGGAGACTTGCCAATGAGAGGCAAGAGGCAACTAGGAGGGAGATTGATGAGATTAGGCAAGCCCTTGTGCAAGGGGAGATTAATCGTCAACAACCTCCACCTCCTCCACCACAACCGCAGCCGGCGGCGAATTATAGGGTTGTCCCCATTGCTATTGAAGAGCCACAAACCCTAGGGAGACGCATGGATCCGGCACAAAGAGCACACCGTCCGGGTGTGAACTTAGGAGATCCCGCTACCCACAACTATGAGCTCCGCCCTCAAGTTCTACAAATGATCCGGCATAATCAATTTGGAGGGATGGAAGGAGAGTCTCCTCACTAACACTTGATGAATTATGAGATCTTGATGGAGACTCTTAGACCGCCAAGATTGGAGAGCAACAACCATAAACTTAGGGCTTTTTCCTTCTCTCTTAAGGATAAAGCCTTGGCTTGGTATCAATCTATTCCACAAGGGCGAGTTGGTACTTGGGAGGAGATGAGAACCGAGTTTTTGACTAAGTTCTTCCCACCTTCCAAGACTACCGAGTTAAGAGGGAAGATCAATGCCTTCGTGATGAAGGATAGAGAGAGTCTATTCAAATCTTGGGAGAGGTTCAAAGATCTTCTTCTAGATTGTCCACACCATGGCATACCGAAAATTGAGCTATTGGAGATCTACTTCAAAGGACTTGATGAAGATAGCCAATTCAAGCTCCAATATCTTTCCGGTGGGACTTTTATGGAGAAGCATGTAGATGAGGCTTGGGAGTTTGTGGAGAAGCAAGCTCTAGTGATTGAGAAATACTCCCATAGGAAGAGTGAAGGGAGAAAGGCGGGAGCTTATGAGGTGAGTGAAGTCACCATGAGCAATTTCAAGCTTGACGCCATCAACAATGAATTGAAGTCCTTGAGGGAGTTGTGTGCTACAACTTTGAAGAACCAAGCAACTCCTCAAGTGCTTCCACAAGCCAATTTGCCTTCCAAGGAGGAGGATGTGAATTACATGGGAAGGGGCAACTTCAACAATTATCAAGGCCCAAGGAATTTCAACAACAACCGGCAATTCAACAATTACCGGCCCAACCACAACCATCCCGGATTTTCTTACTCTAACCCGGATGGAGCCTTGAACCCTCCCGCTTCCACAAGCACAACTCCACCACCAAGAGCTTCACAAGAACCTCCACTCGGATTCACTCAACCTCCAAAAGATAGAACCGAGATGATGTTCGAGCAATTGCTTGGAAGGTTGAGTGGTCTTGAGAGCACCGTGACTTCCATTTCCAAGGCTCAAAAGGTGTTGGAAGCACAAGTATTCCAAAGGGCGGGTGAAGCCCATAGAGATCCGGGAAAGCTTCCCGGAAGGACCGAAGACAACCCAAGAGGCCAAGTGTTGGCTATTACTACAAGGAGTGGGTTGAGCATGAAAGATCCTTTGCCTAAGGACAATGCTAAAGGGAAACAAGTGGTGATAGAGGAAGAGACTTTGCAAAGAGATGGAGGCAAGAGCAAGGATGTAGAGCCAACTTATGCAGCACCGCCTCCATACAAGCCACCACTACCGTTCCCTCAATCACGAGCAAGAGCTCGCTTGGACAATCATTTTGGTAAGTTCCTTGAACTAATGTCTAAATTGCATATTAACATTCCGTTCATGGATGCTATTTTAGGAATGCCGGCATATGGCAAGTTCTTGAAAGAGATACTCTCCAACAAGAGGAAGTTGGAGGAGTATGGGGAGATAAGAATGACCAAGAGATCCTCGGAATTGATCCAAACGATGAAGGAGGAGATGCCTCCCAAGCTAAGAGATCCGGGTTCTTTTTGTGTTCCAATTGGAGTAGGAGATGTGAAGTATGAGGCGCTTTGTGATCTTGGGGCAAGTGTGAGCATCATACCGCTTGCACTTTGCAACAAGGTTGGGCTAGGAGAGCCAAAACCGGTCAAGATGACCCTCTATATGGTGGACCGTTCCATCACTCATCCGGTTGGGATCCTAGAAGACATCCCGGTGCAACTAGGAGGATTCTATGTGCCAATTGATTTTGTAGTCTTGGACATTCCGGCGGACTATCCGGTTCCCATCATTTTAGGAAGACCTTTCCTAGCCACTTCCGGGTGCCTAGTGGATTGCAAGAATGGAACTCTCTCCTTCAACATTGGAGAAGAGAACATCAAGTTCAAATTCTCCACAATGATGAAAGGGCCAACCCTTGATGAGGATGTCTTCAACATAGTCGAGCAAGAAGAATCTAGAGAAAGTGTGAGCTCGATCTTGATCAAGGATCCCTTAGAGAAGGTTCTTACCTTAAGTATGATGGAGGAAGGTGATGAGGAGGCTTGCAATGAAGAGATCAAGTCCTTAGAAGCATTAGAAGAGGAGACAAGAGCTCAAATTGAAGAGAACGAAGAGATGTTGAACAGCTGTAGGAACCACGGCCGTGGAATGTGTTCTACGGCCGTCAAACTCTCTGGACAACTCCGGGAAGCAGGCTTGGCAAGAACCACGGCCGTGGGCTTGGACCAAACCGTGATTCCAGCCGTGGTTTTCCCTGGATCAGCTCTTAATGATGATCAAGCTTCTAGGAGCCATGGAGAGCCTTCATATGCTTTGGATTCATCTCATCCAACCTTGTTTGGATCATCTCCGATCGATAAAGGTCCTCCTAAACTTGAACTCAAACCCCTCCCCTCTCATTTAAAGTATGCTTTCCTTGGTGATAATTCTACATATCCGGTGATTGTGAATGCATGCTTGAGTGATGATGAACTTGCTAAGTTGTTGCATGAACTAAGATTGCATAGGAAAGCCATTGGCTATACTATTGATGATTTGGTTGGCATTAAGCCTTCTTTGTGCATGCATAAGATAATGATGGAAGATAATCATAAGCCCTCTATTGAACATCAAAGGAGATTGAATCCTATAATGAAAGAGGTAGTCAAAAAGGAAATCATTAAGTTGCTAGATGCGGGGATAATCTACCCTATCTCGGATAGTAAGTGGGTTAGTCCCGTTCATGTAGTTCCTAAGAAGGGTGGGATGACCGTAGTGACTAATGAGAACAATGAACTAATCCCAACTAGGACAGTTACGGGATGGAGGATGTGCATTGATTATAGGAAATTGAACATGGCCTCTAGGAAAGATCACTTCCCTCTCCCTTTCATTGACCAAATGCTAGAGAGGTTAGCTCAACATTCTCATTTTTGCTACCTAGATGGCTATAGTGGATTCTTCCAAATCCCCATCCACCCCGATGACCAAGAGAAAACAACCTTTACATGTCCATGGGGTACTTTTGCATATAGGAGGATGCCATTTGGGTTGTGTAATGCACCCGCCACCTTTCAAAGGTTTATGATGGCTATCTTTTCGGAATACATAGAAAATATCATGGAAGTGTTCATGGATGACTTCTCTGTTTATGGTTCTTCCTTTGATAATTGCTTGGCTAACTTGTCATTAGTATTGCAAAGATGTGAGGAGACAAATCTTGTCTTAAATTGGGAAAAATGCCACTTCATGGTAAGTGAAGGTATTGTGTTAGGACACTTGGTGTCTAACCGTGGCATTGAGGTTGATAGAGCCAAGATTGAAACTATAGAGAAGTTGCCACCACCTACCTCGGTGAAAGGGGTAAGGAGTTTCTTAGGGCATGCCGGTTTTTACCGGAGGTTCAGTCAAGATTTCTCTAAAATTTCTAAGCCTCTCACTAACCTACTAATGAAGGATGTTGATTTTGTCTTTTCCAAAGATTGTCTTGAGGCTTTTTGTAGGTTGAAGAACGCATTGATCTCCGCACCTATCATGCAACCTCCGGATTGGAGCCTACCATTTGAGATTATGTGTGATGCAAGTGATGTAGCCGTTGGGGCTGTTTTGGGGCAAAGGAAAGATGGGCGCACTCATGCTATTTATTATGCTAGCAAGACGCTAGATGATGCCCAACTCAATTATGCTACCACCGAGAAGGAGTTGCTAGCGGTTGTGTATGCATTTGAGAAGTTCCGCTCGTATCTTGTTGGAGCGAAGGTCATAGTCTATACGGATCATGCTGCGATCCGTTATCTCCTTACCAAGAAGGATGCCAAGCCTAGGTTGATTCGGTGGATCCTTCTTCTACAAGAGTTTGATTTGGAAATACGGGACAAGAAGGGATCCGAGAACTCAGTGGCGGATCACCTTAGTAGATTGCCTCCATTAGAGCTTGAGAGAGATGACATCCCGATTGATGACTCATTCCGGGATGAGCAATTGTAAATGGTGGAGGAATGCTTGTTCCAAGTGTCTAGAGGAAGTGAGCCATGGTATGCCGACATTGTGAACTACTTAGTGTGTGAGGAAGTGCCTCCCGGTTTGACATATGCTCAAAGGAAAAAGTTCTTCAATGATGTGAGACACTACTATTGGAGTGAGCCACTCTTGTTCAAAAGAGGCCCGGATGGAATGTTTAGAAGATGCATACCGGAAGATGAAGTAGAGAGTGTGATCCGGCATTGTCACTCCTTACCATGTGGAGGCCATGCTAGCTCACACAAGACGTGTGCAAAGGTATTGCAATCCGGTTTTTATTGGCCTAACTTGTTTAAAGATGTGCAAGGTTTTGTAGTGGCATGTGATGCTTGCCAAAGGACGGGCAACATCTCAAGAAGGAATGAAATGCCCTTGAACAACATCCAAGAAGTCGAAATATTTGATGTGTGGGTGTGGACTTCATGGGACCATTCCCTTCTTCATGTGGCAATCTCTACATCCTATTGGCGGTGGACTATGTGTCAAGATGGGTGGAGGCAATCGCTTCTCCTACAAATAATGCCAAGGTGGTGGTGCGGTTCTTCAACCGAGTGATCTTCCCTAGGTTTGGTACACCAAGGGTGATCATTAGTGATGGAGGGAAGCACTTCACAAATAGGAACTTTGGAGCGCTTTTGGCTAAGTATGGGGTGACTCATAGGGTGGCAACACCTTACCATCCCCAAACTAGTGGCCAAGTGGAGATCTCCAACCGGGAGATCAAGGCCATTCTTGAGAAGACGGTCTCTAGGACGAGAAAAGATTGGGCTATGAGGCTCAATGATGCCTTATGGGCATATAGAACCGCCTTCAAGACACCGATTGGCACCACTCCTTACAAGTTGGTCTATGGCAAATCTTGCCATCTTCCGGTAGAGATGGAGCATAGAGCTTATTGGGCCATTAAGTGGCTAAATTTTGATCTCAAAGAGGCGGGAGAAAAGAGATTGCTTGAATTGAATGCCCTCGAGGAGATCCGGTTGGATGGTTATGAGAATGCCCGGATTTACAAGGAGAGAACCAAAAGATGGCATGACAAGAGGATCATCCCCAAGGAGTTGAGTGAAGGAGATCTTGTCCTTCTCTTCAACTCAAGGCTAAGGCTCTTTCCCGGAAAGCTCAAATCAAGATGGACCGGGCCATATGTGGTGAAGAAGATCTTTCCCCATGGAGCTATTGAGATAGGTGGGGAACATTGTGGGAACTTTAAGGTGAATGGGCACCGGTTGAAGAAGTATATCCCGGGAGCTCCGGTGGACATGATTGCCCCACTTCACCTAGAGTGAGACATCCCGAGCTTGGTCAAGCTAATGACCTTAAAGAAGCGCTTGGTGGGAGGCAACCCATTGGTAACGTTTTTCCTTTCTTGTTTTGCTTTTGTTCTAGATTTTTCTATCTTTGTGTGTTTTGTCTACTTTGTGTGTGTGCTAGAACATTAGTGGCATTGGAAGCCTTGCTTGACATAGGAATGATGATGATGAACCCCTCATCAATTATGGGTGGAGCGGACGCGGAACTTGGACGGCTAGCGGTGCCTAGCGCGGGTCCCGACGCCTTGATGAACACTTAGAGCTCTCTACCATTCTCGATAGGATCATCCGCCATCAATCCATTTGAGTCATCCCAAATACCATAGCAAACCATTTTTACATTGTGAGAACCTTCTTTCACTCCTCTTTACTTCATTTACACATTGGGGACAATGTGTTTCTAAGTATGGGGTGGGGTTTGCATGATCTTTTGCATGATTAGCATCTAGGATAGTTTGTTATTATCACATGTCTTGCATTGTACATGCTCATTTCGAAAATACCATAAAAATCAGAAAATTTAAAAAAAAATTTTGTGCTTTCTAGGCTTGGATATGATCCTAATGATGAATCTTGTCTTGTGGATTGGCTATGGATGGCCTTATGTGTTAAATTGATGATAGCATATGTGGACTTGAAGTACTTATCTTGAATCCCATGAATGATTTGTGATTATGATGCTTGTCTTGATTAGATTGAGGATTGAAAGTCGAAACTACATGATAGTTCTTGCATACCATCTAGGAATGAATGAGGCAATTCATCTTTCTGTAATTCTCATCTTGATCATGATTGTTTGAGCACCTCAATTGAGATAAATTTGACCTCTTGTGACCCATCCGGGAATAGGAGCATGTTAGTGTGTTGATGTGTGTAAAAAAGCAAGTGTGGGGGTGAAGTTATTGATGAAAAGAATATCATGAATGAAGTGCTGAAATTATTGTGAAAGTGTAGCCAAAAATATAGGTTTGGGGACATTGGTTTAGATGACAAGTAAGTCGGTACACTTCACATAATCGGGTGTTGGTGCCTTGCCAAAGTCAAATGAATCGATAGTCCTAACGAGCTTTGGTATGTGTGCCCGGTGTGGATGCACCTCGAAAAATAGAAAAAGCCCGAGGATGGCTAATCACCAAGGTTTCGGCTTTTGTACACCAATGCCATTGTCTCAAAAATAAGAAAAAGAAAAGAAAGAAAAGATAGAGAAAAATATACACTTGAGGGAAGTTGATCGAGGACAAGGAAGTGGAGTTAGTTCCATTCCCGGATTAGCACCACATAGCCTAGAAAAACCCCCACCTAGTCACAATGTTCTTGGCCTTTGAGTTCATAAGACCTTATGACCTACTTGCATGTTTGTAAGACTTAGTAGTTTAGATTGGATATGCTCTTGATCTTCTTGACTTCTTCATCTTTACATTTCATGCATACTTTCAAGTTAAGTGCAATTGTCCTTCCATGCTTTCACTTGTTTGATGCATGATTGCTTGTCCATTTCCATGAAGCATGACTATGAAGGTGATCCAATAGTAGAAGCACAAACCCAAAAAGATTTTGCCATTTTTCTGCATGCATAAATCATGTTATCTCGTAGTCTATAGTTGAGCAATTTGCTCGAGGACGAGCAAACCTTAAGTATGGGGTATTTTGATAACACGATTTATGAGCTAGATTTAAGTAGTCATTTAGATAGATTTCTCACTCATTCATGCATGATTTAGCATTGGTTCACGACGTTTTGCACTCAATTCATGTAATTTGTCGAGATAGACGTCTACACGGACTTGTGCGTGTTTTATAGGTATTTTGGGAGATTTAGGAGCTTAATTGATGCATTCGAGAATCAATCCTCGAGATGACACACCTCCAGGCTCATTAGGATGCAAACTAGAGGCTAAAGAAGACTCATGGAGCCTTGCCAACACAAGCCATGCACCAAATCACAGCTTAATGATTGTTAGCATGAAATATTGTGATACTTTAGACACGTTTTCTAAGCATATTTGATTCATATTGATAGTCTTTGATTGAGCATTGTTGCATAAGTGAGCTAGTTTGCCTATATTGTCAATATGGATGTCTACACTAGTTCTATGTTGATTATAGGTGATTGGGAGCCATTTCCGAACGTATTCGAGCAAAGACGAGTTGATTGAGTATGTCCATGGATTAAGGGCATTCTTAGGAGCAAAATGGATGTCAACTTCAGGAATGCACGAGGCTAGGGAAGAATCACGTTCTTGCCCTAAACCACGCTCTAAAATACGGCCGTACTAAGAACCACGTTCAGTTCCACGGCCGTGGAACCCTTCAAGAGAAGCGTGATCCATTCCAGGAGCTTTGACGGTCGTGGAATCCATGGTTCAAACCGTGACACTTTCCACGCTCTAAATTACGGTCGTGGAATCTTCCACGACCGTGATCTTGGCGATCTTTTTCGCCACATTTCGAAGCCACGATCTTTTGAAGATTGGGCCGGGCCGATATTTTATCTTGCCCTATAAAAAGACGGACGAAGAGAGATTCCGTCATCGACGCTTACGCCCGCTTTACATCCTTGCTTAGACGCATTTTACACGACTGTTTAGAGAGATTTTCGCGGCATTTGCTTGGAGGCATTTACATCTCGTTGGAGATCGACGTTTGCGCTTGGATTTGCCCTAATCTCGCACTTTGGTGGAGATTATCGTTGGGATTTCCAGATTTCCCGGATTGACGGAAGATTCGGAAGATTGTGCAAGAAGACTTCTCTTCTTGTTTAGGTTTGATTTAGAAGACGGATTGACATCGCGTTCTTCCTTCTTATCTAAGATTGTGTTGATTGTTCTATCCTGGAATTAGTGACACTATTTGTTCTTGATTGTGACTTTGAGATTAGTTTGGAGTTTATTGGAAGTTTTCGAAAGTTCTCATCTTTCAATCTTATAATTCTTGAATTTGATATCAATATGACTGTTATTGGTTAAAAACCCTTAACAATTCTAAGGTGAAGGGTTGATAGTTGTGGCTTAGATGATGATAGATCGATCGTAAATAGATTAGACCCTGAGAGTTAGAGAGAATCGTCGACGAACCCTAAATCACGGTTTGTTCTTGAGTTCCACGACCGTTGAATCTCAAGATCCACCCGTAATTTCCCTTAAGTTTACGAACCTGCTTTTACTTTAATCCAAAGTTAAAGATTTGCTTTAACTTAGTTTAGGCTTGCCTTTTCTAGGTGGTAGGGAAGCCTCAACAACCTCTACCTCGATTATGAGTGTCACAACCTTAATCGGTTAAGTTAGTTTTGACCTTTGGATTATAAGTTTGGGTATTTGACATTAATTCTTATCTTTAGAACCTTTCTATATTGAAGCCTCAACAACCTGTATAGAAAGTGTCTTGTAGGTGAGTCATATAAGGTTTTTGGAACTTCACCGTACGATTACCTTACATTCGTATACCTTTGCAAACCTCAACTCTATCCTTACATCCTTAGTATATCTTGAATCGATTGCCACAACTGGATTCCTGGATCTTTAGGATTGTTGTTTTCCCAATATTTGCAAAACCTCTCATACTTACTCGCTTGATAATCTAGAATTGAATTTGTTCCCACCCAAATCCCTGTGTTCGATACTCTTGAATTCTTGCTTAACTATATCGATCCGTACACTGCGGGTTCGCTTGCTTGATTCTAGTTTTATAAATTCTTGCTTAACTATATCGGCCGAATTCGGTTGCCGGTTGTCAAGCTTGGGAGCTTGCTCTCGTTATTTGATATTGTTCTAAGTGCATGCGCAGGTCTAGGAACACCGAAGATCTCTTACCTCTTGATCAAGAGCTAGAGAAAACTTTAAGGCAAAAACGCAAGGAAAAGAGGATGGCTGAAGAACACGAACGCGATCTTCAGGCGGAGTTAGCTGAAAAAGAAGCTCAACTCCAATGGAATGAGAACCTCCGCCGGGATGAAATGGATCGTCATCATTCTAAAGTTAACGATCTAAAGGATATGATGTTCCAAATGAGGATAGAGCTAAGCGACCTTAAGAATAAGGGAAGCAAGAAATCCTCAAGAAGGGCATCAAGATCTAGAAGAAGAAGTCATTCATCCGCTGATGATAGCGACTCTTCCATGCCACCGCTAGAAGAAATTGATCCCGCGATCAATGTAAATCCTTTTCATCCACGAGGAGCTGCTAATCGCCGTGTTCCACCTAGGAACGCAAGGATCGAGCGTGTGGATGATGAGCCAAGAACTCTTGGCCAGCGGATGGATCCAACACAACAACCACGCCGCTTGGGCGTGAATTTTGATGCTGAAGATGTACAAGGGTTTAGTTTCAACCCCCAAGTCATTACTCTTGTTCGCCAAAACCAATTTGGCGGAACAAGCACTGAATCTCCACACCAACACCTGCAAAACTTCGAGTGTATGATGGAGACGATGAGACCGAAGAATGCTACTACCAACAACTACAAGCTCAAACCCTTCTTCTTCTCTTTGAAAGGGAAAGCGTTGTCTTGGTACCAAGCTCTTCCTAGTGGGAAACTAGACACGTGGGAAAACCTTTCCGCGGAGTTCCTCACCAAATTCTTTCCGCCATCCAAAACGGCGGAACTTAGAGGTAAGATTAATGCTTTTTCCATGAGGCCTAACGAGAGTTTGTTTCAATCTTGGGAAAGGTTTCAAGATTTACTCTTGGATTGCCCTCATCATGGCATATCCAAACTTGCCTTGCTGGAGATTTAGTATAAGGGGCTGGATGCGGGAACGCAATTCAACCTCCAATCCCTCTCATGTGGAACGTTCATGGACATGAGAGAAGATGACGCTTGGGACTTCATTGAGAAGCAAGCAAGAGTCATAGAGAAGTATTCCCACCGGAAAGTGGAGGGAAATCGTGTGGAGCAAGGAGCAAAGCTCACACATGAAGCTCAAAATCAGATTTTCTCCCTCAACAATGAGATCAAAGAGTTGAAGGAGGCTATCAAGACCAACTTCCCGAAACAACAAGGGAAGGATGTTGGCTATTTGGGCAACAACAATGGCGGTGATAACACAAACCGCAACAACAACAATAACCGGAACAATAACCGGAACAATTGGAATGGCAACAACAACAATAACAACGGCCGGAACAACAATTGGTACAACAATAGGGGTTCAAGTAACAACAATTGGTGCTCCAATCAACAAAATTTCGGTAACTCTTATCCTTCCAATTCCAATTCACTAACTCCACATTCCTCTTCCTCTACTCCTTTGAGAAGCCAGGGGCAAACATCAAATGGAGGAAACACTTCAGGAAAGGAGAAGCCCGATCCCATGTTGGAAACGATTTTGGGAAAGCTTCAAGGGTTGGAGAACCGCATCATTAAGGTTGATGATCAAATTTCCTAGGTTGATAAAGCTCAAAAGGTTTTAGAAAACCAAATGTTCAACCATGCGGAGGAAGTTCCTAGGAATCAAGGGAAGCTTCCAGGAAAGACGGAGGACAACCCTAAGGGAAGGGTAATGGCAATCACCACTAGGAGCGGAGTGACTACCACCGATCCGCAGCCTAAGTTCGTTGAAGTCCCCGTAGAAAAGGACAAGGAGAAAGAGAAGGGAAAGGAGAAGGAAGATGTCTACGTTCCTCCTCCAGCTTATAAACCTCCCCTACCATTCCCTCAATCTAGAGCGCGAGCGCGCCTAGATAAACAATTTGGTAAGTTCATAGAACTCATGAGCAAGCTGCATATTAATATACCCTTTATCGATGCTATTGTAGGTATGCCGGCTTATGGCAAGTTTTTGAAGGAGCTCCTCTCCAACTAGAGGAAGCTAGAAGACTTCGGTGAGGTCAAGATGAGTTCGGATTCTTCGGATCTCATCAAGACCATGAAAGAGAAAATGCCCCCAAAGTTGAAGGATCCGGGGTCATTTTGCATTCCCATAGGAGTGGGAGATGTCACATATGACGCTTTATGTGACTTAGGAGCAAGTGTGAGCATCATACCACTTGCATTGTGCAGGAAGATCGGTTTAGGCAACCCTAAACCGGTGAAGATGACGTTATACATGGAGGATCGATCCATCACTCGCCCCGTCGGTATTGTAGAAGACGTCCCGGTCAAGCTAGGTAAATTCTTTGTTCCCATTGATTTTGTCGTGCTTGATATTCCTGCAGATAGTCCGGTCCCGATCATACTCGGAAGACCGTTTCTTGCAACTTCCGGCTGTATAGTCGATTGCAAGAATGGGAGACTCGCTTTTGATATAGGAGAAGAGAAAGTAGAGTTCGTTCTTTCCACTCTAGTGAAGGAGCCGATCTTCGATGAGGATATTTACGATATCCAAGATGAAGAAGGTTTATCTAGGGAGGAGGTAAGTGCGATTCTCTTTAACGATCCTTTACAAAAAGTTATCACTATGAGTCTAACCAATGTAGGGGAAGAGGAAGAGTGCAATGAGGCAATTGAAGCCTTAGAAACACAAGAAGAGATGCATGAAGAGGAGTTTGAGAAACTCCACGATGAAGCTGAAAACGTGAGAATCCACGGCCACACACTGTATTCCACGGCCGTGGATTTCACAACCAAAATCGTGCCTCACTCCAGGGAGTTATACGGTCGTGGAGAAGATGTAACAACCGTATTTCCCTTCCACTCCCTAAACCACGGCCGTGGAGGACATGATCCACCCGTAATTTTGGCCGTGGAAAGGAGTGATTCAGACACTTCTTCAACTCCTTCTGATTCTTCTCCCACACACTCAATACCCTTAGAAACTTCTAAGGAGGCATCGGATGCTCCTCAAGGATCGTTGGAAGCTCCGAAAGTGATGGAACTGAAACCACTTCCTACTCATCTAAGGTACGCTTTTCTAGGACCTAATTCTACCTTTCCGGTTATTGTTAGTTCCGAACTAAGCATAGATGAACATAATCAGCTCATGATTGTCCTTAGGAAACATAGGAAAGCCTTAGGCTACACTACAGAGGACTTAGTAGGAATTAAACCCTCCCTATGCATGCATAAGATACTAATGGAGGAGGACTTTAGAACTTCAAGACAACCTCAAAGGCGGTTGAATCCGACCATGAAGGAGGTTGTCAAGAAGGAAATTCTTAAACTTCTTGATGCAGGTATCATCTATCCTATCTCCGATAGTAAGTGGGTGAGTCCAGTTCAAGTAGTTCCGAAGAAGGGAGGAATGACGGTCATCACCAACAAGAACAACGAACTCATTCCTACCCGAACCGTGACGGGATGGCGGATGTGCATAGACTACCGCAAGCTCAACAATGCAACGCGGAAGGATCACTTCCCATTGCCATTCATTGATCAAATGCTTGAAAGGTTAGCGCAACATTCACATTTTTGCTACCTTGACGGTTATAGTGGTTTCTTTCAGATTCCGATACACCCGGATGATCAAGAGAAGACCACATTCACGTGCCCTTGGGGTACGTTCGCCTATAGGAGAATGCCGTTTGGGCTTTGCAACGCCCCAGCCACCTTTCAACGGTGCATGATGGCCATCTTCTCCGAATACATAGAGGAAATCATGGAGGTCTTCATGGATGATTTCTCCGTATACGGTTCCTCTTTTAACGATTGTCTTTCTAACCTTTCCCTTGTTTTGCAAAGGTGTGAAGACACTAACCTAGTTCTTAATTGGGAAAAGTGTCAATTTATGGTTAAGGAAGGAATTGTATTAGGTCACTTAGTCTCTAGTAGAGGGATAGAAGTAGACAAAGCTAAGATAGAGACCATAGAGAAACTTCCTCCCCCAACTTCGGTGAAAGGGATAAGAAGTTTTTTAGGACATGCTGGATTTTATAGACGCTTTATTAAGGACTTTTCTAAGATATCAAAACCGCTCACTAATCTATTGATGAAGGATGCAGTTTTTGAGTTTTCGCAGGAATGCTTGGATGCGTTTAACACAATTCGGCAAGCTCTAATTTCAGCACCTATTATCCAACCTCCGGATTGGACTCTTCCCTTTGAGGTTATGTGCGATGCTAGTGACGTAGCTATTGGAGCTGTTCTTGGACAACGAAAGGAGGGGCGAACCCATGCCATATACTATGCTAGCAAGACGCTAGATGAAGCGCAGCTCAACTACGCCACTACCGAGAAAGAGTTTTTAGCCATTGTCTATGCTATTGACAAGTTTCGCTCTTATCTTGTAGGTGTAAAGGTGATTGTCTACACGGATCATGCTGCGATCCGGTACCTCCTTGCGAAGAAAGATGCGAAGCCAAGGATAAGTAGATGGATTCTTCTCCTACAAGAATTCGATCTTGAGATCCGCGACAAGAAAGGTTCAGAAAATTCTGTTGCGGATCATTTGAGTCGCCTAACACATCTAGAGGACGACCATTTACCCATTGATGACTCCTTTCCGGACGAACACATCCATATCATAGAGGAGTGCATCAACGTGATCTCCAAAGGTAACGAACCATGGTTTGCTGATTTTGTTAACTATTTGGTTTGCCAGGAGATACCACCCGGACTACCCTACGCACAAAGGAAGAAGTTCTTTAAGGATGTCCGGGAATACTATTGGAACGAGCCTCTCCTCTTTAAGAGAGGTCCGGATGGCATCATTCGGCGATGTGTGCCGGAAGATGAGATGCAAAGTGTCATCCGTCATTGTCATTCACTACCTTGTGGAGGACACGCTAGTTCGAACAAGACTAGCGCAAAGGTATTGCAATCTGGATTCTTTTGGCCTACTTTGTTTAGAGATGTGCAATCCTTTGTTTCTTGCTGCGATGCTTGTCAAAGAACAGGCAATATCTATAGAAGGAATGAGATGCCCCTCAACAACATCCAAGAGGTGGAGATTTTCGACGTTTGGGGAGTTGATTTCATGGGACCATTCCCATCCTCTTGTGGAAACCAATACATAATATTGGCGGTGGATTACGTTTCTAGATGGGTGGAAGCAATTGCCTCTCCCACAAATGATACCATGGTAGTGGTCAAGTTCTTTAACAAGACCATCTTCCCGCGATTTGGGACGCCAAGGACTATCATTAGTGATGGAGGTTCTCACTTCATAGCCCGTTGCTTTGAAGCTCTTCTAGCTAAGTATGGGGTTACTCACAAGGTCGCTACCCCTTATCATCCACAAACAAGTGGACAAGTTGAGATCTCAAATAGGGAGATCAAAGGAATTCTGGAGAAGACGGTTTCAAGAACTAGGAAGGATTGGTCCTTGAATCTTGACGATGCATTATGGGTGTACCGGACTGCGTACAAGACACCCATAGGAACCACACCATACAACCTTGTGTATGGAAAGTCTTGTCACTTGCCGATGGAGTTGGAGCACAAGGCGTTTTGGGCTATCAAGTGGCTAAACTTCAGCATGAAGGAAGCGGGAGAGAAGCGTCTCCTAGACCTTAACCAGCTGGACGAACTCCGCTTGAACGCTTATGAGAACGCTAAGATCTATAAGGAGAGAGCAAAGCGTTGGCATGATAAGCATATCATTTCAAAGGACTTCAAAGAAGGAGATCAAGTTCTCCTCTTCAATTCAAGGCTCCGTCTCTTTCCAGGTAAGCTTAAATCTCGTTGGACCGGACCTTTTCTAATTAAGCGTATTTTCCCCCATGGTGCAGTTGAAGTATGGGGTGAAACGGGCAGAAGCTTTAAGGTGAACGGCCAACGACTCAAGAAGTATACGCCGGAACTCCAAGCTGGAGAGTTCGCGCCCACCGCACTCGAATAAGTGCGAGTTTGGTCTAGCTTCGGACCTTAAACAAAGCGCTTCTTGGGAGGCAACCCAAGGTATTGCATTTTTGTTTTTGTTTTCGATTCATAGTTTAGCTTAGTTTAGACGTTTTTTCGCTTTATTTTGCCTCGATTTCTTCCGGTATGTTCGTGTTTTTGGATGTAGGAACGATGAAAAAGGAAAAGGGAAGGATAATGTTGAAGAAAAGTGACAAAATTTGGACTTTGGAGCTTTACAGAGAGTTCCACGGCCTAAACCACGGTCGTGACAGCTACAGTGCCCGTAATTTCCAAAAGCCTTTGAAAAATCACCAAAACCACGGTTCCGTACAAAACCACGGCCGTGGAACACCCCGACAGACCGTGATTTTCAAAAATTTTGCCTGTGACTATATAAGCCACGTTCTTCACAAAAATCACCCACAAAACCCCTCTTCCACGACCTAATAGCTGAAATCCACGACCCTCTCTCAAATCCTCGTTTCTTAATCGTTTTTAACGATTCTTCTTCCTAAACTGAAGTAAATTCAACCACCAACAAGATCCAAGCGACAAATCGAGCGGAAATTCACCAAGGAACGCGCAATTCGGATTTTTCAATCCGAAAAATAGGTTTTTCCACTCCTCTTGATTCTTGTCGATTTGGTTCGTTTATGTTAGAGATTTTAGGAAGAACTGATTGAGATTGGAAGAAATTAGATTAGGACTGCCTGTTTGTGGAGATTGAGTGTTGATTTGTTGAGAATTGCGAATTTCTGAGACGAACCACGGTCACTGGAGGAATTACGGCCGTGGTTTCTATAGAACAGCCCGTAATTTTGAACAGAATGGACTTTGTGAGGAGAGTTTCGGGGAGGATAAAAGAGAAGAAGAATGATCAAAACAAGAAGAGGAAGGGTAATCCCTCTTCTTCCTCATCCTCTAGAGCACCACCACCCACTTCCCCTTTACCTCCATCTTCACCTTCATCACCCTCACCCCCTAGCCCTAGAGTCCCGACCATACATGAGGATCACCTCGATGCACTCGAGAGGATCCATAAGAGGGTTGTGATTGGTCCTAGGTACCTATTGTTGGAGGATCTAGTCCCTCTCAACATTGTAGATGACCTTACTTGGCTCTTGGATAGAGCCGGACTAGTTGTCTTCTCGGCTATCCGAGAAGACGCTTATGAGGAGATTACACGGGAGGTTGTGACGTCTTTCGAGCACAGCCATGTAGACAGGACCGTCTCTTTCCGTCTTATGGAGAGAGACTATCATTTTAGCATCCGTGAGTTCGGGACCTTTTTCGGGTTTCAGGAGACCTTTAACGGTCGATTTCCTAGCGGCGTTTACGCCAAGGACTTTTGGAAGGAGGTAGCGATGATTTACGCCGACGAGGACCGTTGGCAACCTGCTGATACCAAGGCTAGATTGATGTACCATCTAGCCTTGAAGATTGCTCACCGCGTTCTTTCGGAGTGTCTCTTTCCTAGGACGGAGACGCCCCAAAAGATCAAGACGGACGAGCTCTTTTTGTTGTATTCCATGTTGTACGGGCGCCGAGCTGACTGTGCCACCCTCTTGGCTGCTACTATGAGCAAGCTCAAGAACAAGAGGAAGGGCAACATTGGATATGGTGGGATAATTACCCACCTTGCTAGGAGCTTGGGTGTTGATTTTTCTGCTTGTATCCGTATACCGGACGTTCCTTTAGGGCTACATGCTTTCATGACTAGGGGTCTCATCTTCCCCACACATTGAGATCCGCCTTATGCAGGCATGCCTTGGGAGAGCAGGACGGGTAGGGGTATAGAGTGGCTACCGGAGTACTCCATTATGGCGGGACGCCATAATTGGAAGGAGACGTTCGCTGTTATGCATGCGAACAGGATTGTAGCTCCCCCGTATGTTCCACCACCGCCCGTTGTTGAGGAGGATATGAGAGATCAGTTTGAGGGTGGAGGAGGGGCAGAGCAGGACTTTGGCACGTTTCCGGATCAACCGGAGGCGGCCCCCGATGCACCTAGACGTTCTCCACGTCCAGCTAGAGCTTCAGGCTCGTCTTCTCGCCGCGCTAGCGTGAGTGAGAGACCTACATGGATGACCACACCTCCTACATGGTATGGAGTTCCCCCTCCTTGGTCCACAGAGCAGCCAGCAGCACCAGCACCAGCACCAGCACCATCCGACGCTCCAGCATGGTACAGTCACGCTCCGGGATGGTATGAGCAGATGCCGGATTGGACCACTGGCCTTTCGGAGAGAGTAGGAGCATTGGAGATCCGAGCCGATGCTAGAGACGGACGCATGGATGATCTTGATCACATGATGAGGGACGTCTACCGCCAGCAGTTTGGGCGGCCCTACGACTCCAGCTTCTCTCCATTCCCGCCTCCACCAGCGCCGCAGTGATGATGATGCACGACCGTTGCTTTAGCCATTCCACCACCACTTTGTGAGTTTCTTTTCTTTCTTTTCTTTCTTTCTTTTGAACATTAGGGACAATGTTCGTCCTAAGTATGGGGTGGGATGTACTAAAAGTTTGTAATAACTCTTACTCATTATGTTGCTTCTATTCGAGACTATCATTGCATGTTCATTATATTGTTGCACGTTTCATTATTGCATTGCATGAAAAAGAACTTGAAAAACCCATAAAAATTGAAAAATTTTGAAAATTTTGTGCTTCTAATGAATTGAGATGATTTCCATGATAATCACTACTTGTGAATTGAGTTTGATGACAATTGCATGCTTAAACGATTAGTGAATTGAAAAGGATTTGAATGTGTTGATTATACCTCTTTTGCAAGTTTCATAATGTGATGAATATTACCTAAATCGTGTTGAGAAATTGAAGTTGAAATCACATTATAAGTTCCTATGCTTCTTGTTGAGATGATTAAGGCAATTCGATTTTTCTTTCTTCTTTCTTTGACCATTTAGCTCCTCATTGAAATATTGACCTCCTTTACCTATCCGGGAATTTGGAGAAGTGAATGAAAAAGACATGTTTGATGTGGGAGGGCCATGAGAGCAATTATTTGCAATCAAATGAATAGAAAGAAATTGTAGGTTTGGGGAAGTCAATCATGACGATGAGTAACTCGGCACCATTCACGTAGCCGGGTGTTTGTGTCTTGCCAAAGTCGGATTGAGCGATATTCCTAGCGGATTATGGTATGTGCGCTAAGGGTTTGAGGCATCTCATAAAAATTGAGAAACGTCAATCTCCTAGGCTTCGGTTTTTGTGCACCTCTATCCATAACTCCAAAAGTAAAGTCGAAAAATGAAAGGAAGAGAGCGAAGCTCTAAGTTGAAAGTGTGCGGAAACCGCAAGAGAAGAAGAAGTGAGTAGTTGTCTAATTTCCCGGATTCATGCACCACATTCCCTAAAAGTTTCCTTCCTTTCACATTCTAGACCTTTTTCTTTGGAAGTCCTTAAGATCAAAAGAATGCTATATGACTTGGTGATCTTAATTGAAGTTTCTTATGATTGATTTTGATAATGTTTGAAGGTTATGATGCTTGTTTAGAAGTTTAATTGATTCATGAGTTTTCTTTGCTTTTTACTCTTTGATTAAGTGTATGAAAGTCTTATAAACGATTGAAGCAAGATTTGAGAATGATCTATTCTTTAGAAAGCACATCCATCCAAAAGAAGTATTGCTTTGAGAAGGTACACATATTTCATCCTAACTCTTGTTTTAAAAGCTTTTGAGAGACCTTGCTTAGGGACAAGCAAGTTGCAAGTATGGGGTTATTTGTTAGCATGAAATATTGTGATACTTTAGACACGTTTTCTAAGTATATTTGATTCATATTGATAGTCTTTGATTGAGCATTGTTGCATAAGTGAGCTAGTTTGCCTATATTGTCAATATGGATGTCTACACTAGTTCTATGTTGATTATAGGTGATTGGGAGGCATTTCCGAACGGATTCGAGCAAAGACGAGTTGATTGAGTATGTCCATGGATTAAGGGCATTCTTAGGAGCAAAATGGATGTCAACTTCAGGAATGCACGAGGCTAGGAAAGAATCACGTTCTTGCCCTAAACCACGCTCTAAAATACGGCCGTACTAAGAACCACGTTCAGTTCCACGGCCGTGGAACCCTTCAGGAGAAGCGTGATCCATTCCAGGAGCATTGACGGTCGTGGAATCCATGGTTCAAACCATGACACTTTCCACGCTCTAAATTACGGTCGTGGAATCTTCCATGACTGTGATCTTGGCGATCTTTTTCACCACATTTCGAAGCCACGATCTTTTGAAGATTGGGCCGGGCCGATATTTTATCTTGCCCTATAAAAAGACGGACGAAGAGAGATTCCGTCATCGACGCTTACGCCCGCTTTACATCCTTGCTTAGACGCATTTTACACGACCGTTTAGAGAGATTTTCGCGGTATTTGCTTGGAGGCATTTACATCTCGTTGGAGATCGACGTTCGCGCTTGGATTTGCCCTAATCTCTCACTTTGGTGGAGATTATCGTTGGGCTTTCCAGATTTCCCGGATTGACGGAATATTCGGAAGATTGTGCAAGAAGACTTCTCTTCTTGTTTAGGTTTGATTTAGAAGACGGATTGACATCCCGTTCTTCCTTCTTATCTAAGATTGTGTTGATTGTTCTATCCTGGAATTAGTGACACTATTTGTTCTTGATTGTGACTTTGAGATTAGTTTGGAGTTTATTGGAAGTTTTCGAAAGTTCTCATCTTTCAATCTTATAATTCTTGAATTTGATATCAATATGACTGTTATTGGCTAAAAACCCTTAACAATTCTAAGGTGAAGGGTTGATAGTTGTGGCTTAGATGATGATAGATCGATCGTAAATAGATTAGACCCTGAGAGTTAGAGAGAATCGTCGACGAACCCTAAATCACGGTTTGTTCTTGAGTTCCACGACCGTGGAATCTCAAGATCGACCCGTAATTTCCCTTAAGTTTACGAACCTGCTTTTACTTTAATCCAAAGTTAAAGATTTGCTTTAACTTAGTTAAGGCTTGCCTTTTCTAGGTGGTAGTGAAGCCTCAACAACCTCTACCTCGATTATGAGTGTCACAACCTTAATCGGTTAAGTTAGTTTTGACCTTTGGATTATAAGTTTGGGTATTTGACATTAATTCTTATCTTTAGAACCTTTCTATATTGAAGCCTCAACAACCTGTATAGAAAGTGTCTTGTAGGTGAGTCATATAAGGTTTTTGGAACTTCACCGTACGATTACCTTACATTCGTATACCTTTGCAAACCTCAACTCTATCCTTACATCCTTAGTATATCTTGAATCGATTGCCACATCTGGATTCCTGGATCTTTAGGATTGTTGTTTTCCCAATATTTGCAAAACCTCTCATACTTACTCGCTTGATAATCTAGAATTGAATTTGTTCCCACCCAAATCCCTGTGTTCGATACTCTTGAATTCTTGCTTAACTATATCGATCCGTACACTGCGGGTTCGCTTGCTTGATTCTAGTTTTATAAATTTAAAGCTTATTTGCACACACGTTTGGGGGCGAACAATGATCCAAGGCGAAGTTTCTGGAGCAAATCACGGTTCACTGGCACATTCCACGGCCGTGATTCTACCCGTGATTTTTGCCAGATTCTTGTGACAGCTGTGCCACGACTCTCATGGCCAGCTCATGCAAAATTTGTTATAAAAGTGGTCCTTCATGGGCTGAGAAAGGCATCTTGGAGCAGCTCTCCATTATCCAAATCTTCCAATCAAAAATACTCTCTCAACAAGAAGTCTTTCTAGGAAGGAAAGTGCCAAAAAGGAAGAAGAGGAGCTCCATTGAAGAGGAGAAGAAGAACACACACCATTGCCACACTTTGATAGCTTTTGTAGTGAAGAATTTCGGATTCAATTTCTAGGGTTGTATGAACCATTTGAACCTTCTTTAAGAAGGATTGTGAGTTATTCTAATTCCATTTTCAGCTTGATTTCGTGTTAGTTCACTTGTTCATCTCTTTCTCTTCATTGTCTTGCAAATGGATGCCATGATTTCATGTTTGATTGTTTCGATTTCTATTATGAATGTTTTAGGCTAAATAGATGTGATTCTAGGGTAAGGAAAGGGTGATTATGGCTAGGGCTATGATAGGACGGACTTAGATTTACCTTTGGATGACTTGTGTGTATGAACATAACTGCTGTTAGGAATCATGGGTAGATCTTCCCATTCCACGGCCGTGGATGTGTAGAACAGCCCGTGTTTTCTCCTGGTTCGATGAAGCTAGCTTTAGATTGTTAAAATGTTGAAATCCTAGGTGTTTGTTGAGTTAATCTAGCCTAGGGTGACCTAGTGTTAGCTACTAAGTGTTAGAAGAGACCTACCCGGTGATTCTTACCCTTAGATTTCGAAGATTACAAACCCTAGGTAGTGGTGAGCCTCGCAAGCCGCCATTGGACTAAGTGTGCTAGGATAGTTGCTTAGAACTTCCCTTTCCGAGACTTACCCGGTAAGGATAGGTTAGACCTTTAGGCAACAATCCGGTTTGTGTAGAATTCCAATCCTTAGGTTCTTAGAGACTTACCCGGTAATGAGACCTTAGGAATGGATTAATGGACCATGAGACTTACCCGGTGATTGATCCCACTCTAGAAACACTTACTCCCGACATATCATAGATCACCCAAGGAATGATTAGATAGCTTGAGTCCTATGCCATAATCGGAATTTCCAACCCCTAGAATCCGTTTCTCTCTTTTGATTCATATCTCGTGTTTAGCTTGTTTCTTTGTTTTGATTTGTTAGCTTAGTTGATTGCTTACTTTTACATGAATTGTGATCCTTGATCGATCACCTAAAACCAACCAAAAACAATTGAGATTTTCATTTCTTTATTTCTTTCTCATTTCTTAACTTAGATCTTCACTAGACTTAATCATAAACCGAATCAATCTCACCTTAGTCTTTGTGTTCGACCTCAGAATACTATCCACACTACGAACGTCCCGTACACTGCGGGTGCGCTAGGAGTTAGGAGAAATATAACGAGTATAAATTTAAGACTTATTGTGCACACATCCTGAGCGTAACAATCATGACAATGGTTATTGGCTAAAACCCTTTAGCAATTCTAAGGTGAAGGGTTGATAGTTTTGGCTTAGATGATGATAGATCGATCGTAAACAGATTGGACCCTGAGAGTACGAGAAACATCATCGACAACCTAAATCACGGCCTGTTCTAGGATTTTCACGGCCGTGATTCTCAAGAACTGACCGTAATTTACCCTAGTTTACGAACTTTGCTTTTACTTTAATCCAAAGTTAAGGATTTGCTTTAACCTAGCCTTGGCTTGCCTTTCCTAGGTAGTAGTGAGACTCAACATCCTCTATTTCGGTTTCGAGTGTCACAACCTTAACCGTTTGAGTTTATCTTGATCCTTGGGTTACAAGTTTGGGTATTTGAGACTAATTCTTGTCCTTTGATCCTTTCTATACTGCAGCCTCAACAACCTTTATAGAGAGAGTCCTTGGGTGAGACATATAGGGTTTTGGAACTTCACCGTACATTACCTTACTTTAGTATACCTTTGCAATCCTCGACTCTGTCCTTATATCTAGAGTATATCTTGAATCGATTGCCACAATTGGATACCTGGATCTTTAGAATTGTTGTTTTCCCAATATTTGCAAAACTCATTAAATTTACTTGCTTGACAATTCATAAACTGAATTTGTTCCCCCCAAATCCCTGAGTTCGATACTCTGGAATTCTTGCTTTACTACGCCGATCCGTACACTGCGGGTTCGCTTGCTTTAATTCTAGTTTTATAAATTTAAATCTTATTTGCACGCACATTTTCGGGCAAACACTAGGACTCTTTGAAGCTGATAATAGATAGTTAGATCCTACGGGGAAACCCTAGGACGGAGTAGGTTGTTAGAGCTGAACTTCGTAAACATATCACCGTGTCGATCTTTTCAATTGCGCACCATATCTTGCTTTATCGTGACTAATGTTTCTTTGCAGTTTACAAAGTCAAGGCCCTTGAAATCACTTTCAAAGCCCTTAAAAACCAGTTGTGTCACAAAGAGCTCAAATCGACATTAAGGCCTTTGAAATCAGTTTCAAAGCCTTGACATAGGTTTTTGCGAAAAGTTCTCATACTCTATTCAACCCCCCTTCTAGAGTAATATTTATCCTTTTTATTCACCTTACGGTTCTTCAATTGGTATCAGAGCTAGACTCACGTATATTTATTTAACCATCAGTGAGACTAATCATGAACTCTGTAGGTGATGGAGGATTTGCTCAAGGAAGATCCACATCTCGACCACCAATCTTTTGTGGCAAAAAATTTTCCCATTGGAGAGAAATAATGCAAATGTTTGTTACTGATCAAGACATGGAATTATGGAGCATTATTCAAAATGGCCCTAAAATCCCAACCACCACGGTTGAAGGAGTCCAAGTCGCAAAGAAGGAAGCTAACTTCACACAAATCTACTTGGATAGTGTTTCAAAGAACTACAAGGCCATGAACTTGCTCTACTGTGGATTGGATGCAAATGAATTCAACCGTGTCTCATCATGCAAGAGTGCTAAAGAAATATGGGACAAACTTGTTGTCACATATGAAGGAACAAGTCATGTTAAGGAAACAAAGATAAGCATCTTCCTCAGACATTATGAACTATTCAAGATGAACTCAAATGAATCATTCAAATAAATGTTCACAAGATTCACCAAGATCGTGAACAACGTGGACTCGCTTGGAAAAGTCTTCACAAAAGAAGTGAAAGTAAGGAAGGTTCTACTCCTAAAGCCAAGTGGTGACCAAAGGTGACTGCAGTCGAAGAAACTCAAATCTCACAACACTTCCTCTTGACGACCTTCTTGGAAAGCTCATCACTCATGAGATGGTTCTTGGTGAAGAAGATGGAGAGCTCCCATCTAACACAAAGAACCTAGATCTAAGATCTAAGAAGGACGAGATACCATCAGAGGAGGAAGATAGTGATGATGAAGATGAGGAAGATCTGTTTGCCTTGAATCTAGAGGTCTTGCGAAGATTCTTCAAATGAAAACGTAGTTTGCAAACAATAAAGAATATCCGCGAACATCAAGATCTCGAGGTAAGTTTTCTAAATCCAACAAGAAAACTAAAGTTCTGACTTGTATTGAATGTGGTGAAACAAATCATCTCGTAAAGGAATTGCCCACAAAAGAAGAGGAACAACTTTAGAAAGAATGATCGAAAGAAGAAAGCTATGATAGCTTCATGGAGTGATTCAGATTCCACAAATGAATCAGAAGACGAAAATGAACAAGCAAACCTTTGTCTTATGGCCGATCATGAAGAAGATCCAGATTACTACGTTGATAACGTGGTAAATACCATTATGTCCCAACCTGAATCAGATCTCACACAATTTCTTAAAGACATAATCATATATGATAAAGAACATAGAATAAGGATAAGTTCCTTGAGATAAAAGCTTCTCAAACAAGAGAAAAGATTAAGCGATATGTCTTTGGAGATTAAAAATCTTAACACTGATAAGCTAGACCTTGATATCAATATCAAGACCTTGGAATCAGAAAATGCGATTCTCAAGAGCAATCTCTCTTCTCTCCTTCAAGAATATATCGATCTAGAGAATGAAAAGGTTGATCTAACCGTGACGTGTCAAGACCAAAAGGCTGCACTTATTCAATTCACTCCTTCGAAAGCTAACCTCGAAAGGATGATGGGTGAGCAACAATCTTCTCTCAACAAAAATGGTATATGCTATCATGTTAGTTTTCCTAGAAAAACAACTACCACTTTTGTCAAGGCTAAAGGAAGTATTCATATGCCCACATGTTTCTATTGTTGTAAAAAGGGTCATGTAAAATCAACATGTCCATATAGAAGAAATGATCCTTACATCATTAGAAACACTTATCCTCTATGTCTAAGGAAACAAGTCAAGCAAATTTGGGTTCCTAAAGATACTAGACCACCAAACATGATTGAGCCTGAATATGGACCAAAATATGCCATTTGGTCGACCCGGGAAGGTTGATGTTTGTTATTTTACAGGATATCACCAAGGTAAAGGAGCACAAATGGATATTAGATAGTGGTTTCTCACGACAAATGAGTGGAAAAAGCACACTATTCTCAGATCTAAAGAAGCAATCATCTGAAACCATTACGCTTGCTGATAAAGGAAAGTGTAACATTATTGGCATTGGTAAAATTGGTTATAATTCATCTAACTTCATTGATGATGTATATCTTGTTGACGGTTTGAAGTATAACTTGCTTAGTATCTCTCAAATATGTGTCTCAAGGCTTTGACTGACGATCCAAGGCTTTGGCATAGAAGACTTGGTCATATAAGCATGCATACAATGAATAAGTTACTTTCAAATGATTTGGTACGTGGTTTGCCAAACTTAAACTTCAAGATAGATGAACTATGTAAGGCTTGTACACAAGGCAAACAAACAAGAGGTTCATTCAAACCAAAGAAGGTTGTAAGTTCTTCTCGGTCCATTGAACTTTTACATATGGATCTATGTGGTCCTATGCGTGTCAAATCTCCCAAAAGTAAACAATACATCCTTGTCATTGTGGATGATTTTTCTCGTTTTACATGGATCTCATTCTTACGGGAAAAATTCGAAACCTTGTTTGAGTTTTCAAAATTATGTAAGGAGTTGCAAACTTTGAAAAACCTACTTATTGTTTTAATAAGAAGCGATCATGGTAGAGAATTTGATCAACTAAAGTTTGATTTGTTTGTGCAAAATATGGTATTTCACACAAAATTTCAGCTTCTAGAACTCCTCAACAAAACGGGGTTGTGGAACATAAGAACCGCACCCTAGAGGATAAGTCTAGGACTATGCTTTTAGAAAATAGTTTGCCAAAAAAATTTGGGGCTGAAGCAGTCAATACTGCTAACTACATCTTGAATAGATGTTTAATCCGCCCTATTTTGAAAAAGACTCCTTACGAACTCTTTAAGGGAAGAAAACCTAATGTTTCCTATTTTAAACCCTTTGGATGTACGTGCTTTGTCCATAACAATGGAAAAGACAACCTTGGTAAATTTGATGCACGTAGTGACGAAACAATATTCATTAGATAAGCTTCAAATAACAAGCTTATCGTGTTTATAATACACGTACCAAAATCGTTGAGGAAAATATTCATGTTATATTTGATGAAAGCAATGATGGTACTTTGAGTGAAAGTTTTGTAGATCTTAATCTGAATCAACATGAAGATCACATTTTTTATGGAGAAGAAGATCCTAAAGCTCAGGAAAAGAATATGCAAGAAAAGATTCAAAATACCGGAGAACAATCTCAAGACCTTGAAACGCATCTTCAAGTCCTTGAAACAGAAAACTACGATGTCAGAACTCCGTTGTAACGACCGGATTTTTCGTTACGCTTTGATAGGGTTAGAGGAGTATAGAAAACAAGATTTAAAAATTTAGTGAGACTAGGATATACAAGTTTAATTATGGAAGTCATTTGATTAAATACCTTGTTCCAAGTTTCGGGACGAAACTTATTTTAAGGGGGTACTGATGTAATATCCGGAATTTTTATTCCGTTTAATTCCGAATCAATTCGGACTTCGAGCCGTTGACGTTTCCCATTCTATCTAGTATTTCTTTCTTCACAAATTTTATCATTTTATGTAGAATTTAATTCACATAAAATGATAGAATTATATCAAACCCTAATTCTTATAATTAATCCTTAACGATGACTTTAGACAAGATCATGACAAGGCTGAGAGGAGACTGTGACAAAGCTGTGACGAGATCATGACAAGGCTGAGACGAGACTGTGACAAGGTTGTGACGAGATCATGACAAGGCTGAGACGAGACTGTAACAAAGTTGTGACGAGACCATGATAGAGCTGAGACGAGGTCATGACGAAGCCCGACAACTCTGTGACGAAGTCATGCATGGGCCTGACAAAGCCATGACGAGTTTTTGACAAGTTTTGACAAACTTTCAGCCCACTTAATTCTTGCCTTGTTTCAGCCCATTGTTTCTTAATCGGATTTATTTTTACAGCCCTTACCTTAACTCTTGCTAGCGGGTTTGAAACAGCCTCAGCCCACCTTCCTTACCTTACTCCAGCCCATCAGTTTCAGCCCTTCAGCACAGAAGCCAACCGGCCCAACAAAGGAGCAGCCCTAAAACGTGTGTATGTTGAGTTGGAGAGGAGCTGAACGTACCCTAACGCTCCCTGAAATTCCGCTGCTGCAAACTACCTCCTTCCACTCACGTAACGCGGCTTCAGCAAACGTACCAGCGTCCTCCCTCCTCTCCGTCTTCTGCACGCCGCTTCCGCCAACGTACCAGCGTCCTCCCTCTTCTCCGTCTTCTGCACACCAACAACAGCAGCGCTGGGCTGCAGGCGGCCATCCTCACTCCGTCCTCTCCGTCGCCTCCTACAGACTCGACAAAAGCCGCACCCTTCTCCAGCCCTTCGATGTCGCAACAGAAGCCGTCTCCTGGACTGTACCTCCCCCACACCTCCTGCGAACAGTGGACAAGCATCCCTTCGAGTTTTGGAGTCGGGTAAGACCCACATCTACCCCCTTACTTCCCCTCCATGTTTATGTGTCAATGGGTGCCTCTAAACCACATTTAAACCCATACATTTCATCCCAAGGGAGCAACTTCAGAGAGTTGTTACATCTCTCAGTTTTCTGAATTTTCGGAAGTGAAAAACAGTCAACTTCGGGTCAAGATTTGAGTAAGTTATACGCCTCCTTTGTTGCTGAATTTTGGATATGTTGTAGTCAGTAGTATATAGTATATCATACTAAAATTTGGGAAGAATCGGAGTTACGGTTTGAGAGTTATGATGTTGCAAAGTGGACTCCTCATGCAGTTTTTATATATGTGCTGAGTGTTGGGGAAAACAGCAAGTGATGCTGTTTTGTGAGATGGTTTTGAATAAGCTCTTGATCTCCGTTGGGCTTGAATTTTGGATATGATATAGTTGACATATTGTTGTAGAACATATTAAAATTTGAGAGGCATCCAGCGAGTGGTTTGGGATCTATGATTTTTCCAAGTATGGGTCGTAAGCAGTTTTTCTGTTGTGCTGAAATTCGGTTTTGTGAGATAGTTTTAAATAGGATTTTGATCTCCTTTGCGTCTGAATTTTGGATATATTAGAGATAAGATTTTATAGTAGAACATATCAAAATTTGGGATAAATCCAGCGAGTAATTTAGGAGTTATGATTTTTCAAAGTTAAGACAGTGTGCTGCTTGTTAAACGTTGTGACCAACTTTAGAAATTTTTGTAGAAGCGATGCTTTAACAGTTTTAAGAAATTCTTCTCCTATGAGTAGATGGGATATCATAGATGATCTAGGGAATTATTTCGGAATTTTTATAAGATTATTCGAATTTTATATTTGAAGCTGTAGTTGGACTTTAGTGACTTTTCGGTAAATAGAAATGGGTAGTTTTTCTAGTTGTTACCTAAAATCATCCTAGGGAGTAGAATATGGTCAGTTAGCCTCAAATTATAATTTAAGTACATATTCCGAGTTTTTGGAAGTTTCGGGACTAAGGGTAAAATAGTCATTTTACCTTAAATAAACACTGTAATAACTTCTGCACATAGAATCGTATATCTTAAGAGTTATAGACTTATAAGTATCTAGGGAAATGTGTTGACCCACGTGCCTCCTCTGACAAGCAACTGAGTTCTGCACTTACGGATTTAGTGGTGGTTAAGAGAGAGTCGAGATTTGATTCTGGTAAGTCCACGGACTTACTTAGCTGACTCTTGTATGAGTGTAATGTGTATGAGTGGTGTTTGTTAGTTATCATAAATAACGAAACCGGATTAGGCCGACTTTATTATTTATGTAGTTGACCCAAGTGTATGATAACGGGTTGTGACATCATTTGCCTAGCTCTTGCGAGAGTCTAGGAGGTTCCCTGCGACCAGCCCAGTCCGGTAGACGGTCAGATGCATTAGTACCATTCCGCGTTGGTAAACGGGGACAGGGGCGAGGTTTGGGAATCCCTCGTGTTACAAAATAAGTATCATTAGTAATAACCTATCACCTAATTAAAGATAATAAAAGGATTGAGTGTTGCATGTTGATTGTGTATGTTGTGTGTTTGTGCTTTTACCTTTATACTTATGCATAGAATGTTAGCTAACGGTTTTATACCGCTTGTAGATGCCTTGCAGGTTAAGATAGTTGTAGAGAGATCCGGAGGAAATGGTCAGCCGGGTCCACGTACTCATTTAGTTGGGGACGGGGATGTCTTCTGTTCTTCATATGCATCATTTTAGTAGTGTTTCTTGTAAGGCTGATACATATTCTCCATGTATATATTGTTTACAGTTTTCAAATGTTTTAAATACTTTAGTGCCTTGTTGTAAGATCCAAGTAAAATTATTGTCAAACTATGGTCGGGACCCATTGTGAGGTCCTAACCAGTAGCTCCCCGAGTTCTCAGAATTTGGGGTGTTACATCCGTTTCAAGGCCTTGAAACTCAACTTTAAGGCCTTGATATAAGATTCAAGGGCAATACTCCAGCGGTACCCGAATCTAGTCGAGCAAATGAGCCCCAATCTTCAGGATCTTTTTCATCTTACAAAAGGAGGAAGTTTCAACATTCTTCATACCATCCACCAAAGAATGTGATCTCAGATCCAAATGAAGGAATTCAGACTCGATCAAGGGTTAACAACCTATGTGCATTCTCGGCATTCGTGTTTCTTATTGAGCCCAAGAACTTTGTTCAAGCTCTTTAAGAACCAGATTGGATCATGAACATGCAAAATGAACTTAATGAGTTTGAGAGAAACAAAGTTTGGACCATGACGTCTAGACCAAAACATCAATCCGTCATTGACACAAAATGGGTTTTTCGAACAAGTTGGATGAAAGTGGAAAGTTCATTAGAAACAAAGCACGACTTGTAGCTCAAGGCTATAACCAAGAAGCAGGTATTGATTATGAGGAGATTTTTGATCTGGTTGCCAGGTTAGAAGCCATACGTATGCTACTTGCTTTTGCATCTTTCATGAGCATAGAGTTATTTCAAATGGATGTAAAATGTGCTTTTCTAAATGGCTTTTTAGAAGTAGAATTTTACGTTGCTCAACCTCCTGGTTTTGAAAATTATGAATTTCTGGATCATGTTTTTAAATTGGACAAAGCTGTTTATGGTATTAAGCAAGCTCCTCGAGCTTGGTATGAAAGATTGTCCAAGTATCTCCTTGAAAATGATTTCAAAAGAGGTTTGATTGACAAAACTTTATTTATCAAAATCTAAGGCAACGATATATTAGTAATACAAATTTATGTCGATTATATATTATTCGGTGCTACTAACGATTCTCTATGCAAGGAATTTTCAGATATTATGTGTAGGGAATTCGAAATGAGCTTAATGGGAGAGTTAAATTTCTTTCTTGGACTTCAAGTTACACAAGCAAAGAAAAGAATATTTCTCAATCAAAGCAAGTATACCAAGGACTTGCTTAAGAAGTATAAAATGGATCCATCCAAGGTAACAAAAACTCCTATGAGTTCCACACTTTCACTTGATCACGACAAGGACGGTAAAAGTATTGTACAAAAGGAGTATCGAGGTATGATTGGTTTTTTGTGTGCATGTGTGCAAGGTTTCAAGCTGGTCCTAAAGAGTCACACTTGATAGCTATGAAAAGGATATTTCGTTATCTCAATGGCAGTAAGGATTTAGGGTTATGGTACCCATGTCAAAGCTCGTTTCACCTCGTTGGCAATTCAGATGTTGACTTTGCAGGCTATAAGGTCGATAGAAAGAGTACTTCTGGATGTTGTCAATTCTTAAGGTCATCCCTAATCAGTTGGCATTCCAAGAAGCAAAACTCGGTCGCCCTATCCACAGCTGAAGCAGAATACATAGTTGCGCGAGCCTGTTGTGCACAAATTCTATGGATAACTCAACAACTTCGTGATCTTGGCTTTGATCTAAAAGGTATCCCGATTAAATGCGACAATACTAGTGTTATTTCGATTACTAAAAATTTTGTGCAGCACTCAAGAACAAAGCATATCGATGCGAGGCATCACTTTAAACGTGATCATGTTGAGAAAGATGATGTTTCGATATCTTTTATATCAACTAACTTGCAGCTTGCATATATATTTACTAAGCCTCTACGTGAAGATCAATTTAATTTTATTAGATTAGAGGTTGGTATGTTGAACAAGGAAGCATTAACTTAGGGGGAGTAAATCGTTTTATTTCCTCCTTTGAATGTAACCCACTTTTCAATTTCAAGGGCCTTGAAACAGATTTCAAGGGCTACATGGAAAATCGAATCAAAATTAATGGTTATTATCTTTTAGATAATTGATCATTAAATTATTTTAAAGAAGGATTTTTAAAATGATTTCAAAAGATCTTGTTTTCAAATTCAAATCTTTTTGAAAGATCCTCTCTTCTTTAAACTTCTTCCTTCTTCAACCTTTATAGCACCCGTGCTTTAATTATTTTTCTCCTTTGTTGAAAGAACAAGGGGGAGAAATCCAAGTATGTGTGTTGATCCATATTTCCACATTCTGCATTTAATTCGAATTATCACATGTATATCGTTAACCCAAAATGCAGTTACGATATTTGTTTTTGTCTTCCATCAAAGGGGAGATTGATAACTCCACCTTTGATTGTGAGTTGTTTATATTGATGATGTAAGACTTAAACATTTATATAGCGGTTTTATAAACTAACAAATATTGATCATATTTCTAGATTATTTGGTTTGTTTGGTTTGTGTTTTAAATTTGTGCAGGCTTTGGAAAGCATTTCAAGAGGCCTTGAAATGGATTACAAGAGCCAAGCAGTTTTGAATCAGGTTTCAAGGGACGGAACTGAAGCCTTTGAATGGGTTTCAAGGGCTAGACGCCGAAGCTTTGAAAAGCGATGTAAGGGAGAGTTTGACTGAAGATGTTTCAACGTGCAAAGGCTTTTCAAACAACAAGATTCAAATCTCAACGAACCAAATCAAGAATCTCTACCAAGGATAATAAGAAGATCTTCAAGGATTCAACAAGAAGATCTCACAAGGTTTCTACACAAGGATCTCGGCCAAACAAAGAATGGTTATCAACGATGCAATATCTTGGCCCAACAACTGCCCCAAATCTTAGCTAACAAGAAGACTATCCACGAAGCAATGAGAAGATCTCGGCCACAATGAAAAGATCTCAACTAATGACGCAAGAGGATAGGAAGATCTTTCCAATGGACTTCAACAAGAAGATCTTCAAACGGCACATTCAAAAGAGAGAATCTAGGACTTCAACAAGAAGATCTTCAACGGCATATCCTAAGGAGAAGATCTAGGATTCCAACAAACAAGATCTTCAACAAATAAGATCTTCAACAAACAAGATCTTCAACAACAAGATCTCATAAAGATCTTAACAACTAAAGACAACAAGAAGATCTCAGCACAAGATCTCCAACGTATCTACAACAAGATCTCATAAAGATCTTAACAACTGAATATAACAAGAAGATCTCGACACAAGATCTCCAACGGATCTACAACAAGAAGATCTCGGATGTTAAGAGAAGATCCTCAATGGCATAAGATCTTCAACAAACTAGAGAAGATCGTGAATAATCTACACAAGCGTCAAAGAAGGGAAGTAGGAGAAGATTGAAGATTTACAACGGCTACTTCACCTCAACCAAGTAGCGTGTTCTATGGAGAAAGAAGAACGTACCAAACGGCTATCTTTACAACGGATAGAAGTTCTCCATCAAAAACTATAAATGAAGATGACGATTAAAGAGAAAAGAGCATCGATCTTACACGGAAACATCTAAGTCTTCAAGCGATTCAAGGCATCTTCATTCGATTCAAGAAGTTTTTCTTCCTCTTAGTTTGCAAAAGCTTTATTCCTTAGAGAGAGAGAAAAACACGAGAGCTTCATTGGAATATCTAGCGATTGTTATACTCGAGTGTGTGTTACTCTGCAAAGTAACTAGGCTATTATAGCTAGGTTAAGAGTTGAAACTAGATCGTAGCATTGGCTACAGTGAGAGAAGAGGGGATTTCTTCTAGGTTGTATCTATGACTCTTTGAAGCTGATAATAGATAATTAGATCCTACGGGTAAACCCTAGGACGGAGAGTAGGTTGTTAGAGCCTAACTTCGTAAACATATCACCGTGTCGATCTTTTCAACTCCGCACCATATCTTGCTTTTATCGTGACTAACGTTGCTTTGCAGGTTTACAAAGTCAAGGCCCTTGAAATCACTTTCAAAGCCCTTGAAAACCAGTTGTGTCACAAAGAGCCCAGATCGACATCAAGGCCTTTGAAATCAGTTTCAAAGCCTTGAGATAGGTTTTTGCGAAAAGTTCTCATACTCTATTCAACCCCCGTCTAGAGTATTCATATCCTTTTTATTCACCTTACGGTTCTTCACCTATCTTGTAATTACCATAAAAGTTTGGTTACGAGTTTTGTTTTTAGTGGGTTGCAACCTTTAGCTAAATTTACTAAAGACTAAAAAAAATTAATTATTCAAGACGACATATTATGAGTGGTTAGAGAAGTAGTGGCTCAAGAGGTCAACAAAATAGTGCACGACGAAGACAAATCATCATGGATGGTTATAAAAATAGTTTATTGGCAGGATACCATGAACGGTTAAGGAAGATTAAAAAAGTAATGGAACATTAAAATGAGCAGTCACACGTGGTTAAAATTTTAATGAGCAATATGCCATTAAAAAAGTAGCGCCGATTAGGGGTGTTCATTATCAGATACCTGATCTGATCTAGTTTATTAGCTCGGATATTCCAAGTCAAAATTCCTTTATAATACATTTTGATTCTGATCCAATATTACCCGGATATTCAATCAGGAAATTCCGGATCAGAACGGATATCCGCGTTAAATATCCGAATAAATGTAAGTTATAAGGAAATGACGCTTGGGCCGACCAAATAGTCCGTGTGTTTCCTTCAAGCCCACAAATTTCATTAAATTTGCAATGAAAAAAGGGACTTTTAGGAATTGAACCTGAGTAGGATAAGATGAGGTAGTTTGGTGTGAGATTATAACATGTGTCACGAAAACCTAGAAGATAGTTATGTAAAAAATATTTATTACGATAAAAAGTGAAGAATCAATAGACTTTGAATCTTAAATAACCGATGATTTCGATCTTAATACGTGACCGTCCATACAAATATATATCAAATTCAATTTTAACATTTATTACAATAAAGAGTGAAAAACCAATAGAATTTCAATCTTAAATAACCGATGATTTTGATCTTAACGCACAATCGTACATACAAATATATATATCCAATTTAATTTTAATAAACATATCTTTACATAGCCGACGGAGAATAAAATTGGATACAACCATATATCCACTTTCAATCTCAACCTTGATATCGATTTCTGCGGTATTTAAGCTTCATGCTTTTTTTAGTAAATGAATTACCTCCAACCTTAATTTTCAATCAATTAAACATTTTGTAATATGTTTTGTACAAGTTTAAATGTCTTATTCTTCTTGCCTTGACTTTCAATAAACCCCATTTATCTTCCATTTTTGTAAAGGCTAAATTAGATAAGTGAGTTTTTTGAGATTTATCTCTAGTAACTAGGTTCATGGTATAAATATGTTTAGTAAATATACATCTAATCAAACCCTTTACCTTCCGGAAGGGTTACACAAACCTAATAAAAATAGAAAATAGTCTATTTGGCCAAATTCTTTCTTTTTTAAATCACCCAATTATCCCCTCTCAAATCACACCCAACTATCCCAACTTAAATCCGTCAATTTTATCGTCAAAGGAACCCACTTTTAAATATTTTATTATAATTTCTAAGAAATTTACACGGTTTGCTGAAATTTTTTTAATTGCATGGATCGGAGAGGATTTTATTTTGAATGAACCAAATAAAAAATCTCATTTACTACATTTTTTTAATATATGAACAAACCGATCAATTAACAACAGATCAAGCACCTTGATCGCCAGACATGCGTTTAATCAACCAATCATTAATATAAATTTCAACACCAAAACAAAATCACTAAATGGAAGATTTCAATAAAAAAGTGAATGTGAAATTAGGTTTAATTTACTCAATCTAATGAAAATTTTGAATTGGGGATCCCCAAATAAAAAGTTTTCAAGCCAGGCATGAACTTAAACGAGTGCAATCCTGATGAGGTATGGTTCTCTAGTGTGAAGATTTGATGAATCACAGAAATACAAACCCTTTGTACGCATATGCACCATGAATGATCGGAAGACTGGAGTGTAAGAGAAGTGAGGTTTAATGTACCTATTTTATAAGAATCTGTGTTTAGCACAGGAGGCCGTCACCTTACAGAATATAGAAGTAGTTTGGCTCATCAAGTAAGTATTTTCTATTTAAAGTCTAAATACTTGAAGTGTTTTTACTATGTATTGATTTTGTGTTTTGTATAAGACGGTACAAACACCTGTATGTACCCAAAATTAGTTGCGCTTAAACAACAAAACTAAAAAAGGATAATGTAGAGGACTTAGATGAAGAAAGTGACTTAAAAGAAGGTAATATTTTTCAAGTTTAGTGTTAGTGCTTATGATATATCTCAAGTAAATATTTTGAAGTAAGTATTTCTTTGTATGTATGTATTGTTCATATTTGACTCATAAAAAAACCCCAAAAATCTCAAATGAACGCGCCACTCACTCGCGCTGGGAAGCAGAGTTTTCCCATCCCCCAAAAGGTAACCCTAAACGCCGAATGCTTCGTTTCTCATCCATAACAACAAGCAACAAACCTAGCTACCAGTCAATCTGGTGTGTCCGGTGCTAGAAGATCGAAAAGGTACATCAAACTCCATTTCACGCATGGCAAAGGCATACTCGAAAAAGACAAAATAGAAAGGGGAAACCTTGGAAAAAGAAAAGGTGGAGGAGTTCAAAGACGGATATGAAGAGATTCCAAACGGCGAAGCACAAGCAGGGTTATTTTTGGCTATGGTCGGTGCTACTCAGACCTATAATCAACGGCTCCAACAGGGAGGTCACGGGAAAGAGGAATGGGTTGGGTAGTGAAGAAAGGAGGCGCCAACATAGCTTTTCACATTTGAAGATGGTCAATCTAGGTGTTGTCAAGCATGAACAACACTCAACCTCTCAAAAGGGTAACAAATCTTACTATCTCAGAAAATTTTCAATTCTTTCAGTTTTAGATTTGAAAAACTTAGTTAATCTCTTTATGGGAGCATTGAGAATGCAAACATATATGAACCGTTTTTTCCTTGGAATTGTTGTATCGTTTGTTGATGTTTGTGGAATCCTTTGCCTATTTAAAGAGTGTCCCAGATGCAACTCAATCACACATCAACTGAAATATTTTCTCTCTTGTCACATTTTTCCTTTATTTCTGTGTATGAGTCCTACCTCCAAAATGAGTGAGCAAGGCAAGTCCTACAAGGAAGCTATCTGCCAAGTTTCTTCTCCATAACAATTAAGCAATGAAGAACAAACAGATATGATGAACAACGAGAAAGGAACAAACAACAAGGAAGACTCAAAGACTAAAGGTGAGTCTTCTAAGAATTCTGCTCTTGCGGATTATCTTAGTAGTTTATCTAAGGTGAAAAACGATTTTCAAAAACAAAAGGAGACATCCCTGATGGGATGTATACTAGGTGAACCAATTGAAATTGCAAAACTAAGAACAAAATTACTCCATGAATGGAAAAACGTAAAGGGTGATATTAGGATCTTAGAAAAGCCTACCCACTGGTTTGAAGTAAACTTTTCCAACCCTAATGATAGGAAGGCTATTTGGGAGGCAAGATCATTCCACATCTTTAGCCACTTGATTATTTTGAAACCATGGAAACCAAATTTTAACATTTTCTTAGAGAGCAACACAGTAGAGGATATATGGATTAGGATTCCAAAAATCCCACCAGAATACGTTAACAAGGAAGCGATTAAAATCATCATAGAAGAAAACAAAGTGGGAAAGTTTATTAAACTTGACTCTTTTTCCGAAAGAGGCAAGGGGGTAAATTTCACTCGAATTTGTATTAATCGAGATGTGGTTGGGGGTAGAAAGAAGAAAGTCCCAATCCCGGATGAAGATGGGAAAGTTAGAGACTTCCCGATTTTGTATGAAGATTTTTCTAGGGGATGCGGTTTTTGTGCGAATAGGGATCACTCCTATGATAAATGTCCTATGGGGGGAGTTAGAACCAAGTGATTCAGAATCTTTAGAGAATATCACGAGAAAAAAGAAAATGTTGTAGAAGATAAGGAAGAGAAAGAATGGACCAAAGTGGGGAAAAACAAGACTAATAATGAACATAAGAATGAGGTGAGGCCATATCTCTCAGCTCAATATGTCCTTACTAATTCTAAAGATGAAGATTCTTCACTAATTTTAATGGAAAGCTCGAAACAACAGGTTGAAGAGAATGAAAACCAAGGTGCTAAGGAGGAATACAGTGTCAATGATAAAGCGGAAATACAACAACATAATGCTTCTAAAAGTGATGAAAAATTAGAGCAAAACAAACCCAATAATGATCAGGTTGAGGGTTCCTTCCCTAATGATGCTAAATCTGAAGTAGATCCAATGTCTATGCCCCCTCCCCTACCGTCCCTGTGGAGGAGGATGATGAGGTTCAAGCAAAAAACAGTTGAGATAGAGAAACAACTGAATGATGATGATGAGCAAGATGAGATCCCTGATGATGAAAGATGAGATCCCTGATGATGAGCTGACTGTTGCAAAGTTTACTGCCTTACTGTTTAAGGATGGCAATATTCCATAGGAGCTTAGGATTGTTGCATCGGAAAGTTCCTTTCACTCTATTCAAACTAACAGCATTGTTCATAATCACCACAGGAGTCCGGAAACTCTGACTCTAGCCTAGGGAAGAGGCAGGGGAGGTGAAGACATGGCATCCTCCACGCTGAAGGGAATGAAGAAATAAAAATTTAACTAATCACCATGTTAGCCTATCTTTTGCGGAAATCCAGTGTCCACCTGGATCTATCCACTTTGCAGAATCTTTCATTGTTTATTGTTCGGTTTTTATTAATATTGTGTTGTCTTAGATTCATCAATAAGGTACTGCAGTATCATGGTCTTTCTTTGATTTGCAGTAATCGTTTTACCCCGCATTGTAAAATGGAGCTCTGTCTCCAAATTTTCCTTAGTAATGAACGAAGTGTGGGTGAGTTCTTACATTTTTGCGATGCAAAGTTTAGCTTAATCTATGAATTCCAAAACAATCTAGGAATAAAGAGTAAGAATAAAGACGATATAGTTTGCCTTATTTGCTTTTTTGAATGCTTTATTGAAGTGTGCCTATGTTTGATTTACATTAAGGCAAATAATAACTATGAAATTAGTTTGAATGATGGTTACATGCTCCAAGTGAATTTTTTGGAGATAAACTTGAAGCTCCAGGGGCCGATTTTTTACCAAGCTCTTGATGCTTGCTTGTGTTTGATTTACAATAAGCCAAAGATTAGTTATGGATTAAACTTGAATGATGATTATGTGACAATCATAAATCACTCTTGCATTGGGAATTTTTTTGGTTCCTCTGAGGAGTTATTTTCAACAGGATTGATGCTTTTGAGTAGGAAAGTGAAATGTCCTCAGTTGAATGTTGAGTCTGTGGAGTCTGATCTGTATGTTTGGAAAGCGTTTGTTAACTTTTTGGAGTGTGTAAGAAGTACAAATTCCGGCAAGGAATTGTTTGCTCACACAAGTAGGTTGTTGCTGATTCCCCAAGTCTTTAAATTGAATTTTTTGGAGTTAATCTTGAAGCTGCAGTGGACGAAATTTCATAGTTGTTGTGATCACTGATGTCAATCCAATGATTACCAAGCTATTGTTACTAAGAAGGGTTGTATTAGATATAATTTCCATAAGGGTTGCAGACCACCTGTTGTCCTCTACGCTTGGATATCATCGATTCTGCAACAAAAAAAAACATGGATGGTTGAAAATAGTATTTGTAGTGTACATAATGCAAACTAATCATATGTTCCAATGTGTCTGCAAATTTGAGATAGATGAAAGGCAAATTCTATGGATAGAGAAGGCCAGCAAAGCGAATACAAGCAAACAACTCCATCCACGGTGTAAGGAAAATGCACAGGACTTCCGAACTAATATAACAAAATTGGCACTTCTAATACTGAATAATGACCAGAATGAAAGAACAATGATGTTTTGGTTTGTAAACGATACAAAATTCGAGTGTAAGGGTATATTTGAAGATAGACTCCCGACTCAGGTTCTTCGAACATGTTGTACGTGTATGTATCTTAGTCTTATTTTATATATAATATGTCAAAGAATAGAATATAATAATGTTTTGGTGAGTCAAGTTAAACGATATTGTGCAGGTTGGAGGAGTAAATTGACATTTGAATGTTATAGGAGCAAACAAAAGAAGATGGTTTTTGAGGGTACATTGAATGAATGGGTTGACGTTAATGCTTGTTCACAAACTTGCAGTAGTTCGAGAGAGTTGAGATGATCAATAAAGACACTCTAACATAACAACAAATACCTCAGCGGTTAGAAAAATTTTAATTAAGGAAATCATGGTTGGAACAATGTGGCGTAACTTCCCTTCTACAAATACTATATATAAAAAAATGAAGATTGCTTTATGGAATTGTAGAGGCATGAAGAGAAAGAATTTTTGGACTAATTTGAATATTACTTGTAAAAATGAACACATCCAAATGATCATGCTGGTGGAAACAAAAACTAAGGACGAACATGAAGAAAGAGCTTGGAAGAGCGCGGGATTTGATATAATTTTTTCATTCCGGCAACGGGATTTGTAGGGGGCTTTGCCTTCTTTGGAAAGATTACCAAATTAAGGGCGAAAAAATAGAAATTTGTAAATCGTCGGACAAATATTTACTAGCAAAACACACAAATCAAAACACTAATTTCCAATCCATGATAGTGTTCATTTATGCACCCCCGAATTAACAAATAAAAAACATGTTCTGGTCGCAACTCAATGATGAACTGAACAATATTAACCTTCCAATGTTAATTATTGGAAACTACAATGAGCTACTGCTACCGTCTGATAAAAATGGAGGAGCGTGTCCTGCTAACAATAAGTTTGATAGATTAACTCAATTTTCTAACAAACATAACCTCCAGGATTTTCCAACAAAAGGAAATAACTATACATGGAAAAGAAAGAAAGAAAGAAGGCAATGATGATACTTACAAAAAATTAGACAGAATTATGTCCTCAGTTGAGATCATCCAGGAATATCCAAGGATTCATACTAGAATTATGTCCTCAATTGACTTTGAAGTTTGAAGTTTTTTCCAAATTGATGTTATCTCAACCGAGGTAAACACAAATCTACAATTAGGAGATAAGACTAATGGTATGGTGTTAGCTAAAGAGGTCGATATCAATGAAGAATTTATTAACGATTACAAGCTTTGTTTCAAAGCATCAATAATGGATATGAATAAACTTCAAAGTCAATTACAAGTAATTAAACCATAAATAACTGAAAGAGATAACATCAATTTGGCAGCACCTTTCACAACAAGTGAAATCAAAGAAGCCCTATTTTCGATAGGTAGCGACAAATTTCCGGGACCCGATGGGATGAATGCAAGTTTTTATCAAAAATATTGGCACATTGTCGGCCCATCGGTCATTATGGCTGTCAAAAGTTTTTATAGAAACGGAAAAATTCTTAGGCAATTAAATCATACTTTCATCGCCTTGCTTCCGAAAAATGATAACCCAACTACAACGTCAGATTACAGACCTATAAGTCTATTATCAACCGTGTACAAAATTATCGCAAAAATCCTAGCAAAAAGACTAAGCTTAGTCCTTCCAAAGCTGATCAAGCCATTACAAAGCGCTTTCGTTAAAAATAAAGCAATTCATGATAATGTGCTTATAGCACATGAAAATTTTCATGGTTTTAAGAAAATTTTCATGGTTTTAAAGCAAAAAAAGGAAAAGATGGGTATATGGCTATTAAATTAGACAAAAAGCTTATGATAAAGTCGAATGGGAATTCTTAAAAGCAGTATTACAAAAATTCGGATTTGGGGAAAATTTTAGAAATTGGATTCAAGAGTGTATTTCTACGGTCTCTTTTTCCATTTTGATCTCCCCCACAAACATTTTTTGTCCTGAACATGGTCTTCGTCAAGGCGACCCTGTTCGCTCCAAACGGTGTGTGCAAGCTTTAAATTTATAACCCTAGACTTAAGCTTAAAACAAGGATGCGAACCCGCAGTGTACGGGTCAATCGTAGTAAAAGCAAGAAAATTCCAGGGGTCGATCACAGGGACTTGGTGAAACAAAGTCAACACGGTATGCTACGTTAATTCTAACCACAAGAGCGATTAACACAATCAAAGATGAATAAGATGTCAAATAAGCAAACATGCAATTCTAGGGATTAAAGCATCTAGTTGTGGTTCCAACTCAAGATCTATAGATAAGCGGACAAAGCTGAGATTTTTGCGTGGGGAAGGTGTTGCTAAAGTGGAGTAGATCACCGGGTAAGTCTCACTACACACTAATCCTAAACCGTAACTCCTATTACCGGGTAAGTCTCAAGGAATCAAGATAAAGAACTATAACCTCAAACTAACACACCATCTAAGGGAATAAAATCAACCTTTACCGGGTAAGTCTCAGGCTAACTCACAAAGATGGGATGGAAGCACACTCAAACCCCAATAAAGGATAAACCTTTATTACCTATACTTATGATCGTTGGTAGACAAACTAAGGAATTACCGGGTAAGTCTCATCCTGAGCTTGCATTGAACCAGGAAGGTGAAATAAGAATAGGATTTAGCAAACTCTAACACTTAACTTTCTGTTTTAGGTCGGATAAGTCACCTCGGTCAGAAGAATTCCACCCCGTCCGAGATGTTCATCAACCGAACGAGATGCTTAGGGTTAAGGTTAAAGACTCGAACTTTCAGGATCCTACTGGAATCTAAGATTATTCTATCATTGTTTTTCCCACAACCTTCAGCCAATCACCCTAGAATCACACAAGGAAATTAGCCACTCATCATCATAATGAAAGTATTAAAATATATGGGAAGAAGGCGAATATTTGAACAAAGAAGAATTTAATGAAAAGACTTCAATAACTGAATCAAATATCACAACAAAAGCGTTCCTTGGATAGCAATCCAACAAGACAAGATAACAAGGAAAGGAATTGAAGACAATCTTACAAAACCCTTCAAAAAGCTATAAAAAGCTATGATCTTCAACCTTCCTTCAACCTTCAAAAAGGTTCTTCGAAAACTCCCAAATTGGAGTATGCTGCGGCTGCTGCGTGTGTAAACCCTGATCGACGGTATAGCGTGATGTTGGATTTGTGGAAATCCAACCCTTTTTATAGGAAAAATAAACCTCCAAAGATAATAAATCTTAAGAAGATATTATCCCATAAATATAGGTAAAATATATGATTCTGCATATCTCCTTCCTTCCAGAAGCTCAGCCCAAAAATATAAGATCACTTTCCAAATTTAAAAGATCTCTTCCAAGAATAAAATATTCTCGCCGCGTCCTAGGTATTCGCCTCGGTCGAGTCGGCGTCTCTGGATCGCCTCGGTCGAGGTGAACCTCTGGTCAACCGAGGTGACTTACGACAGAATGTGAAATCTCTCGAATCAGCTCCAAAGTAAATCTTTAATCCATGGCTGTGCTTCCTGGATGTAGCTCCAAATGACTCTTGACTTCTTTTGCTCCTTTTTGATGCAAAAAGTACCATATTACCTGCAATTACAAGGAAACTAGGTGTAGACCTCGATTCTCGCAAAGGTAGATGAAATGGTAGTAAAATCACATAATGTATATACAAACATGCAGAATATGAAAGATAAAACGTCCAAACAAACCCCAAAATATGGACTATAATTCGTGCTATCAAAATACCCCATACTTAGCCCTTGCTTGTCCCCAAGCAAGTTCCTCATATAAAAGACAAGATAGAATGGATTATAAGTCAAGAAAATCAATGAAAAAGTCTTTCAAAAACATTTTATGGCGTGCAATTATCATAGATCACTCTAAGAGAGTACTTCCTGGAATTAAAAACTCAATATGATCAAAACATTTCATAAATATAGAGAAGTTGTTCATCTTTGCATAAAATCATAGAATGCATAATAAATCATAATTATCAAAATTAATCATGTATAATCCGATTTAAACCGCTAAGTCAATCAACAAGCTCAAGGTCTCAAGGTCTTCTCAAAAGAAAAGGTCAAGAAACGTGTAGGGTAGGGATGTATGTAAGGTAATGTGGTGCTAGAATCCGGGAAAAGGATGAACTTCACTTTCACTTTGACTTGCAACATCTTCCACCAATAAGCTTTGCTTATTTCGCACTTTTTCTTTTTACTTTACTTTTTGGGATGCATGGATAGAGGTGCACAATAACCGAAGCCTAGGAAATCTGCAATCATCAATTTCTCGAGATGCATCAAACCCTTGATGCACATACCATGACCCGTTAGGAATATCGCTCAATCCGACTTTGGCAAGACACAAACACCCGGCTATGTGAATGGTGCCGAGTTACTCATCTTCATGATTGACTTCCCCAAACCTAAAATTACTTTCTAGCACTTCACTTCCATCTCACTTCTCAATTTTAACTTGCTTTCACCACTTGCTTGCTTCCAAATTCCCGGATAGGTAAAGGGAGGCAAAACGTATATGAGGGGCTAAGCATGATCAAGAAGAAGAAGAAGAAGAAGAATGAAATGCCTTGGTCTTTCCAAGAAGAATGTGAGAGAACTTAACCTGCGGTGTCAACCTTCAAATTCAACATAATTTGGATAAAAACAAAGTATTAAACATGCTAATAATTTCAAACAAAGCACTTAGCAACTTAAACATATTATAAAACCTTTCAAACACACAAAGAATTTAAAAACAGTAGGTAAACAAGATCTTCACTGAGATCATATCCAGATCAGTAGCACAAAATCGTTTTCGAAAACTTTCTGTTACGCAGCCTCGGTCGAGGTGTTCTTGGTTCAACCGAGGTGAAATACCTCGTTTCGCCAGAATCTCCCCGGTCGAGGTCAAAAAAAATTTTTTATTTTAATACCAATTTTTTTTATTCTTTTCGGTTCGGTTTCGACGTTTTTCTCAATCAAATAATCTGTAGGTATGCATGTAATATCAGATAATCATATAAAGGCAAGTGAAGCATAAATATGAAAGTATCCGATGAATATAATACATCAAAAGTATCGAATACATCAAGTAGTCACGTAGTCAAATAATACAGACAAATACCCCATACTTGAGACACACTGTCCCAGTGGGTATAATAAAAGTCTAAGGACAGGATACTCACCGAACATAGCTAAGCTGCATGAAGAAGTAAGAAACAGCTCCAAGATAAGACCATCTCGGTTGGCGAAGCACATATCGGTCGAGGTGTTCTGACAGTCCCCGAGATGTATCTCAGTAAAGCTCGTTTCCTCAACTTCTCGAAATTTTGTTCTTCCAGTGTAGCTCCTGAACTGTGATCCTTCCTTTTTGGAATACCTGGTTGTTGTCTAGAGGAAAACAAAAACAAAGCAACTATCTAAACTGAACTAGAAAAGGGAGAAGAAAGCAATACCTTGGGTTGCATCCCAAGAAGCGCTTGGTTTAAGGTCGCTAGCTGGACCCTTCTCCATAGAATTACTCAATGCACTTCGAACGTTGTGGAGTGCTCATCACATCCATCATAAGAGTCTTCCAAAAAGGTTCCGGTTCCTAATTTCACCGGCAAATGGTAAGATCTCCCACGTACAAGCTTGTACGGTTTGATTCTCACCGGAATTCTTCTAGATTTCCTGCACTTCAATGGGACATAATCTACCCTCGTGTCCCATCCTTTCCTGGATCGAGAAAACAGTTTCTCGAGAATCATAGCAGCTTCCCCATCTAGAACTTGGGGATGGTACAAGGTCCTGAGCATGCGAGGGACCCCATACTTGAACAAGAAACACTTCATCGCCTTAACGGTGTAGTGCTTGCGAACTTCACTCCTTATAATCCAAGGAGTATCTTCCTCCAACAGTTTCAAGGGAGGTTTCATCTTGATCTTAGGAGGTTCTTTCGGAAGAGACCTCCAACTCTCCGGTGTCTTCCTGAAAAATTCAGAAATATTAATAGGGAATTCAAATGAAGTAGGAGAACGTACCTTGCAAAGTTCTCCAAAGCTTGAGGCAAGTTTCGTGTTGGGTTGATAATCCACCCACGAAATCTCTCTCAGTTCAGCTGGTCTTTCTTCCACCTTGACCACAATCTCAGTAATTTGGCCAAAGTCTTCTGCATCTGCCTCTTCCGGTTCTGCAGGTTCTTCTTTCATCTCGACCGAGGTTACTTCCACCTCGACCGAGGTCTCAACAGTCAGATCGAGATCTTCCACATCTTCTCCCTCTAAAGCTTCAGGAGAAACTTCTGGTTTGACTGGATGTATGCTCGAAACGTGCAACACTTCCTTATGCTCCTCTTCCGGCTTAGCATAGGATAGGGTGCTTTCCTTGAGCTCCGTCACCTTCTTCATCAACTTCTCCAATCTTGATTCGAGAGAGTCTTCGAAAGGTTGCTCATAAATGTTTTTAGGGACATTCTTCTCATCCCATATCGCAAGTTCATGTTGAATGGCCTCTTCTCTTTCCCATTCATTGTTGAACCAATAGAAGGAGTACTTCTCCTCCAAGTATTCATAATGATCCGCCCTAGCACTTTGTCTTGCTATCCAGGCTGGATCAAACATAGCCATCAGAAATCCTGAAAACTACAAAACTCATAGAAAGAGTAGTTAGTAGCAACAGGGGCAAGCGCCCCGAAAGCAAACCGTACCGGCTCGGTCTAGACCAAGTCCCCGGCAACGGCGCCAAAAACTTGTTCTTTGGCGAAACTATGTTCCGTTGCCGGAACAAGAACTTCGTATGTACCTAAGAACACAAACCTGCAAGAACACTCAAAAGAGATATCAAATAACAAGAGCAAAGCTCCCAAGCTTGACAACCGATAACCGAATTCGGCCTAAACCAAATCCCCGGCAACGGCGCCAAAAACTTGTTCGCTCCAAACGGTGTGTGCAAGCTTTAAATTTATAACCCTAGACTTAAGCTTAAAACAAGGATGCGAACCCGCAGTGTACGGGTCAATCGTAGTAAAAGCAAGAAAATTCCAGGGGTCGATCACAGGGACTTGGTGAAACAAAGTCAACACGGTATGCTACGTTAATTCTAACCACAAGAGCGATTAACACAATCAAAGATGAATAAGATGTCAAATAAGCAAACATGCAATTCTAGGGATTAAAGCATCTAGTTGTGGTTCCAACTCAAGATCTATAGATAAGCGGACAAAGCTGAGATTTTTGCATGGGGAAGGTGTTACTAAAGTGGAGTAGATCACCGGGTAAGTCTCACTACACACTAATCCCAAACCGTAACTCCTATTACCGGGTAAGTCTCAAGGAATCAAGATAAAGAACTATAACCTCAAACTAACATACCATCTAAGGGAATAGAATCAACCTTTACCGGGTAAGTCTCAGGCTAACTCACAAAGATGGGATGGAAGCACACTCAAACCCCAATAAAGGACAAACCTTTATTACCTACACTTATGATCGTTGGTACACAAACTAAGGAATTACCGGGTAAGTCTCATCCTAAGCTTGCATTGGACCAGTAAGGTGAAATAAGAATAGGATTTGGCAAACTCTAACACTTAACTTTCTGTTTAGGATCGGATAAGTCACCTCGGTCAGAAGAATTCCACCCCGGCCGAGATGTTCATCAACCGAACGAGATGCTTAGGGTTAAGGTTAAAGACTCGAACTTTCAGGATCCTACTGGAATCTAAGATTATTCTATCATTGTTTTTCCCACAACCTTCAGCCAATCACCCTAGAATCACACAAGGAAATTAGCCACTCATCATCATTATGAAAGTATTAAATATATGGGAAAAGGTGAATATTTGAACAAAGAAGAATTTAATGAAAAGACTTCAATAACTGAATCAAATATCACAAACAAAAGCGTTCCTTGGATAGTAATCCAACAAGACAAGACAATCAATGAGGGAATTGAAGACAATCTTACAAAACCCTTCAAAAAGCTATAAAAGCTATGATCTTCAACCTTCCTTCAACCTTCAAAAAGGTTCTTCAACAACTCCCAAATTGGAGTATACTGCGGCTGCTGCGTCGTAAACCCTGATCGACGGTATAGCGTGATGTTGGATTTGTGGAAATCCAACCCTTTTTATAGGAAAAATAAACCTCCAAAGATAATAAATCTTAAGAAGATATTATCCCATAAATATAGGTAAAATATATGATTCTGCATATCTCCTTCCTTCCAGAAGCTCAGCCCAAAAATATAAGATCACTTTCCAAATTTAAAAGATCTCTTCCAAGAATAAAATATTCTCGCCGCGTCCTAGGTATTCGCCTCGGTCGAGTCGGCGTCTCTGGATCGCCTCGGTCGAGGTGAACCTCTGGTCAACCGAGGTGACTTACGACAGAATGTGAAATCTCTCGAATCAGCTCCAAAGTAAATCTTTAATCCATGGCTGTGCTTCCTGGATGTAGCTCCAAATGACTCTTGACTTCTTTTGCTCCTTTTTGATGCAAAAAGTACCATATTACCTGCAATTACAAGGAAACTAGGTGTAGACCTCGATTCTCGCAAAGGTAGATGAAATGGTAGTAAAATCACATAATGTATATACAAACATGCAGAATATGAAAGATAAAACGTCCAAACAAACCCCAAAATATGGACTATAATTCGTGCTATCAAAATACCCCATACTTAGCCCTTGCTTGTCCCCAAGCAAGTTCCTCATATAAAAGACAAGATAGAATGGATTATAAGTCAAGAAAATCAATGAAAAAGTCTTTCAAAAACATTTTATGGCGTGCAATTATCATAGATCACTCTAAGAGAGTACTTCCTGGAATTAAAAACTCAATATGATCAAAACATTTCATAAATATAGAGAAGTTGTTCATCTTTGCATAAAATCATAGAATGCATAATAAATCATAATTATCAAAATTAATCATGTATAATCCGATTTAAACCGCTAAGTCAATCAACAAGCTCAAGGTCTCAAGGTCTTCTCAAAAGAAAAGGTCAAGAAACGTGTAGGGTAGGGATGTATGTAAGGTAATGTGGTGCTAGAATCCGGGAAAAGGATGAACTTCACTTTCACTTTGACTTGCAACATCTTCCACCAATAAGCTTTGCTTATTTCGCACTTTTTCTTTTTACTTTACTTTTTGGGATGCATGGATAGAGGTGCACAATAACCGAAGCCTAG
>BSUD01000005.1:45700489-45743752 GCA_033239045.1 Fagopyrum esculentum
GAGTTACTCATCTTCATGATTGACTTCCCCAAACCTAAAATTACTTTCTAGCACTTCACTTCCATCTCACTTCTCAATTTTAACTTGCTTTCACCACTTGCTTGCTTCCAAATTCCCGGATAGGTAAAGGGAGGCAAAACGTATATGAGGGGCTAAGCATGATCAAGAAGAAGAAGAAGAAGAAGAATGAAATGCCTTGGTCTTTCCAAGAAGAATGTGAGAGAACTTAACCTGCGGTGTCAACCTTCAAATTCAACATAATTTGGATAAAAACAAAGTATTAAACATGCTAATAATTTCAAACAAAGCACTTAGCAACTTAAACATATTATAAAACCTTTCAAACACACAAAGAATTTAAAAACAGTAGGTAAACAAGATCTTCACTGAGATCATATCCAGATCAGTAGCACAAAATCGTTTTCGAAAACTTTCTGTTACGCCGCCTCGGTCGAGGTGTTCTTGGTTCAACCGAGGTGAAATACCTCGTTTCGCCAGAATCTCCCCGGTCGAGGTCAAAAAAAATTTTTTTTTTTAAACCAATTTTTTTTATTCTTTTCGGTTCGGTTTCGACGTTTTTCTCAATCAAATAATCTGTAGGTATGCATGTAATATCAGATAATCATATAAAGGCAAGTGAAGCATAAATATGAAAGTATCCGATGAATATAATACATCAAAAGTATCGAATACATCAAGTAGTCACGTAGTCAAATAATACAGACAAATACCCCATACTTGAGACACACTGTCCCAGTGGGTATAATAAAAGTCTAAATGAAAGAGGACTCACCGGATAAAGAGCCGAACTGCATAAAAATATAATAAATAAAACCCTGCAGCTCCTCAGTAGTCCTGATCCGGTGGTGGTGGTGGTATGTAGGGGAACTGAGTCGGATCATAGGGATAGCCCATGATATGCTGGAACTGTAGCTGAGCCATCATGTGCTGATGATGCTGCCGCTCCTGCATCTCGCGGATATCCAATGAAAGTGCAGCATATGAGTCGATAACCTGATCCGTCAGGTCATCGATCCGTCGATGTGCAGCTCTGTCCCTAACTCCCCGCCTCCTGCGCCTAGCGGGCCTGACCGGAGAAGTCTCAGCTGGCGCTGGCTCAACGTCCTCCTCATCCTCATCTAGATCAATAATAGGTGGCGCGCTCGTCCCAGCAGTATCTGTCCCTGTGTCCATCGGGACGCCGCCTCCTCTCTCATCAACTGTCTCATCGTCGTCATCCTCATCCTCAGCCTCCTCAGCCTCCTCTGCAGGGGCAGCTGCTCCCTCTCTGTAGTCCTCCATAAGTGGAGCCCATGCTGTCTGCCAGAAATGCGGATCGGAGACAGAGAACTGTGCAGACCATCTGATGCCCTGAGGTGCAGTCCGCTCCCAAGGCATGGCAACGTAGGGTGTAGTCAGCCCACGGGGAACTAGGATCCTCCGTGTAATCATCTCTTGCAATCCCAGCGGCTTCGGATCCGCCGCCAATGTGCATACGCTGAGGTCCATCCCGTGGTAAGTGGCGATGTAGGTGACTAGACCTCCACAGCAAATATCTCCCTTCGCCTTGGCCTTGATCCTATGTAGATCCTCTGCTAGGAGCAAGCCAAAGTCTGGGAAGCCTCCTGTAACCATGCAGTAAAGCGAAAAGAGCTCCCCCTGTCTGATCTTCTGGGGCGTCTCAGTACGCGCCAGAAGTGTCTCACTGAAGATCCTGTGGGCAAGTCTAAAGGCTGGGTGAAAGATGACCTTCTCCCTGGAATCTCCAGGGCGCCATCTGTCTGCATGTGTGGTAATGTGGGCTATCTGTCCCCAGAACTCCCTAGCTACGGATCGGGAGGGGAAGTCTACAGCAGTGGGGTCAGGAAAGCCAAAGATCTCTCTCCAAATCTCTAAAGGAACTATGAAGTTCCGGTTCATCAACCGGTACTTCACAGAACGGTCTGTGGGGAGGTAGGAGAAGGAGCTAACAAACTCGAGTGTCGGCTCTATGTAAGCTGGGGCTCGGATCTCAGTAAACTGATCCAGCCCGACGGTAGCAATCATCCTCCTAAGGTCAGCATCTAACCCTAGGCAGTCAAAAGCTGATACATCCAGAAATCGCGGTGCGATGACTGGACGCCCAGCTATCCTCTCATAGTCTACCCGGCATCTCTCGTGGATAACCGGGCGGTAGGGACGGGATGAGGAAGGAGAAGGGGAAGGGGAGGATCTATCTCTAAGAGCTAAACGGCGATCTGAACTCATTTTCAAAACACACTGTCAGACTACCTCGGTCGACTGACAACTCCAAGAATCACCTCGACCGAGGTGCAGAACGACTGGACCGAGGCGAAGACAGTTCGATTTCCACTCTCTGATTTTCAGTTCTTTTCCCCCTAAAATCACTACCGATGCTTCCTAAGGGGTACTTATAGATTTCCTCAACAGAATCAAGGGCAACCAAAGCCCAAATTGCAGAAAACGAACGAGTTTAGGTTTTTCGAACGTTTTTACCTCGTTTCGGTCAAAACGCTCAAAATTCTTGTAGATCTGTAGTTGCAATCGACTTCTCTATCCTTCAATCTCGGTTTGGAAGCAGAAATCGTCGAAAACGAGCAAGAACGAGGTGAGCGAAGTGCTTCTGGCCGCCGCGGTCGAAATGGGGTAAAAAAAAGTGAAAAGTAATTTTTCCCTTTTTATACCGTTCCTGGATCTGCTGTCACCTCGGTCGAGATGGTCTCGACTGGACCGAGGTGGTATGGACCGAGGCGGTTCTGCAGAAACCCTAGTCGCCTCGGTTGCTTCAAGAATTAACTCGGTCGAGGTGTTCTGACAGTGACCGAGGTGCTTCTGTCTTCTCAGATTCTCGAACTTCTGTCCTTCCAGATGTGCTCCTCCCTGTTGTCTGTCCAGAACGCCAAAAACAAAGCAAAGCAAAGCAAAAAAAACAAAAACTATCTAAGCTAGACTAGAAAACGGGAAAGAAGAGCAATACCTTGGGTTGCCTCCCAAGAAGCGCTTGATTTAAGGTCGCTAGCTGGACCATAATGCGTCTCAAAGGAGGTAGATCGGCGCAACCTCCTCAACCGGCGTTTCCGGTTGGTACTTCTTAAGTCTATGACCGTTGACCTTGAAGCTTCCGCTAGTTTCGCCCCATATCTCAACTGCACCATGAGGGAAAACATGTTTCACAACGTAAGGCCCGGTCCATCTAGATTTCAACTTACCTGGAAAAAGACGGAGGCGGGAGTTGAAGAGTAGAACTAAATCTCCTTCGTTAAGCTCCTTTGGAACGATACGCTTGTCATGCCATCTCTTCGTCCTTTCCTTGTAGATCTTGGCATTCTCATAGGCGTTCAAACGCAGCTCTTCCAGCTCGTTAAGTTCCAATAGTCGCTTCTCACCAGCCTCCTTAATGTCAAAGTTCAACCATTTGATAGCCCAATACGCTTTGTGCTCCAACTCAACGGGCAAATGGCAAGATTTCCCATACACCAAGTTATAAGGGGTGGTGCCTATGGGAGTCTTGAATGCGGTCCTGTATGCCCAAAGAGCATCGTCTAATTTCATGGACCAATCCTTCCTCGTCCAAAAACTTGTTCGCTCCAAACGGTGTGTGCAAGCTTTAAATTTATAACCCTAGACTTAAGCTTAAAACAAGGATGCGAACCCGCAGTGTACGGGTCAATCGTAGTAAAAGCAAGAAAATTCCAGGGGTCGATCACAGGGACTTGGTGAAACAAAGTCAACACGGTATGCTACGTTAATTCTAACCACAAAAGCGATTAACACAATCAAAGATGAATAAGATGTCAAATAAGCAAACATGCAATTCTAGGGATTAAAGCATCTAGTTGTGGTTCCAACTCAAGATCTATAGATAAGCGGACAAAGCTGAGATTTTTGCGTGGGGAAAGTGTTACTAAAGTGGAGTAGATCACCGGGTAAGTCTCACTACACACTAATCCTAAACCGTAACTCCTATTACCGGGTAAGTCTCAAGGAATCAAGATAAAGAACTATAACCTCAAACTAACATGCCATCTAAGGGAATAGAATCAACCTTTACCGGGTAAGTCTCAGGCTAACTCACAAAGATGGGATGGAAGCACACTCAAACCCCAATAAAGGATAAACCTTTATTACCTACACTTATGATCGTTAATACACAAACAAAGGAATTACCGGGTAAGTCTCATCCTAAGCTTGCTTTGAACCAGGAAGGTGTAATAAGAATAGGATTTAGCAAACTCTAACACTTAACTTTCTGTTTTAGGTCGGATAAGTCACCTCGGTCAGAAGAATTCCACCCCGGCCGAGATGTTCATCGACTGAACGAGATGCTTAGGGTTAAGGTTAAAGACTCGAACTTTCAGGATCCTACTGGAATCTAAGATTATTCTATCATTGTTTTTCCCACAACCTTCAGCTAATCACCCTAGAATCACACAAGGAAATTAGCCACTCATCATCATAATGAAAGTATTAAATGTAAGGGAAGAAGGTGAATATTTGAACAAAGAAGAATTTAATGAAAAGACTTCAATAACTGAATCAAATATCACAACAAAAGCGTTCCTTGGATAGCAATCCAACAAGATAAGACAACAAGGAAAGGAATTGAAGACAATCTTACAAAACCCTCCAAAAAGCTATAAAAGCTATGGACTTCAATCTTCCTTCAACCTTCAAAAAGGTTCTTCAACTCTCTCCCAAATTGGAGTATGCGGCTGCTGCGTTCCTTCGGTGTAGGCGGATTACTTGCGCTGATAGCGGGTGTATGCGGGGTGCGTTGCGGCGATCCGAAGATGGGTGAATTGTAGAAAATCCAACCCTTTATATAGGAGAATTATCTTCCAAAGATAAAATATCTTAAAAAGATAATTTCCTATAAAATATATCCATATCTCCTAAAATAAATATCTTTCTAAGATAATTTTATAGGAAATATCTTAAAAGATAATTTCCTAATAAAATATATCTTATCTCCAAAAATAGATCTCCTAAATATATGATCTTCCTTCCAGAAATCCAGCCCAAAAATATAAGATCTCTCCTTCCAAAAATAAAAGATCTCAGCCAAGAATAAAATATATCCCGCCGCGTCAGGATATTCGCCTCGTTCGAGACGCTCTCGTAGATCACCTCGGTCGAGGTGAATCTGTGGTCAACCGAGGTGACTCACAACTGAATGTGAAATCTCTCAAAACTGGTCCAAAGTGAATCTTTAATCCATGGCTATGCTTCCTGGAAGGTTCCTTATGTCCCTCAATGTAGCTCCAATGACTCCATAGCTCCTTTTGCTCCTTTTCGATGCAAAACGTACCATATTACCTGCAATTACAACGAAACTAGGTGTAGACCTCGATTCCCGCAAAGGTAGATGAAATGGTAGTAAAATCACATAATGTACATACAAATATGAAGATTATGAAAGATAAAACGTCCAAACAAACCCTAAAATATAGACTATAATTCATGCTATCAAAATACCCCATACTTAGCTCTTGCTTGTCCCCAAGCAAGTTCCTCATATAGAAGACAAGATAGAATGGATTATAAGTCAAGAAAATCAATGAAAAAGTTTTCCAAAAACATTTTATGGTGTGCAACTATCATAGATCACTCTAAGAGAATACTTCCTGGAATTTAAAAACTCAATATGATCAAAACGTTTTATAAATATAAGAAAGTTGTTCATCTTTGCATAAAATCATAGAATGCATAATAAATCATAATTATCAAAATTAATCATGTATAATCCAGTTTAAACCGCTAAGCCAATCAACAAGCTCAAGGTCTCAAGGGCTTCCCAAAAGAAAAGGTCAAGAAACGTGTAGGGTAGGGATGTATGTAAGGTAATGTGGTGCTAGAATCCGGGAAAAGGATGAACTTCACTTTCACTTTGACTTGCAACATCTTCCACCAATAAGCTTTGCTTATCTCACACTTTTTCTTTTACTTTACTTTTTGGGATGCATGGACAGAGGTGCACAATAACCGAAGCCTAGGAAATCTGCAATCATCAATTTCTCGAGATGCATCAAACCCTTGATGCACATACCATGACCCGTTAGGAATATCGCTCAATCCGACTTTGGCAAGACACAAACACCCGGCTATGTGAATGGTGCCGAGTTACTCATCTTCATGATTGACTTCCCCAAACCTAAAATTACTTTCTAACACTTCACTTCCAGCCCACTCTTCAACTTTAACTTGCTTTCACCACTTGCTTGCTTCCAAATTCCCGGATAGGTAAAGGGAGGCAAAATGTATATGAGGGGCTAAGCATGATCAAGAAGAAGAAGAAGAAGAGAATGAAATGCCTTGGTCTTTCCAAGAAGAATGTGAGAGAACTTAACCTGCGGTGTCAACCTTCAAATTCAACATAATTTGGATAAAAACAAAGTATTAAACATGCTAATAATTTCAAACAAAGCACTTAGCAACTTAAACATATTATAAAACCTTTCAAACACATAAAGAATTTAAAACCAGTAGGTAAACAAAATCTTCACTGAGATCATATCCAGATAAATAACACAAAATTGTTTTCGAAAACTCTCTGTTACGCCGCCTCGGTCGAGATGTTCTTGGTTCAACCGAGGTGAAACACCTCGTTTTGCCAGAATCTCCCCGGTCGAGGTCAAAAAAATTTTTTTAAAAACCAATTTTTTTTTTATTTTTTCGGTTTGGTTTCGACGTTTTTCTCAATCAAATAATCTGTAGGTATGCATGTAATATCAGATAATCATATAAAGGCAAGTGAAGCATAAATATGAAAATATCCGATAAATAAGATACATCATAAGTGTCGAATACATCAAAAGTAGCCACATAATCAAATAACAAATACCCCATACTTGAGACACACTGTCCCAGTGGGTATAATAAAAGGTCTAAATAAAAAAGGACTCACCGGATAAGAGCCGAACTGCATAAAAATATAATAATAAAACCCTGCAGCTCCTCAATAGTCTCGATCCGGTGGTGGTGGTGGTATGTAGGGGAACTGAGTCGGATCATAGGGATGGCCCATGATACGCTCAAACTGTAGCTGAGCCATCATGTGCTGATGATGCTGACGCTCCTGCATCTCGCGGATATCCAGCGAAAGTGCAGCATATGAGTCGATAACCTGATCCGTCAGGTCATCGATCCGTCGGTGTGCAGCCCTATCCCTCACTCCCCGCCTCCTGCGTCTAGCAGGTCGGACCGGAGAAGTCTCAGCTGGCGCCGGCTCAGTGTCCTCCTCATCATCTAAATCAATAATAGGTGGCGCGCTCGTCCCAGCTGTATCTGTCCCTGTGTCCATCGGGACGCCACCTCCTCTCTCGTCTACCGTCTCATCATCGTCGTCATCCTCATCAGCCTCCTCTGCAGCCTCAGCAGGGGCAGCTGCTCCCTCTCTGTAATCCTCCATGAGTGGATCCCAAGCAGTCTGCCAGAAATGGGGATCAAATACAGAGAACTGTGCAGACCATCTGATGCCCTGAGGTGCAGTCCGCTCCCAAGGCATGGCAACGTAGGGTGTAGTCAGCCCACGGGGAACTAGAATCCTCCGTGTAATCATCTCCTGCAATCCCAGCGGCTTCGGAGCCGCCGCCAATGTGCAAACGCTGAGGTCCATCCCGTGGTAAGTAGCGATGTGGGTGACTAGACCTCCACAGCAAATATCTCCCTTCGCCTTGGCCTTGATCCTATGCAGATCCTCTGCTAGGAGCAAGCCAAAGTCTGGGAAGCCTCCTGTAACCATGCAATAGAGGCTGAAGAGCTCACCCTGTCTGATCTTCTGGGGCGTCTCAGTACGCGCCAGAAGTGTCTCACTGAAGATCCTGTGGGCAAGTCTGAAGGCTGGGTGAAAGATGACCTTCTCCCTGAAATCTCCAGGGCGCCATCTGTCTGCGTGTGTAGTAATGTGGGCTATCTGTCCCCAGAACTCCCTAGCTACGGATCGGGAGGGGAAGTCTACAGCAGTGGGGTCAGGAAAGCCAAAGATCTCTCTCCAAATCTCTAAAGGAACTATGAAGTTCCGGTTCATCAACCGGTACTTCACAGAACGGTCTGTGGGGAGGTAGGAGAAGGAGCTAACAAACTCGAGTGTCGGCTCTATGTAAGCTGGGGCTCGGATCTCAGTAAACTGATCCAGCCCGACGGTAGCAATCATCCTCCTAAGGTCAGCATCTAACCCTAGGCAGTCAAAAGCTGATACATCCAGAAATCGCGGTGCGATGACTGGACGCCCAGCTATCCTCTCATAGTCTACCCGGCATCTCTCGTGGATAACCGGGCGGTAGGGACGGGATGAGGAAGGAGAAGGGGAAGGGGAGGATCTATCTCTAAGAGCTAAACGGCGATCTGAACTCATTTTCAAAATACACTGTCAGACTACCTCGGTCGACTGACAACTCCAAGAATCACCTCGACCGAGGTGCAGAACGATTGGACCGAGGCGAAGACAGTTCGATTTCCACTCTCTGATTTTCAGTTCTTTTCCCCCTAAAATCACTACCGATGCTTCCTAAGGGGTACTTATAGATTTCCTCAACAGAATTAAGGGCAACCAAAGCCCAAATTGCAGAAAACGAACGAGTTTAGGTTTTTCGAACGTTTTTACCTCGTTTCGGTCGAAACGCTCAAAATTCTTGTAGATCTGTAGTTGCAATCGACTTCTCTATCCTTCAATCTCGGTTTGGAAGCAGAAATCGTCGAAAACGAGCAAGAACGAGGTGAGCGAAGTGCTTCTGGCCGCCGCGGTCGAAATGGGGTAAAAAAAAGTGAAAAGTAATTTTTCCCCTTTTTATACCGTTCCTGGATCTGCTGTCACCTCGGTCGAGATGGTCTCGACTGGACCGAGGTGGTATGGACCGAGGCGGTTCTGCAGAAACCCTAGTCGCCTCGGTTGCTTCAAGAATTAACTCGGTCGAGGTGTTCTGACAGTGACCGAGGTGCTTCTGTCTTCTCAGATTCTCGAACTTCTGTCCTTCCAGATGTGCTCCTCCCTGTTGTCTGTCCAGAATGCCAAAAACAAAGCAAAGCAAAGCAAAAAAACAAAAACTATCTAAGCTAGACTAGAAAACGGGAAAGAAGAGCAATACCTTGGGTTGCCTCCCAAGAAGCGCTTGATTTAAGGTCGCTAGCTGGACCATAATGCGTCTCAAAGGAGGTAGGAGGTGCCCTCACCCCATACTTCACCTCCATCGTGGGGTGAAGTAAGTAGATCCATCAAACGCTCCAAGACGTGCAAGTGCTCATCGGGGAATGAATCGTCTATGGGTGGGTTATCCGTCTCGCAGGAAGATTCCGGTAGCCGGCTGAGGTGATCCGCAACTGAATTCTCGGATCCCTTCTTATCGCGGATCTCTAGGTCAAACTCTTGAAGCAAGAGAATCCATCGAATAAGACGCGGCTTGGCATCTTTCTTAGCCATCAAGTAACGAATGGCTGCATGGTCGGTGTAGACAATGACTTTCGCCCCTACTAGATAGGAACGAAACTTCTCGAAAGCATATACAACCGCCAATAACTCCTTTTCGGTGGTAGCGTAGTGGCGTTGTGCTTCATCTAGCGTCTTGCTAGCATAGTAAATGGCGGTGGTCCATCCATCCTTCTTCTGCCCAAGCACCGCTCCTACGGCTACATCGCTAGCGTCACACATGACCTCAAAGGGCAAGGTCCAATCAGGAGGCTGGATAATGGGAGCGGAGATCAACGCTTCCTTAATCCTGTAAAAAGCATCAAGACACTCCTGCGAAAACTCAAAAACAACATCTTTATTCAAGAGGTTAGTTAGAGGTTTAGAAATCTTGGAGAAGTCCTTGATGAATCTCCTGTAGAAACCTGCATGCCCGAGAAAACTCCTCACACCTTTAACAGAACAAGGAGGAGGGAGTTTCTCAATAGTCTCGATCTTAGCTCGATCGACCTCAATACCTCGATTAGAAACGAGGTGTCCTAGCACAATGCCTTCGTTAACCATAAAATGACACTTCTCCCAATTCAAAACAAGGTTAGTGTCTTCACATCTTTTAAGCACTAGAGAAAGGTTAGATAGGCAATCATCAAAAGAGGAACCATATACAGAAAAATCATCCATAAATACCTCCATGATCTCCTCTATGTACTCGGAAAAGATAGCCATCATGCATCGTTGGAAGGTAGCTGGTGCATTGCACAATCCAAATGGCATCCTCCGATAGGCAAACGTCCCCCATGGACAAGTGAAAGTGGTCTTCTCCTGATCATCCGGATGGATAGGAATCTGGAAGAAACCACTATAGCCGTCCAAGTAACAAAAGTGTGAATGCTGGGCCAACCGTTCAAGCATTTGATCAATGAAGGGAAGCGGAAAATGATCCTTCCGAGTAGCCGTGTTCAGCTTCCTATAGTCGATGCAAACTCTCCAGCCCGTAACGGTCCTTGTTGGGATTAACTCGTTGTTCTTATTCGTCACAACGGTCATCCCTCCTTTCTTCGGAACGACATGCACCGGGCTAACCCACTTGCTGTCCGAGATAGGATAAATAATACCTGCATCCAACAACTTAAGAACTTCCTTCTTCACAACCTCTTTCATGATCGGATTTAACCGTCTTTGAGGTTCTCGTGAAGTCTTATGATTATCCTCCATTAGAATTCTATGCATGCAGAAAGAAGGTTTAATGCCAATAAGATCATCCGTGGTGTAACCTATGGCTTTTCGATGCTTTCTCAGGACATGCATTAGCTTAGTTAATTCAGAATCGGAAAGGGAAGCACTAACAATAACGGGATAAGTAGAATCCGGCCCAAGAAAGATATACCTCAAGTGACTAGGGAGTTGTTTAAGCTCCACAACTGGGGGTGCTTTCTGGGAGGGATCTTCGCTTCCTCTTTCCAGTGGAGTGGTATCAGAAACTGGACTCGATGCAGTCTCAGTTAACATCGTCTCGCTGTTGACCTCGGTCGAGGCGCAAAGGCGTTGACCGAGGTGTTCTTCAGACGCCTCGCTCTGTCCAGAAGGTGCCTCGGTCGAGGTACTGCTACTGGATCCGAGGCTGGAAATCTTCGTTTCCTGGACCAGCTTCTCAGTTTTAGCTCCTGGATCCTCTTCCAGTGCCTTCAAGCTCTGTATATCTGCATCACAAGAAGCATCTATACCTTCCTCCATTAAACTGAAGCTAATAACTCTTTCGAGTGGATCGTTAATAAGGATAGAGCTCACCAATTCTCTTGATTCTTCTTCATCATAGATGTTGAAGATATCATCAGTTAGTTGCTCCCCTTTCATGGCTGCAAGTAGTGCGAACTCCACCTCATCGCCACCAACGTTGAATTTCAACTTGGCGTTCTTGCAATCCACATTGCAACCCGAAGTTGCTAGAAACGGCCTCCCGAGAATGATCGGAACAGGATAATCTGCGGGAATGTCAAGTACGACAAAATCTATAGGTAGATAGAAGTTACCTAACTTGACCGGAACGTCCTCCAAAATGCCCACGGGATGGGTGATGGAGCGATCCGCCATGTAGAGTCGGATCTTGACCGGTTTGGGCTCTCCAAGACCGATCTTAGTGCATAGCTCCAGCGGGATGATGCTCACGCTGGCTCCTAGATCGCAAAGGGCTTCACAAGTGACATCCCCAACTTGAATGGGAATGCAAAATGAGCCGGGATCTCTCAATTTAGGTGGCATCTTCTCCTTCATGATCTTTATGAGTTCCGAAGATTTAGATGTCATCCTAACTTCACCAACATCCTCCAGCTTCCTCTTCCTTGATAAGATTTCTTTTAAGAACTTCCCATAGGCGGGCATACCTAGAATAGCATCAAGGAAAGGAATGTTAATATGTAGCTTATTCATCAAGTCAAGGAACTTACCAAAGTGCTTGTCTAGATGTGCTCTGGCTCTGGACTGAGGGAATGGAAGTGGTGGTTTATATGCAGGAGGTGGAACATAAGTTTCTGTCGTTCCTCCTGCTTTCTGTTGCTCTGCCTCGGTTGGCATCTCGGTCGAGGTGTTCTTCGACTGGATCTGGACCGAGGTGGTCTGCGTCGAGCGAGGTACTGGATCAGCAGTTTTGAGTCCACTCCTCGTCGTTATGGCCATACACTGGCCCTTAGGGTTAGTTTCCGTCTTTGCTGGAAGCTTCCCTGGATCTCTTGGCGCTTCATTCGCCCTATTAGCAAGTTGTTGTTCAAGGGACTTTTGGGCCCTCGAAAATGAAGTCATAGAATTCTCCATAGCGCCAAGCTTGATCAAGATTGCCTCCAGAACTGCGTCCTTCTTTTCCGGCTGAGACGAACTTGATCCTTGCCCTTGGCTTTTCAATGGAGTAGAAGAAGAAGAAGGGGAAGAGAGGAAAGGATTAGAGGAATCATTAGAATTGGAGTTTGAATAATTGTTACCGTTATTTTGGTTATTCGCCCTCCAGTTGTTGCTGTTGGATCCTCTATTGTTGTTGTAGTTGTTGTTTCGGGGACCGTTATTGTTGTTACGGTACCCGTTGTTGTTGTTGTTCCTTTGCCCTTGCTCTTCCTTCTTAGTTTGAGCCATCAAGAGCTCTTTTAATTCCTTCACGTCATTCTTCAATGACGAGAGTTGATTGTTGTTGGGTTGAGTCTCTTGGAAGTTGACTCTTTTAACTCCACCTTCGGCTCCTTGGTGGGTATACTTCTCCATGTGCAAGGCTTGCTTCTCAATGAAGTCCCATGCATCATCAATCGCCATGTCCATGAAGGTACCGGCGGAGAGTAGTTGGAGATTGAACTGGGTGTTTCCGTCCAGCCCTTTGAAGTAGATTTCCAACAACTCGATCTTTGGAATCCCATGATGTGGGCAATCCAAAAGAATATCCTTGAACCGCTCCCAAGATTTGGACAAGCTCTCCTTGTCCTTCATGATGAAAGCATTGATCTTCCCTCTCATTTCAGCAGTCTTTGAGGGGGGAAAGAACTTGGTTAGGAATTCCGTAGTCATCTCCTCCCATGTGCTAATTTTTCCTGGAGGAAGAGATTGATACCAAGTAAGAGCTCTATCTTTTAAAGAAAAGTAAAAAGGTCTTAGCTTGTAGTTGTTATTTTCAATTCTAGAAGGTCGCAAGGTCTCCATCAAGATCTCGTAGTTTTGAAGATGTTGGTGCGGCGACTCCTTCTCTAGCCCTCCGAATTGACATTGGCGAATCATGGCTAGAACTTGCGGTCGAAGTTCGTAGTCATGATCCGCTGGATCTCCTAGGTTCACCCCTAGACGCCTCAGCTGTTGATTAGGGTCCATCCTTTGACCTAGGGTTTGCGGGGTTCCTGCAAGAAGAACATCTCGGACTGGTATCCGAGGTGGATGTACATCGACCGGGGCGTCGGGTACTGGAATCTGCCTCGGTCGAGGATCAACTACTGGATCCTGCATCGGTCGAAGTAGAATCTGGTTCCGAATGGCTGCAATCTCAGCTTCGATTGCTGCAGTCTTGGCATGATTCTCTTCTTTCTCTTGCCTTAGCTCTTCTTTACTGAGACGTAGCAGCTCCTGCGTCTCTCTCAATTGGGCCGCAAGATCGTGATCGTCTTGTTGGGCCATCTTCGCTTCTCTTAAGCGTCGCTTGTATGTCTTTTCTGGTTCGGGATCGTAAGGAACGATTTCCTTCCCAGTGCGGGTTCTTCGCATATACCTAAGAAAGAACCTGCAAAAGTCACTCAAGTAGAGTGGTTAGATGACACGGGGGCAAGCGCCCCAAGAGCAACCCGTACCGGCTCGGTCTAGACCAAGTCCCCGGCAACGGCGCCAAAAACTTGTTCGCTCCAAAAGGTGTGTGCAAGCTTTAAATTTATAACCCTAGACTTAAGCTTAAAACAAGGATGCAAACCCGCAGTGTACGGGTCAATCGTAGTAAAAAGCAAGAAATTCTAGGGGTCGATCACAGGGACTCGGTGAAACAAAGTCGATAACGGTAAGCTTCGTAAAGAGAACCCATCGTGGGGTGAAGTAAGTAGATCCATCAAACGCTCCAAGACGTGCAAGTGCTCATCGGGGAATGAATCGTCTATGGGTGGGTTATCCGTCTCGCAGGAAGATTCCGGTAGCCGGCTGAGGTGATCCGCAACTGAATTCTCGGATCCCTTCTTATCGCGGATCTCTAGGTCAAACTCTTGAAGCAAGAGAATCCATCGAATAAGACGCGGCTTGGCATCTTTCTTAGCCAACAAGTAACGAATGGCTGCATGGTCGGTGTAGACAATGACTTTTGCCCCCACTAGATAGGAACGAAACTTCTCGAAAGCATATACAACCGCCAATAACTCCTTTTCGGTGGTAGCGTAGTGGCGTTGTGCTTCATCTAGCGTCTTGCTAGCATAGTAAATGGCGGTGGTCCATCCATCCTTCTTCTGCCCAAGCACCGCTCCTACGGCTACATCGCTAGCGTCACACATGACCTCAAAGGGCAAGGTCCAATCAGGAGGCTGGATAATGGGAGCGGAGATCAACGCTTCCTTAATCCTGTAAAAAGCATCAAGACACTCCTGCGAAAACTCAAAAACAACATCTTTATTCAAGAGGTTAGTTAGAGGTTTAGAAATCTTGGAGAAGTCCTTGATGAATCTCCTGTAGAAACCTGCATGCCCGAGAAAACTCCTCACACCTTTAACAGAACAAGGAGGAGGGAGTTTCTCAATAGTCTCGATCTTAGCTCGATCGACCTCAATACCTCGATTAGAAACGAGGTGTCCTAGCACAATGCCTTCGTTAACCATAAAATGACACTTCTCCCAATTCAAAACAAGGTTAGTGTCTTCACATCTTTTAAGCACTAGAGAAAGGTTAGATAGGCAATCATCAAAAGAGGAACCATATACAGAAAAATCATCCATAAATACCTCCATGATCTCCTCTATGTACTCGGAAAAGATAGCCATCATGCATCGCTGGAAGGTAGTTGGTGCATTGCACAATCCAAATGGCATCCTCCGATAGGCAAACGTCCCCCATGGACAAGTGAAAGTGGTCTTCTCCTGATCATCCGGATGGATAGGAATCTGGAAGAATCCACTATAGCCGTCCAAGTAGCAAAAGTGTGAATGCTGGGCCAACCGTTCGAGCATTTGATCAATGAAGGGAAGCGGAAAATGATCCTTCCGAGTTGCCGTGTTCAGCTTCCTATAGTCGATGCAAACTCTCCAGCCCGTAACGGTCCTCGTTGGGATCAACTCGTTGTTCTTATTTGTCACAACGGTCATCCCTCCTTTCTTCGGAACGACATGCACCGGGCTAACCCACTTGCTGTCCGAGATAGGATAAATAATACCTGCATCCAACAACTTAAGAACTTCCTTCTTCACAACCTCTTTCATGATCGGATTTAACCGTCTTTGAGGTTCCCGTGAAGTCTTATGATTATCTTCCATTAGAATTCTATGCATGCAGAAAGAAGGTTTAATGCCAATAAGATCATCTGTGGTGTAACCTATGGCTTTTCGATGCTTTCTCAGGACATGCATTAGCTTAGTTAATTCAGAATCGGAAAGGGAAGCACTAACAATAACGGGATAAGTAGAATCCGGCCCAAGAAAGATATACCTCAAGTGACTAGGGAGTTGTTTAAGCTCCACAACTGGGGGTGCTTTCTGAGAGGGATCTGTGCTTCCTCTTTCCAGTGGAGTGGTGTCAGAAACTGGACTAAATGCAGTCTCAGTTTGAATCGTCTCGCTGTCGACCTCGGTCGAGGCGCAAAGGCGTTGACCGAGGTGTTCTTCAGACGCCTCGCTCTGTCCAGAAGGTGCCTCGGTCGAGGTACTGCTACTGGATCCGAGGCTGGAAATCTTCGTTTCCTGGACTAGCTTCTCAGTTTTAGCTCCTGGATCCTCTTCCAGTGCCCTCAAGCTCTGTATATCTGCATCACAAGAAGCATCTATACCTTCCTCCATTAAACTGAAGCTAATAACTCTTTCGAGTGGATCTTTAATAAGGATAGAGCTCACCAATTCTCTTGATTCTTCTTCATCGTAGATGTTGAAGATATCATCAGTTAGTTGCTCCCCTTTCATGGCTGCAAGTAGTGCGAACTCCACCTCATCGCCACCAACGTTGAATTTCAACTTGGCGTTCTTGCAATCCACATTGCAACCCGAAGTTGCTAGAAATGGCCTCCCGAGAATGATGGGAACAGGATAATCTGCGGGAATGTCAAGCACGACAAAATCTATAGGTAGATAGAAGTTACCTAACTTGACCGGAACGTCCTCCAAAATGCCCACGGGATGGGTGATGGAGCGATCCCCCATGTAGAGTCGAATCTTGACCGGTTTGGGCTCTCCAAGACCGATCTTAGTGCATAGCTCCAGCGGGATGATGCTCACGCTGGCTCCTAGATCGCAAAGGGCTTCACAAGTGACATCCCCAACTTGAATGGGAATGCAAAATGAGCCGGGATCTCTCAATTTAGGTGGCATCTTCTCCTTCATGATCTTTATGAGTTCCGAAGATTTAGATGTCATCCTAACTTCACCAACATCCTCCAGCTTCCTCTTCCTTGATAAGATCTCTTTTAAGAACTTCCCATAGGCGGGCATACCTAAAATAGCATCAAGAAAAGGAATGTTAATATGTAGCTTATTCATCAAGTCAAGAAACTTACCGAAGTGCTTGTCTAGATGTGCTCTGGCTCTGGACTGAGGGAATGGAAGTGGTGGTTTATATGCAGGAGGTGGAACATAAGTTTATGTCGTTCCTCCTGCTTTCTGTTGCTCTGCCTCGGTTGGCATCTCGGTCGAGGTGTTCTTCGACTGGATCTGGACCGAGGTGGTCTGCGTCGAGCGAGGTACTGGATCAGCAGTTTTGAGTCCACTCCTCGTCGTTATGGCCATACACTGACCCTTAGGGTTGGTTTCCGTCTTTGCTGGAAGCTTCCCTGGATCTCTTGGCGCTTCATTCGCCCTATTAGCAAGTTGTTGTTCAAGGGACTTTTGGGCCCTCGAAAATGAAGTCATAGAATTCTCCATAGCGCCAAGCTTGATCAAGATTGCCTCCAGAACTGCGTCCTTCTTTTCCGGCTGAGACGAACTTGATCCTTGCCCTTGGCTTTTCAATGGAGTAGAAGAAGAAGAAGGGGAAGAGAGGAAAGGATTAGAGGAATCATTAGAATTGGAGTTTGAATGATTGTTACCGTTATTTTGGTTATTCGCCCTCCAGTTGTTGATGTTGGATCCTCTATTGTTGTTGTAGTTGTTGTTTCGGGGACCGTTATTGTTGTTACGGTACCCGTTGTTGTTGTTGTTCCTTTGCCCTTGCTCTTCCTTCTTAGTTTGAGCCATCAAGAGCTCTTTTAATTCCTTCACGTCATTCTTCAATGACGAGAGTTGATTGTTGTTGGGTTGAGTCTCTTGAAAGTTGACTCTTTTAACTCCACCTTCGGCTCCTTGGTGGGTATACTTCTCCATGTGCAAGGCTTGCTTCTCAATGAAGTCCCATGCATCATCAATCGCCATGTCCATGAAGGTACCGGCGGAGAGTAGTTGGAGATTGAACTGGGTGTTTCCGTCCAGCCCTTTGAAGTAGATCTCCAACAACTCGATCTTTGGAATCCCATGATGTGGGCAATCCAAAAGAATATCCTTGAACCGCTCCCAAGATTTGGACAAGCTCTCCTTGTCCTTCATGATGAAAGCATTGATCTTCCCTCTCATTTCAGCAGTCTTTGAGGGGGGAAAGAATTTGGTTAGGAATTCCGTAGTCATCTCCTCCCATGTGCTAATTTTTCCTGGAGGAAGAGATTGATACCAAGTAAGAGCTCTATCTTTTAAAGAAAAGTAAAAAGGTCTTAGCTTGTAGTTGTTATTTTCAATTCTAGAAGGTCGCAAGGTCTCCATCAAGATCTCGTAGTTTTGAAGATGTTGATGCGGCGACTCCTTCTCTAGCCCTCCGAATTGACATTGGCGAATCATGGCTAGAACTTGCGGTCGAAGTTCGTAGTCATGATCCGCTGGATCTCCTAGGTTCACCCCTGGACGCCTCAACTGCTGATTAGGGTCCATCCTTTGACCTAGGGTTTGCGGGATTCCTGCAAGAAGAACATCTCGGACTGGTATCCGAGGTGGATGTACATCGACCGGGGCGTCGGGTACTGGAATCTGCCTCGGTCGAGGATCAACTACTGGATCCTGCATCGGTCGAAGTAGAATTTGGTTCCGAATGGCTGCAATCTCAGCTTCGATTGCTGCAGTCCTGGCATGATTCTCTTCTTTCTCTTGCCTTAGCTCTTCTTTACTGAGACGTAGCAGCTCCTGCGTCTCTCTCAATTGGGCCGCAAGATCGTGATCGTCTTGTTGGGCCATTTTCGCTTCTCTTAAGCGTCGCTTGTATGTCTTTTCCGGTTCGGGATCGTAAGGAACGATTTCCTTCCCAGCGCGGGTTCTTCGCATATACCTAAGAAAGAACCTGCAAAAGTCACTCAAGTAGAGTGGTTAGATGAAACGGGGCAAATGCCCCAAGAGCAAACCGTACCGGCTCGGTCTAGACCAAGTCCCCGGCAACGGCGCCAAAAACTTGTTCGCTCCAAACGGTGTGTGCAAGCTTTAAATTTATAACCCTAGACTTAAGCTTAAAACAAGGATGCGAACCCGCAGTGTACGGGTCAATCGTAGTAAAAGCAAGAAAATTCCAGGGGTCGATCACAGGGACTTGGTGAAACAAAGTCAACACGGTATGCTACGTTAATTCTAACCACAAGAGCGATTAACACAATCAAAGATGAATAAGATGTCAAATAAGCAAACATGCAATTCTAGGGATTAAAGCATCTAGTTGTGGTTCCAACTCAAGATCTATAGATAAGCGGACAAAGCTGAGATTTTTGCGTGGGGAAGGTGTTGCTAAAGTGGAGTAGATCACCGGGTAAGTCTCACTACACACTAATCCTAAACCGTAACTCCTATTACCGGGTAAGTCTCAAGGAATCAAGATAAAGAACTATAACCTCAAACTAACACACCATCTAAGGGAATAAAATCAACCTTTACCGGGTAAGTCTCAGGCTAACTCACAAAGATGGGATGGAAGCACACTCAAACCCCAATAAAGGATAAACCTTTATTACCTATACTTATGATCGTTGGTAGACAAACTAAGGAATTACCGGGTAAGTCTCATCCTGAGCTTGCATTGAACCAGGAAGGTGAAATAAGAATAGGATTTAGCAAACTCTAACACTTAACTTTCTGTTTTAGGTCGGATAAGTCACCTCGGTCAGAAGAATTCCACCCCGGCCGAGATGTTCATCAACCGAACGAGATGCTTAGGGTTAAGGTTAAAGACTCGAACTTTCAGGATCCTACTGGAATCTAAGATTATTCTATCATTGTTTTTCCCACAACCTTCAGCCAATCACCCTAGAATCACACAAGGAAATTAGCCACTCATCATCATAATGGAAGTATTAAAATATATGGGAAGAAGGCGAATATTTGAACAAAGAAGAATTTAATGAAAAGACTTCAATAACTGAATCAAATATCACAACAAAAGCGTTCCTTGGATAGCAATCCAACAAGACAAGATAACAAGGAAAGGAATTGAAGACAATCTTACAAAACCCTTCAAAAAGCTATAAAAAGCTATGATCTTCAACCTTCCTTCAACCTTCAAAAAGGTTCTTCGAAAACTCCCAAATTGGAGTATGCTGCGGCTGTTGCGTGTGTAAACCCTGATCGACGGTATAGCGTGATGTTGGATTTGTGGAAATCCAACCCTTTTTATAGGAAAAATAAACCTCCAAAGATAATAAATCTTAAGAAGATATTATCCCATAAATATAGGTAAAATATATGATTCTGCATATCTCCTTCCTTCCAAAAGCTCAGCCCAAAAATATAAGATCACTTTCCAAATTTAAAAGATCTCTTCCAAGAATAAATTATTCTCGCCGCGTCCTAGGTATTCGCCTCGGTCGAGTCGGCGTCTCTGGATCGCCTCGGTCGAGGTGAACCTCTGGTCAACCGAGGTGACTTACGACAGAATGTGAAATCTCTCGAATCAGCTCCAAAGTAAATCTTTAATCCATGGCTGTGCTTCCTGGATGTAGCTCCAAATGACTTTTGACTTCTTTTGCTCCTTTTTGATGCAAAAAGTACCATATTACCTGCAATTACAACGAAACTAGGTGTAGACCTCGATTCTCGCAAAGGTAGATGAAATGGTAGTAAAATCACATAATGTATATACAAACATGCAGAATATGAAAGATAAAACGTCCAAACAAACCCCAAAATATGGACTATAATTCATGCTATCAGACCCCGTATCTCCTCTATTATTTAACTTGTGTGTGGAGGTCCTGTCTAGAAATATTCAGAAAGTATCTGATGAAAATCCTAAATTGATCGGTTTTCCGGTCACCAAAAATGGGACTAGAATACCCTTCTTGGCATTTGTTGATGACATTATAATTTTCACTAAAACAACTGCACAAGCTAGCAATAAAATTCTTTCAGTCCTACATGACTATTGTGACATATCAGGACAGATTACTAATTTTAATAAATCGGCTTTTCAAACCACTGTTAACACTGACCAAGGTACCAAAAGACGCATCCAGACACATCTTGGAGTTAATGGCACTACCAGCCTCGAGCAATACCTTGGATGCCCTATTATTAATGGACGGGTTGATAAAGAGATTTTTAACTCCGTAATTATGAAGACCAAACAACAATTAACCAGGTGGAAAGCATTGACCTTGTCTGAAGAAGGAAGAATAACATTAATTAAAGTCAATCTTAATGCCAAACCAAGTTACTTAATGCAAGCTTTTATGTTACCTACAAGTATTCACAATGAATTAAACAGACTTAATAGACTTTTCTTTTGGAATAAAGGACCCAATTTCCACCCACTGATTAGTTAGAACAAAATCTGTAAACCAAGATCATTAGGTGGCACGGGTATCAGAAAATCAGAAGACATGAATAAAGCATTACAAATGAAACTTCTGTAGAAAATAATGGCGGAACCATAAAACATTTGGGTCAAAATTGTCAATGAAGAATACCTTAAAGGAAATTGCCTTTGGAATTACCAATGTGGGTCGAGTGCTTCATGACAATGGAAGAATCTAATAAAACTTAGAAGATCTAGATAAAGGACTCAAATGGAGAGTATGAGATGGAAACACGATAAGATTCTAGAAGGATAAATGGCTTCTGGAAAAACCACTCATGGATCTGGCAAAGTTTACAAATCTGGATAATTCGATGGAATTTGTTTCCAAGTTTATCACTAATAATACATGGAATCATCAAATGTTAAACCAACTAAACATGATTTTGCCTAATGATATTATCGATAGAATAAAAAAAATATAACCTTCCCATTAATGATATCAAGGATAGGCTATATTGGTTTGGGAACGATGAAGGATGGTATTCGACTAAATCAGCTATGGAGTTAATTCAAAAATAAAAAATGGGAGTCACAAAGGATAAAACTTGGATATGGAAAATGGATGTCATGCCGAAAATTAAAAACTTTTTATGGAAACTAGCATTAGACGGCCTCCCAACAAAACAAAACCTCGATAGACAAAAAATCTCTATCGTTATGAATTGTGAACTATGTAACCATCATACAGAAAGCGGGAAGCACCTCTTTTTTCAGTGTCCTGCTTTGTAAATGGCTATTGATGTCTGTAACATTGCAGTCATTTTAAAAAATTGTGACATTGACAATAAGGGCATCACAAAGACACTTTTTGACCTCAAAGAGAAAATGTCAACGTCCGAGTTTAATCTTCTTGTCATCATTTGGTGGAACATGTGGATGGCTAGGAACCAATTCATTTTCCACAAAACTAAAATCTCACAAAGTTTCAAAACACAAGCTATGAACCAATTATACGTGTGGGACCAAGCTAATAAGAATCACAAAAATAATAATACATTGAGCAAAAATGCGAGAAGAAAAAAGAAAATTTTTAAGTGGGAAAGCCGGGAAAAGGAAGCAAAAAAACTTAATTTTGATGCATCTCAACGTGATGCAAATCAATTATCATTTGGATTTATCATCAGAGACCATTGTGCCGTTCCTATTGCAATAGGAAGCGGTACATGTAACGCAGATACTGTTTTGGAAGCAGAGGCAATTGCTCAACGATTGGGCCTACAAAAGGCAAAAGAGAATGGTTTTCCAGCGATCGAAATTGAATGAGATAATTTGGTCCTAATCAATTCGATTAATCAAATTTGGAAACCTCCGTGGGAGCTTGACATGATTATCAATGATATTTCCTATCTTATCTTAGGTTTCTCATACTCCAGGATACAACATATATATACAGGGAAGTCAACAGGTTGCAGACAAGATTGCGATGCACGGACAGTCGGACACTTGGTCAAGTTGGACGTCAATGTGATTCCCGAAGATGTTCATGACCTCATCCGTATAGATGCTTTAGGTCGATTGGTTTCTAGAAATTGATCCGTCTAATTGTTTACCTATGTATCAAAAAAGAAAAACATATTTAGAGAAGAATTGCTCGATTGATATTAATGAAATAAAATTCTTTGCTTACTCTTAATTTATTGTATGCTACTTGATACACTATTTAGTTTTTTTTAAGATGGATGACGTAACTTTAGGTTGTTTATGGATAAACATATCTTGTTGAATGTCATTGATATTCACTTTTGGTTTATGCCTTCAATATTACAATTTATTTTTTTTAATTTTTCTCATACTTATTGTTTAGCTATGATTATCATTATGTTATGTTAGCATGGATCCAGTTATTTGGTGGTTGCATCAATATTCGTATTTTTTGCATTTAGATTAGATGCGATAAGTTATTGATATTTATAATAAAAATATAGGATTTACATATAGTAAAATATAAGATATTATATACATTCAATGGGTGAATCTATTATTTATATTTGCATATTTTTGTAATCAAGTGACGTCTACAAAAATATTGGAATTCTCTTTCGATAACAGAGAATCAAAGCTCAATATATTTCTAACACCAAATTACCGCAAAATACTTCACATATTGAAAATTTAAAAAAAAAACATAATTACAAATTAAAATATTAATTAAAATGCGTAAATCGGTCCAAACAGTGTTCAAACGGTCCAAATGGTTCGGGCTACTTGGAGCGAACCGTAATCTGGTGTTTAAATGGTCCAAATGGCTCAGTTCGGACCTAGGCACACTCCTGGTGACAACTCGTTGACAAGAGTGACAACGTTAATGGAACTTGGTAACAAATTCGCGGGCAGATGGGTGATAGAAATGAAAGGAGAAAAAAGTATGGGTGGTAAAGTGAAAATAGCCTAATTCAGGGGTGTGGTCGATGTAATTTGTGTATAATGCTGGCGGGGTTGACCTTGAGCTATGGTCTTTCATTTATATTGGAATTTTGATTCATGCCGCAAATAATACGTATCAACTAACCACAATTCATTGTTTTCGATCGATATTTACAATTACCTTTTATTCCCATACAAAAATTATTATAATTTTAGAGGTTATAAAATCTAAATCATTCTACTATAATTTAGATCTCATTTTTCTTGTTACAAACTCTACCTTATATTTGTATGCTATATTTGTGTAGTTTTAAATCTAAGAAACACCCAAATAATCTTAATGAAATTGCACCCAATTTTACAAAATATGCTCAACGTCAATGATATGAATTACCCAATATTTTTTTTAAATTGTTTCGTTTCCGATGAGGTATCTCTAAGTAAGAGTTGTGAGTATGAGTGTTATGGTTGGTGTAATAAGTCATAGACATAATTTGTGCGCCACAAAGGGCCTCCTTAAAACTATTATAGGTTTTTAAAAAAGTCCTAGTAATCTAGTGGGGCTTGTAATAACCAAGATCATAAAACTTATGATTTATATATAATTTTCTATACAATTTTTAATTCCAAAAATGAAAACTCGAAAATTTTTATTGAACATAATAATGTAAATTAAACAACTTTATCTTATATTTTGGAATCCAAAACGATGCTCATTTTCTAAGATTGTTCTCGCCATATATCTCTTTGTTTGACGTTTTGTTATGATGAAGGAAAGAATAACATGACAACGTGACCTGACATGAAGAGTATTTTTTTAATGTGATCTTGCATATCCTCGGTTAAGTCATGATAACTCACGAACAGTCCATACTAAAATAAAGAGGATTCACCAGTCGTCGAGAAAAGGAAAAAAGAGGTTTTATGTAAACTAAAAAAAATAAGTGTTGTTGTGGACTTTGAAATTATTCCGATTAAGAATTCAATACAAGATTAGTTTCATGGGATCATCATTAATCAAATCAAATATATAAATAAACAAATCACTTGATGGCAGGTTGTTTGGTTTGTGGTTTGTATAATAGAGTAATAGTATAGTAGGTAGTTGGATAGATGGTGAAGCAAAGCTCATTTTTGTATTATTCTTACAAAAACATTATTTTTAACTTTGTACAAACCACTTTACAAAAGTATTGAATTGAAAGTTAAAAAGAATATATTAACAAATCTGACAATTGGAGGGTGAAAATGTGTGTGAAAAAATAGTCTTTGGAAGGAAGTAAAGCATTGTGGGGGCGTTTGGTTGAGAATGAAGTTGAGCTACATTGAGTAACAAAGCCACCAACCAATACCATATATCAAAATAAAACACCAATCTCTCATAACCATCATCATCAAAGGCATTATATTAATCAACAATCCAGAGAAAAATTTGTCAATCCACCAAAAGGTGAGAGAAACATCAAAGCAAATTCATATTTTTTTTTAAAGGTGAAATCTTTTTGCTCTTCTTTTTCTTCATGTCCCAGCGGGTAAGCTGAGCCAGTTCAACCCCGTTCAAAAAGTTTGAAAAAGAGAAGAAGAATAATCTTCATTTCTCACATTACCCATGTGGGGAACAGAGATGAAGATCATAGTTTATATCAACTCTTCAACAAGTTTGTAAAGATAAAGGCTTTCTGGGTTTTCTGTCTTTGCTTCTTTCTTGCCAAAATTCTCAAGCTTTCAAAACCCTAAGGTATGAATCTCCTGAATTGCTGTCTGGGCTTTTTTAGGCATTTCTATTTGGTTCTTGAATTGCTAATCAGCAATTGTATTCAATTTCATTGCCCAGAAATTGAAACAAGTAATGTAGGAAGATGGGGAAGAAAGGAAGCTGGTTTTCTGCTATCAAAAGGGTCTTTCTTCCTAGCTCTAAGGATAAACTAGTTGATGTAAGCCAGGATCTTTCGGAAAATGGATTCCTATTCAAACAAGTATTGTGATCATATGTATAATTCAATTTCATTACATGATCTCTTGTATTGCAGGGATTAGAGAAGAAAGATGCAAAAGAAAAGAGTAAAAAAGGGACAGCAAAACTAAGGAATGGACCTTCATTCATTCCTCTATTCAAAGAGCCTAGTACTATAGAAGAGATACTGGGAGAGGCGGAACGCGAACACCATCTTATAGACTTTAGGCCGATTAGTCCATACGAGCAACCAACAAGCACACCATCATTTATACATTCTCAATCTACAACTCCTCTTCAGTATACTTTTTCTCCATGGACTCCTACACCTCCAATGCAGGGCTCTACACCAAAGATTGCTTATTCTCAAAGGATCACTTCTTCTAAAGGCTCTACATCTCAAAGGGCGTTTTCGGTACCAAAAATTACTACTCCTGATAGGATAGTTTCTCCTCCTCCTTGGAATGCTGTTCATCAGGAGGTTGTTTCTTCTTCCCAGCCTGCTGCACTCTCAAATGCTTCTAATCCTTCGAGGTCTACTAGTTCTAGATATGTTCAGCGCCCGAGACCTGAGCCTACATTAAGGTTCCAAAATTTGTGCGCTACCAGGATCCAAGCTGCCTATAGGGGTTACACGGTTAGTTATCTGAACTCAAACGGTCTTTATAACTGTTTTTCTGATTTAATCATCAATTATAGCCTTCTGTGATTAATATCAGTCAGTTATTTTAATGTGTTTCACAAGCAAATTTGGTAGAATTGCCTTTTCTGTCATACCTCACCTTTAATATGTTGATACCAACTGCTGAACTTGAGTTTCTTCATTTTGTAACTACTGAAGGAATCATTGCCTTTGTGTTACTGTTTTTAGTGTTATGAGCATTAAATTAAGAACATAGCTTGACCGATTTGGTTTGAATTGGCGAATGATTCAGGCGAGGAGGAGTTACAGGGCTCTTCGGGGACTAGTGAGGCTGCAAGGAGTGGTGAAAGGCCAGAGTGTGAAGCGCCAGACTGTAAATGCTATGAAGTGCATGCAACTTCTGGTACGCGTTCAAACCCAGATCCAGTCGAGAAGGATTCAAATGCTCGAAAACCAGGCACTCCAACGGAAAAAGAATGAGAAAGACTTGGAGAAGTGGAATTTGAGCCAACTGGTAAGCTCCATAGAAAGAGAAATGAACATGAAACTAAAATTACAGCAACAGAATAATGCCTTCAATGTACTGATGAGTGTGATTTTTGGCAGTATGAGAACCCGGGCGAATGGGATGATAGTAGACTGACTAAAGAAGAGATTGAGGCGAGGACACAGCGGAAGTTTGAAGCTATCATGAAGAGAGAAAGAGCCATGGCCTATGCATACTCCCATCAGGTATGTTACATCGATAATCATATTAACGGTGTGATTCATCTCTTAACTCGTGTTTATCTATAAGACTAGTTTGACTACTTTCCATTGATCAATTAGGCTGGTGTTTGTGATGTTTGTCTCCATTCAGTTATGGAAAGCGAGTCCAAAGACGCCTCAAGCGGCTCTAATGGATATCCGATCCTCAGGTGGATTTCCATGGTGGTGGAACTGGCTAGACCGATCAGAAAAAAACACACCAACAAAACCATCAGACAGCCAAGCAATGAAGAACTTTTTCCCAACACCTCAAGGGCCAACTGTGACAAGCCCATTTATACCTCGTACAAGCAACTACAACCAACAAAGCCCCGGATTCGACCATTTGGGTCCAGCCACGCCAAGATCTACCAAATCAGTAGCAATCCCTTCAAGAACAAAACAATCTCCAACTCCTCTAAACAAAGTCACAAGGGCAAGAGCAACAAATGTCTACAACTCTCCTTTAGGCTCACGCTTTAAGGATGACGACAGCCTTACGAGTTGCCCACCATTCTCGGCTCCTCGATACATGGAACCAACCGCTTCGGCTAAGGCAAAGACAAAGGAAAACTATGAAGCATCGCCTGACGTTCAGTCGAAGAGACGGGTTTCGTTCCAAGGGATTGGGTCAATCAAGTGGAATAAGAGAGGCACATTGTTTTCAACTAAAAATACACCTAATAGGGAAAAAGGAGGTGAGAAGATGATTGAGAAGGTGTCAGTTCAGTCTATTGGGAATTTGAGTGTGGATTCAACTGTTTCTATGCCTGCTACTGTAGGAAGGAGGCCATTTAACAGATTCGTGTGATGATTTGGTTTCCCTTCTTTTTCACTTTTGTGTGTTTGTTAATTGTTTTGCTTTCAGCTTTGTTTCTGGCATTTTTTTTAAAGTGAGTATGATGATGATTTCAGTTGAATTACAGAGATAGTTGATGTATACAAATGAAATATTGAAAATATGATAGAAAATAACAATGATTTGGTCTGTATATATCACCTTGTCATTTCATTCAAGATACCCAGTTGGACTATCAACATCTCCAACCAAAATTACAATCAATAAACCTCTGAAGTTTGTGTCAATTTTTACAATTTCAAATCAAGAGCCTTTATTCTGTGAATAAAGACTCGTGAACAAAACAATTAATTTCAGTTAAGAAAGATTAAAAAAATAGCTTGTTAAAACAATCACTATTTAAGAGGTAATGTTTTGGGTAATTTTTAATAGCTGATCCACATTCCAAACAAACATACACAAGTAGCCTAAAACACTAAAACAAAACGAAATCAAGTAAGATACCAACATCTTATATTCATATTACAACAACCAACTTATGAAATCATATGTTAAAACCAGAATAAGCTAAAACTAGGAGGTTTAGAAACAGAGCGAGATGATTTCACCTATATTGCAATTGGCCAACACTAACGCCTCCTACTGGTCATCTTTTGGGCGGTCTCTCGTCGTCGTCCTCACTGTCATCACCAGAGTCGTCATCTTTCCCAGACCGCTTGCGCTTAGGTGGAGCTTCCACCTTTCCACGTGGGTCCTCGTCATCCTCTTCCTCTCCATCTCCATTCTCCTGTGGCTCAAAGTCGCTTTGATCCTCCTCTTCCTCAGCAGGTGCTATAGGACGAACTAAGTACTCGGTTCCCACGTCCTATGCATCAAACATCAGTAAATCTGATTTATTAAATGTCACTAAATAGCAGATTCAAGATATCCAATTCATCAAACCATCCATAAAGGTCAATTCAATACAAGCTTCTTCTTTTTGCACAATTGCATGCACTCCACAACATACAAGTTTAATCAACATGAAAATAGTACATTGAAACACTAAAAAACACATCCATAAAACAAAGTGAGCAAGTAGTCTTAATAGAAATCGAGAAGCACAGTAATAAGATTGATGTATAATGCTCTTATAACTTAAGTTATTTTAAAATTTCAAGCATCAAATTACCACAACTTTGCAACACAGACTAGTTCAAGAACCAGTAATAACAGCAGAAATAGATACATGTGATTTCAGACCATTAAACTCAAATAAACTATTTTACAAATTTAAAAATACAGCAAGCAAAAAGACAAGGAACTTTAGGTGAATCCTCAGAAACAATTCATGACACATATGATGACAATATGGAAAACCATATGCCTTGGCCTATCAATCAAATAATAAACTGAGTAATAAACTATGAGAGGCTCAATGTTGACATACAACCGCCTTATCAATACAGCATGTCAGCAAACAATCAAATGGGGAAACTTGTAACTGTGACAGAAGAAAGAGAATTCGGCTAAGAAGAATTTGCAAGTAGTTTTAGATTTGTATCAAAACCATCAAGAATAATTAATTAGTCTAAAGGCCGACATGGGTTCATGTCTGTCAAGTTTTGATTAGCACAATTGTCAACAAGGAGCCCATATTCACAATGGCCAGATTTTTAACAATCAAAATATTACATCAACTATTTTAAAAGTAAAATCCAATCATATGCTCATCAGATCTGTTAGTCTTCCTTAGAAATCTTCACCACAAAAAATAAAAAAGGGGAACCATCGACAAAAACAAAGAAAAATATTGTATTTTGTACAGTTTTTAGAACTGGTTCACTTTCGATGAGTAATTGTATAGATCTACAGATCCAGACAGAAAAATCAATCAGGTACCTGGACATTCTGTATTAAAACAAGTAGACATTTCAAGGGACGAACTAAACAGAGAAATCAATGATAGATATTAGAAACCACCTGAAAAAAGAAAATCCAGCAACTGAACCCTAGTTGTACGATTACGGTTGAAGCAGAAGTGACCAAATAACTAGTTTTAAGAAAATACCTCTTGTTCATCGTCTTCATCATCGTCGTCGTCGTCATCATCGTCTCCATCATCGTCGTCGTCTTCATCGTCGTCTTCATCTTCGTCATCATCGTCAACATCGATTATGGGAACCGGAGGACCACCAGATGACTGGAGAACCTCCTGGCCATCCTCTCCTTCCTCCTCTCCCTCATCGTCGTCATCGTCATCATCGTCGTCGTCGTCATCGTTGTCGTCGTCTTCGCTATCGTTCTCCTCATCCTCGCCATAATCGTCGCCTTCATCCTCCTCATCAACTACGCTATCGTCATCCACCTCCACTTCTTCATGCTTCTTCCCGTTCACTAGGCAAATCTCCTCCTTAACCTCCTCGATTTCTGCCTCCTCCGTGACCTTCATCTTAGATGTATATTTTCTTTGAGATTGAATGGAAAACCCAAGATTCGTGGGATCGAAGTCGGAAAAATCAGTCGGAAATTTTGGGGAAACGGTGAAAAGTGAAGAACAGAGCAGAAGAGTGGATGTTCTTCGTCCCCGACCAGTACCTTGATTAGTCGTGATCTCAGCCGTTGAATTAGAAACTTGAGAGGATGAATGACGTGTCAAAAGATCGGACGGCCACAATTGGAGATAGGTTGGTTTTCGTCTCTTGTTAGGGCAAAGAAAACCAAACGGCGCACCAAACGTTCAGGTGCTGCTCACGCGAGGGGCGTGTGAGACTATCTAGGGTTATAGTTTTTATTTGTTTAGATATTTTCGTTAGGTATCCTTGAGTTTTTGGCTTTTTCGGATTGTGTCCAAAATTTTTTACGATTTCGTTTGGTACTCTTGAGATTTCGGTTTTTTAATTTCGTACCCTTATTTCTTAAATTCTGCCCAAAGTAACGTTCTTATATTAATTTTTTTAAAAAAAAAAAAGGAAAAGCGATAGATAGAAATGGGCGGTACCCTTACTTCGGCCTTTCGCACAACGGACAGAGGAGGAAGGTTGTGTTCGTCTCAAATCTGTATTCATCCTAACTTCGACATTTCGCACAACTGTGTTCGTCTCACAAAGGATACAAAGGAAAGTCTCTAACCGTAACTCCAACAAGTAACAATACAACCCAATCGAGAAAGGTAAGAACTATAATCCCTAAATCTCTAATTGTGCATATTTGTGTTGATTTAGTGTTTGTTAACCTTAATTTAGTGGAAAATTAGGGATCGTCTAGTGTTTGTTAACCTTGATCGTGGAGTTGTCTATATATTTAGTTTGAGAAACTAGCCTAAATCTATAAGTAGTTGAGGATGTGAATTTGTTAACCTTGATTTACTGCATTAAGCATGTGAATTTGTTGAGTTGATTTGGTAGGAATTTAATCATAATTTATTTGCCATTGAGTTTTCTTTATGATTTAGCCTTAAGTTCTTAATTGAGTTTTGTTGAGTTACTCATTTTATTTGATGATAAATGGGAGATAAAAAAATTTTTAAAAAAGGTGTTGAAACTGCGTCACAAACACGACGAAGAGTCCTTTGATATAATGGTGGAAGATATTGACAAGAGTAACATGTTGGATGTATTCATTGAGTTATTAGAAGGCGCTCCAAAAAAAGGTTTAACAATTCCTTCAAATCCAAGCTTGTTCTATATATATGAATCTAAAAGTTATAAGTTGGAGAGGGACAAAGATTTACTTGAGATGTTTAGGTTATTACATGATGTACCGGTGATAAAAATTGTCATTGGTTTTGCGGAGACCCCATGTGAAATGCTTGAATTGACAAGGGGTTTAGTTGAGTCAAGGTTGTCATCAGTTTCACTTCCATCTTCTAATAATACTATGCTATCTGGCGGGTTTATGGGCGAAACACATCCCACACAATCCCGCAGCCCTCTCAACTAGTTCTCGAAAATCCAATTGTAGAACCCCAAAGTTCTAGTCTTCCTCCAAGAAGAGTAGTATATTTTAATCTTCCATTTCACCAGCTAAAGCAAAATAATAGTGACCCTTTGCAGCTCATCCCTCATCCTTTGAGTTTACAAATCAGTTAAATCCCTCCCACAACAACAAGAAGAAAAGGGATATTTATGTTGAGTGAAAAGACCCCTTCTAGTGATACTCCACCAACACCCGGTAATCTTAGTAGAGCACGTGGAATTGTGATTCCTTTGGCTGAAAACACGGATGGTAAACTTGATGATCTTGAGAATGATATAGATTGTGAACCTTTTGATAGTTCTTCAAATGATTCAAAAGACTTTGAAAATGATCAGTGTGTGGAGGATCTTACTCTTTTGCCTTGTGTGGATGATGGATATGATCCTGAAAAGTCAAGTGAATGGGGACTTGATAAGAAAGCTTACTTTGATAGGCTATATGAGAATGAAGAGTTTAATTCCGAAAAACATTTTGGGTTGGGTTGATTGAGATCAAAGAGTGAATGATTTTCTTTGACAAAGATCATTTATTACGTGTTTTGAGGGATTTTTGTATCCAAGAAGGGGTGTGCTTAGTTTTTTAAAATCTAATAGAAAACGAATAACAGCAGTTTGTAACGTAGCAGAATGTAAGTGGAGAACACATGCTTCAAGATTACAAGATGGCTATCTTGGGCTATTAAGAAAATCGATGGTGAACATACTTGCACCAGACTAACAAAGTATAATCCTATGGCCAAGCTGCATTGGGTTGCTGAAAAGATCATGGATGACGTAAAAGCACAACTAGATATTTCAGGCAAGGCTCATTGTGCTTAGAAAGTTGTTGAAGAACTTTCAGAAAAAACCATTCAATTCAAGAGCATTTTTATCTCGTTGAAGCCAATGATTGAGGGTTTCGCAAGGTGCAGAAGTGTCATAGGGTTCGATGGTTGTCATTTAAATGGAAAATATGTTGGAGTTCTCTTATCAACTATAACTTTAGATGCAAACCAACAAAATTTTTCTCCTAGCCTACAATGTATATAAGAATGAAAGTAAGAGCACGTGGTCACAATTCTTTTGGCATCTAAAAGATATATTGAAGAATAATGTGAGGGGCAATTTGACCATCATATCTAACAGACAAAATGTTTGATGAACTATTTTAGTTACATTTTATTTTTTGTATTTTTAGTTGTGTGTCATAATTTCTCAATTTTTTAATTTGTAGGGCATTGGGCCAGCCTTGGAGGATATTTGGTCTAGTGTTCGTAGGCATATTTGTTGTAGGCATTTATGTGCTAATTTGAAGAAACAATATCCAGGACGGGCAATGCATAACCTCTTTTGGGAATGTTGTCAAGCGTATTCTAAGTTTGCTACAATAAGGCATTAGAGAAAATACAAAAAGTTGCGGGATTTGGTGTTGTCAAGTGGTTGCATAAGGTGGGCGAAAAGGAGCAGTGGGCTAGACATAAGTTTGATACATCATTGTGTTTTGATGAAAATTACAAGCAACTTTGTGTAGTTTTCAATTCAACTTTAGAGACTGACAGATGCACCCCGGTGTTATCTCTCTTTAAAGGCAAGAAGATGCATCAAATTAGAATTTTTTTGATATAAAATCTTAGATTATCATATATACTTATTTTTGCTTTTTTTTTATGTAGATGTTAGAAGAACACACATGGTTAGATATGTGAAGAGGCAATGCATCAAATGATTGATGAATGACATAACTCCAAAAGTGAAAGAGAAATTGAAGAAACACATTCGAGCTTCTCGTGTGTTTCAAGTGTGATCACATATTTTGTTTAAGTTTGGTATTCTGTTTAAGTTTGACTAGTTTCTGTTTATGTTCATTTTTTGATGCATTGGTTGGTGTCCATTTTTTGATTAAAAACTTCGATTATTTTACTTTTTTTTATTACGTTTTTGTTTATGTCGATTAATTTGATTGTTTTTTCAAGCTTCAAGTTCAGAGTGTGAGGTCAACGAAGGGCGATCATATTATCCAGTGAATGTGGAACAACAAACTTGTGCTTGTGGGGAATGAAAAATAATTGAAATCCCTTGCAAACACAGGGTTAGGGCGATTCTTCAGTTAAGGCCCGGAGTCGCGTTAGAAAATTATGTTTCTAGCTGGTTTTCTGTGTAAGCATATAAGATGACATATGCGGTGAATTTTCATCCTATACCCGACGAAGGACAATGGACACCAACTGACCACCCTAAACTCAAATGTCCAAATATGAAAAAGGGGAGTAGGTAGACCACCAAGAAATAGAAGACGAGAAGAGGATGAAATCGAAAGGGAAAAAGGTCAAGCATTGTTCGTTGTAGCAATTGCATGGTATATTAAATATCTACTAAGTATAAATTTCATACAATTTATTTGATATGAAACACGATTGGAATTTTATTAAACAACTTCATTTAGGCTCATATTTAATGGATTCTTTTCACATGGAGCTAGTCATTTGGACATAATAAGAAGACATGAAAAGGCAGCTTGACTGCAAGGGAGCGTAGAGAGCAAGAAGGAGTTCGAGTTGAACAACACAAAAGACAAAAGCATACAAGTAAAAGTCAACCCACTGATGTTCAAGTCGATGTTATGAGTTCAGCTCCGTGGATTGATAAAAGTCAACAACAATAGCGAAGCAATATCTTTAGTTACTGTTATCGTGTTTATGTAGCAAGATTGTCTTAAATTATTTGTTGTTAGTTGTGAACTTGTGTTTATGTGCAGGAAACTTGTGTTTATCTTCAGATTTCAGAAGTGAACTTGTGTTTATGTTCAGAAGTGAACTTATTGTGTTTATGTTTAGAAGTGAACTTGCGTTTCTGTTCAACTGTCATTGTGTTTTCAGTTTTTCCATCTTTCATTGTAAGATCCAGTTTACACATAGTTTTGTTCAGATTTCAGTTTAAGTAGGCATAGAGAAAGGAAAAATTAGTGATGAGTGATTCAATTCAATAACAAAACCTTGTACTCTACATGCTACTTCTTCAATTTTCATCAACCAAGGCCAACAAGAAGCCATTAATTTTGTTGCTTAATGGAGGTTGTGGTTGCTCCTCCATTGCTTATGGTGCAGTTGAGGAAATTCAGGTTCAGTTCATATCAACTCAGCTGGATAACTCTCTGCCAGTTTTGATATCAATCAAGCTCTGTCTGATAAGAAACAATTTTATTAGTAGCAGATCTATTTATTTTGCCTCATGGAAACAACTGTTTTATAATGACAGCTTCAATGCTCTCAGGGAATCCTTATGTGTACTTGCAATTGTGCAACATTTGTGTTAACCATGTTTTCTAATGGATTTTTTAATGTTATTTTTGATTAAATCGTCTTCATGTATTGGTTGAATTGTAACTGGTTGTATTTTGGCTACTTGTGTTCGAATTGCAATTCTACTTAATTATCTGATTTCTAGTGTTGATGTGCATTAGGGAATCCTTATGTGTATTTGAAATATGTTTTCAGCCTATCATGCTTGCATCCTGTAGTTGTTTTCAAGGACATTGTTGATGCTTCACTTTCAGTGATTTTAACATCCGGGTAAGCTAAGACACACTATAACAGTTTAGTGGAGATGTTTTTTTTTTCTTCTGTAAATTTGTTGTTGTCAAGTGAAGGAGTAAATAGTCTGGGCATGAGCTTCATATGTGGCTCGTCTAGCCAGAGGAGTTTCAGTTTCTTGTGATTGGCGATCTATAGTTTTGCGTTCAGTTTTGAAACAAATCATTAATTTCACAAAATAACAACTTACATAGACAATCTGCTACAGATAAAATAATAGCTTACATAGAAATAACAAGACAATTTGCAGTCCGAGTATGCCATGACAGATCAATACACTAATAAAGTACCTAGTCAATATGCAGCCCGAGTATGCCATGCCAACTTACATAAAATAACAACTTACATAGACATAATAGGTTACATAAACAACTTGAATGAACCAATATCAAGTACCCTAGTCACATTTTTAACATGATCACTACAATAATAAAGTACAACAAAATCGCTATTTTTACGACGCCTTGAACATATGTCGTTAAGTCCTTGATATCATTCCTCAAATCTTGAAAACTCACAAAATTTGCCAAACTTGGGTCTCTTTCATATCTACTTCTTGTCTCGTGTTCCTCTTGCTCATTCACCATCAAGTTCGATTCAGTTACCAATCGGAAAAAAACCGCAATCATCATATTTCACATACATCTTACCCGGGTTCATTTTTGAGTGCGAGATCCAAAGCACAATTATTTTTCGTGGTCAACAGTTTATACAATATTGATCAGTCATTCTTAGTTGTGTTGATGAACTCCCCGACTCATGACACGAATCCATGAAAAGTGCACTACATTCACAACATAAATTCATGATTATATGTGCTTTTTGATTACAGAAAATTCACATTTACAACTCAACAAATTCCCATCCTTACTGTAGTAAATCAAGGCTAATTAAAGGTTAATCCCTAACAAACAGTAAATTAAGGCTAACTCAAGGCTAATCCCTAACAAAGACTAAAAAGGCTAACACAACACTAAATCTATAGACAACTCCATAAATTCACAATTATATATTCCTTTTTTATTATAGAAAATTCACAGTTATAACTCAACAAATTCTCATCCTTACTGAATTTAAAAGCATAAGATATCCTCAACTAGTTACAGATTTAGACTAGTTTCTCAAACTTTTTGCTAGTTTCTCAAACTAAATCTATAGACAACTCCACAAATCACGGTTAACAAACACTAGAGAATCTCTAATTTTTCAATAAGTCAAGGTTAACAAACACTAGAGAATCCCCAATCGAGAAAGGAAAGAACTCTAACCGTAACTTCAAGAAGACAAAGTACAACCCAATTGAGGGCTTAATTTCCAAAATCGGGCGTAAATTCCACTAAATCAAGGTTAACAAACACTAAATCAACACAAATATGCACAATTAGAGATTAAGGGATTAGGGTTCATACCTTTCTCGATTGGGTTGGATTGTGACTTGTTGGAGTTACGATTAGGGACTTTCCTTTGTATCTTTTGTGAGACGAACACAGTTGTGCGAAAGGTCGAAGTAAGGACAAACACAGCTATGAGACGAACACAACCTTCCTTCTTTGTCTATTGTGTGAAAGGTCGAAGTAAGGGTACCACCCATTTCTATCTATGGTTTTTCCTTTTTTAAAATTTTAATATAAGAACGTTAGTTTGGACAAAATTTAATAATAAGGGTACGGAACGGAAAAACCGAAACCTCGGGGGTACCAAGCGGAAACGTGAAAAACTTTGGGCACCATCCGGAAAAGCCAAAAACTCAAGGGTACCAAACGAAAAAAATTCTATTTTTTAAGAAAAAGCAAGAGACTCGGTTACCATGAGATAATAGTAAAACGAGTGGCCGAAATAATTCAATAGAAGGAAACAACCGTCAAGATAACAACTCAAACCAAACTATAAATCCAACAAGAATCAAAGACATGAAAATGAGTGGAGTTGAACGTGGACAATAACAGGTCAATATAGATTATGAAAGAAGATCCCATGAAGATGAAGAATGTGAACAAACGATGCCGGAGTAGCACCGTTGGAAGCAGGTACAACAGAAATCGAACTCATGGGAAATGAAAGACGAGACTCCAAGGAAGCGCATCCCATCCAAAGGAGTTGTCAAGAGGCAAACAATCACGACCGTGATCCAAACACCACTCAATACAATCATCAACATCAATAGAGGATATAAATTATTCTAGATAATTACTCGTAGAGTTTTTATCTACGAGTTCATAATTTGAGCATATATATAAAGTCTACATAACTCATGTTCATAATTTTTATACCCTCGGTATAGTTCAAAGCTACAAAAGGTAAGAAATCTATATGTTCATCTAGGAAAATTCATCTTCCTCATGTGCTTTTTTATTAGTCCGCTTTTCATTAGTTAGTTTTGAGATTGCTCGACCTGTGTTAGAAAAGAAGAAGTGATTATCAGGGATACTCTTTTTCTCCACGGATGTCAGATTGTTTATTCGTCTCGCTACTCTCATAACTTGTGTATATCGCATAAGAGTGTTGGTGCTCGTACGTTTCCTTTGAATTCGTGGTTAAATAAATTCTTTGAGTATTTTTCATTGATTTTGGAGACACTGCAGTGTGTTGGACTACTGTTCCCACTAGTTTTTTTGGGTGCATAATTAGTCTTACGGCCCGTTTGATTCAAACTTCAGAAAACGGAAATTGAATGAAAACAAATTTAGTCCATATTTATGTCCTTGTTCGTGAAATTTTATGGAATCATTTCTTGTGGTTTAATGCAAAATGCACTTGCCTCCCCACATTTTGTTTCCTATAGGGTATCAAAAGTAATCAAATTTAACTCCAATTACTTCAAACCACAAGGAATGATTCCAAAAACTTTCATGAACAAGAGTATACATATGGACTAGATTCATTTCCAATCCGTTTCCGATTCCGGAGTAAAAACCAAACGGGCCCTTAATCTGTTCATGGATTTGTTTTGTGGCCAAAGGCTTGTCAAGATTTTCGTATATCTAAGCAAGAAAAGTCATATCATTTATTTCCAAATACAATAAGCAAGGGGGGACTGGTTGAGATTTGTTAGAAGAGTTGCTTAATTTTCTCTAGACCATATCATACTTTTTTCATTTTTTACTGGAGGGTTGATTGTTCAATCACGCTTGAGCATATTTGACTAGATATTTTCCACCTTTTGTTCATCAGTATTCTTGAGGGTATATATCATTTACTATCAACATGCCGGCTCTTGAAAACTTGATGGTAGAAATCAAGCCCTCTAATGAAGTAGAGACTTGCCACATATTAGTAAAAATAAAGTAGTTAACATAGTAAATAACAAAATGGTTGAGCTGATTTGTAAAAAAAAATTGTACAAGTTGATTCATATGATGGAGATAAAAAAAATCTATGAGATGAACATACACAAAGAAAATTATTCCATAATCGATATATGCATACAAGTTCTATGAAAGCGATTTTCACTACATCACCATTATAGTCTGAAGAACCGGTAGGTGAATAAAAAGAATAAAAGATACTCTAGAAGGGATGGGGGGTTCTTAATAGAGTATGAGAACTTTTCGCAAAACCAATCTCAAGGCCTTGTAACCAATTTCAAGGGCTTTTATGTCGATCTGAGCTCTTTGTGATACACTTTGATTTCAAGGGCTTTGAAACAACTTTCAAGGGCCTTGACTTTGTAATCCTTCAAAACAAAGTTAGTCACTATAAAGCAAGATAAAATGCGGAATGTAAAAGATCAACACGAGGATATGTTTACGAAGTTCGGCTCAAATAGCCTACTCTCCGTCCCAGGGTATGGCCTTCGGATCTAACTATCTATTATCAGCTTCAAAGAGTCCTAGATACAAACTAGAAGAAATCCCCTTCTTCTCTCACTGTAGCCAATACTACGATCTAGCTCCAACTCTTCACCTTGCTATAATAGCCTAGTTACTTCGCAGAGTAACACACACTCGAGTATAACACTCTTTAGATATACCAATGGAGCTCTCGAGTTTTATCTCTCTCTAGGGGATAACGCTTTTAGTGAAAGAGAGATAGAAAAACTATTTGATCGAATGAAGATGTTTTGGATCGCTTGAAGACTATTGATGTTTCCGTGTAAGCTTGTGTACTTGTTCTTCAATCACCATTTTCATTTATAGCCTTCTATGGAGAGGTCTTCTAGTCGTTGGAAAGATGACCGTTTGAAGATGATTCTTCTTCTCCATGAAGATCACTTCTTTGTTGAGATGAGGTAGACGTTGTGAATCTTCATCTCCTGGAAACACGTTGATCTCTCCGTCCCTTAATCTACTCGTAATGGGAGAGGATCTTCGTGCTTTTCGGTTGAGAGGATCTTGGTTGAGGATTGTTGCAAGATCCTTCATTGGTTGGTTGAGATCTTCGTTCAATCATATCTTCTTGTTGAGCAAATCTTTCCTAGAAGATCTTCTTTAGTGAAGCGTGCAGCTTTGATGTCTTTGTTCCCTTGAAATGAATTTCAAGGCCTCCATCTTTTAATCACTCTAACCTCCTTGTCTTTCCTTGCATCCGATTTCAAGGTCTTCCAAGGTCCTTTGAAGTGTCTTTCAGAACCTGCACTTATTCAATACAAACCACCAAACCAAACCAAGCAACTCGATATATAATTAATAAATTGTTAGTGTATTAAACTCCCCCTTGATGGACGACACCCCAAATGTTTCGTACCTGCATTGTAAAGTTAGCGATGCATATATGAATATCAAACTAACTTCATTTGTGTTTAAGTCTTCCATCATCATCACCTGTACAATTATATAATCAAGGTGGAGTTTCAATCTCCCTTGATGGACGATACCACAAATGTTTCATACCTGCATTGTAAAGTTAGCGATGTATATATGAATATCAAACTAACTTAAAATGCAGAATATCGAAAATGTCAGATCACACATTTATTTCTCCCCCTTTGTCTTTCAACAAGGGAGAAAAAATAGTCAAAGCAAGAAAGTTTTAAAGCGTTATAACCCAGAAAAGTATTTCACAAAACCACAAAAACAAATCAAGTTCCCTCAAACGTCAAACTTAATCTTCCTCATAGAACCTCATTTTTCCCTTAGATGAAGACTTCTTGTGGCTCCAATCATCCATTTCAGCTGCTAAGCGTCGTCTCTTTTCTTCAGCTCTTCGTTTCTTAACCACCTCATATTTGATTACTGGCGAAATAGTTGGCTCAACATGAGTTGAATACAAAATAGATTTATTCTATACACGTCGTTTGCAATTCGATCATCAACACATTTTCAGATTTCTCTTGAGTATGTTGAGCTACATATTTAGTCATGGGTAGGATCCTTCACATAGTGGTCAGAGTAAAAGCATTCATCAAATACATTTCATTGACCTTAGCATTTATGGTAGATAGCAGTTCATGATTGGCATCTATTCTTCTCTTAGTGTCAAACTAGAAATCAGACAATTCACGATTCAGACATACCAGTTCTTTCTCATAACCTTCTAACCTAATTTCGGGAGTAGGAGTAGAAGATGTTGGAACTTTTTGAGTTGGAATAGAAAAAGCTCATTTCCCTTTTAAAGTCCATGTGCATGTAAGAGTCTTCTCAATACCTAGTCGTTCTAAGCAGGTCTCATCAATCTTGCCAGGAATTGACTATCGATCTTCTGAGGATGTATCAATTTTGAAATAATCAAAGATCTTGGGCAACAAATTTCTATAAGGCAAAGGGATGGCTCGCTTAGAGTTAACAAAGTGTATCATATAGTTGAGGGTGAGGTTAGGTACATCAATGTCTAACCCAGACATAATCAGATGAATTAGCTACAGGGATTTATCAGTCAAAAGTTCTCTTGAGTTTGCATGAGGAATAACACATCGAACTAGAATGGTAAACACAATTTTAGTGTCTAGGGTTAGGGAAGTATGAGTAAGCTGGCATGAGGTTGAATTTGGAACTAGAAACTTTTCCTTAGCAAGACGAACACTCTCTGATCGTGAAGGATGATTGAAAGCAATATCTGTAGGAATTCCAAAAATCTCACTTAAAACAGAAGAAGTGAGCGAAATTGGGGTTTCTTTTACAGAAGATTCAAGAGTGATAACTCCTTTGTCCCGTTTTGTGACGAGATTGACATAGAACATCCTTGTGAGCCTTGGGAAAGTGAAATCTCTAGGGTTTAAGATTTTCCAAACTATTGAACTCTTAAGCATTGTTAATGCACAGGATTTGAAGAGTTTGAGAAATGTAGTATCCACTAGATCACACATACAAAGCGGTAGATTGTGAAACCCATCAAGCTAATATCCTGAGGCTTGAAAATTGATGAACCAAGATGTGGGAAGACCGGTCGTCTGAGAGATGTACAAATCCTCAGAAAGTATTTCTTCTTTTGCAATCGAGGAGCTCTAAACAAATTTCTTTTTGGGGGCTTGAGGAGCAGATTTCTTGCTTCTGGGTGCCATGGATGATGTTGAGAGAGAAAACAAGGGGTTTTTGAAGGGTTTCTGTGAAGGAGAAAAATGAAAAAGATAGGAGATTCAAGCCTTTTAAAAGAATGCAAATAATAACAAGATTTTGAGAAGATCAAGCTTTTTAAAGACTAAAGAAAATTTTCCAATAAAAACTCAACAAATCTTTTTCAATCCTTTAAAAAAAATGAAACCATAAAAACAATTTAAGAATTGAAATATCTAAAATATATTAATTCTTAAATAGATCCGTATTTCTTAATTTACCCTTGAATCTTGTTTCAAGGCCCTTGAATTGCCTTTCAAGGCCCTTGAAAAAGATAACTGGGCTGCATACGAAGGAGAAAATATAATGATTTACTCCCCATACGTTAATGCTTCCTTGTTCAACATACCAAGCTCCAATCTAATAAAATTAAATTGCTCTTCAGGAAGAGGCTTGGTAAAGATATCTGCAAGCTAGAAGTTAGTAGATATAAAAGAGATCGAAACATCACCTTTCTCAACATGATCACGTATGAAGTAATGCCTTACATCGATATGTGATAGGTGATGGAATCACTATCATTTAGGTTAGTTTTTAAAGTCTTTTTATTACATTTGTGTCGGTTTATGCTACTAACTCCTTGGTCCAGAAGAAGAAGACTAAAAGAAGATAAAGAAGGAGTTATAAGCACTTAGGAGTGAAGACCGTTCACGAAGCAAAGCTTCTGTTGCTTCACCGCCCTTGCGGAGCAGTGTCACCGCCCCTCCGGGTGACATCACACTCCGGAGCGCTCCCTGCGCCTTTGCCAGCGCCAGCCACGAAGACTGTCACCGCACTTGCGTCAAACCTTGGCGCCCCTGCGGTGACCTGCCCTGAAGAAGCGAAGACCAGTGCCCCCGCGCCTCTGCCTGCGCCTCAACCTAGGAGCTGGAAGATGAAGAGTCAGTTTCATCGACCCTGCGTTGACACTGGGATGCCCCTACGGCTCGGCATCAGAAACGACAGGAAGTTGAAGAGTCAGACGTTTGAAGAGCATTAAAGATCCGCCCCTGCGGAATTGCCTGGCCACCCCAGCGGCCATGAAGAAGATCAAGCGTTTTCGCCTGCACCGCCCCTGTGGATCTGAAGGCCGCCCCTGCGGTTCAACGACAGAAGCTTTACTCCGGCTGTTTACACCACCTTTATGGCATTAAAGGTGGTTGTTTTGGGCCGGCCATTTACTCCTATTTAGTGTCATTTGTAGTATAAATAGTCCTTGGCTGATTGCTAGAATCATGCACTTATCATCCATTTTAGAATCAAATTTTCCATCATTTCCATTGCTACCTTTGTAATGAGTTGCTAACTCCCTTGCTACATTGGGTTGGTTTGAAGCTGCATTATTACCTTGATTGTAAGTTCTTTTTAATATAAGTTTTTATTCAGTAATACTTTGTGTTTCCTTAATCTTCATTGTCTAATTGCATGTTTGATCAACACTTAAGATTGATCACCTTAGGTTCTAAAGTGCATGAAAAGAGCTAAGATTAATAGGTTCCGGGTTTGGGTCTTTAATTTAGTAGTAAATTTTAGGTAATAACGGGTTATAATTACTTAAAGAAAAGGAACACAAATATAAAGATAAGTTTAACGGTTTTAATCTATTCTTTATATCTCTTAGTCTTTATTTGAAAGCTAACTTGTTAATTGTTCTTGTAGGTTTACGGAACACTAACCTGTTAAGTTGTGTTGATGCCGGTTGGCTCAACACATATATATGATCGAGACGGGGAGATTACTTAAAAACTTGTAGAAAAGAACTCACCAAAGTAGTAATTGCATGCTAAGAATCAGCGTAGTGTAGATTCACCCATCTTTGTCTTACTTCTTGCGTTTCTTGTTTTCATAAGTTTTGTGTGCATCAATTCAACCAA
>BSUD01000005.1:45743762-45915033 GCA_033239045.1 Fagopyrum esculentum
CCCCCCCCCCCCCCCCCGTTACTTGTTTCTATAATCAATAACTAAAATACTAAACTCTCTTTGGTTCGACCCTTACTTAACCACTATACTTGTTTTAGTGTTAAGTAGGGATTTATTTTGATAGGGTATAAACGACCATAGAAATACCTCTAGTCAAATTTTGGCGCCGTTGTCGGGGAGTTTGGTTATTTTTATTTAATTGTTATTGATTATTGGTTTGAACCATTTTTATGGTTCAAACCCGTGCTACTAACTCCGGTTTTTGCTTCCTTTGATCCAGAAATTGAGAGAACGCACAACCGGCAGCGAAGACAACAACAACTCCAACAAGCAATGGCTGATCAGACTCTTCGTCAACTCACTCAGCCCACTTTGACTCAAAACCCTCTTGCGGTTACTATACCGGCATTAGGGGAAGGAATTAACTTTGAGCTCAAACCGGGTCTCATTCACTTGCTTCCATCTTTCCATGGGTTAAGTGGTGAGGACCCCATCAAGCACCTTGGAAAGTTTCATACCGTGTGTATGGCATTAAGCCAGCCAACATCACCGAAGAGCAAATCAAGATGAGGGCATTCGGTTTCACACTCAAAGATGCAGTGGATGATTGGTATTACCACCTTCCATCCGGGAGCATCGACACATGGGAGAATCTCCACAAGGCATTTTTGGAGAAATACTTTCCAGCCAAGAAGGCCAATAGCTTGAAGAAAGCTATAAGCAACATCGAGCAAGAGGCGGACGAGACTCTCTATGAATATTTTGAAAGATTTGCACGTCTCCGATCCAGCTGCCCTTTCCATGGATATTCGACTCAAGATCTAGTCTTGTACTTGTACAATGGCTTGCTAGACAATGAAAGGAGGATCGTCGATGCAGCTTGTGGAGGTAACATTCTTAACTCTACCCCTGACCTTGCTTTGGAAAAGATACAAGAACTAGCTGAAGGGACCCGGAACTTTGAAAGGACTCCTTCCAAGAGAGGTGTTCATGCTGTGAATTCCGGGAAAAGTGAGATCTCCACTGAGCTTGCGGAAGTGAAGGAAATGGTGAAGAGATTAACACTTATGGGAACCCCACAACAGCTGAAGGCATGTGGAATGTGTGCTGACCCATACCATCCAACGGGCATGTGTCCCCAAGTCCATGATGACGATGCTGAGGTGAATGCAATGGGTTATGGACAGCCACAGCAGCAAAGGCCTAGGAACAATCCCTATGCACAGAATTTCATGCCCAACTGGCGTGACCAACAAAACTTTCGTTGGAGGGATCAACAAAACCAACAACAACAGCCCCGAAAAGGTAAGTATCAATCAACTGAAGATATGTTGCAGGTTTTGACTAAGCATTTTGCTACTCATGTCCAAACAATGGAATCCAGCATCAATAACCTTGAAAAACAAGTTGGGCAAATGACGGAAGCCATAACAAGGATTGAAGCCCGATCCTCAAGTGGATCGCCTTCCCATACAGTTATAAACCCCAAGGAGGCCCAATCAGTGAGGTAGAGTCCTTACGTCGAGCCAACGACGTAAAACAAAGGTGCTGCTCGGGAGGCAACCCGAAGGAATAAGAAGAGGAGTCTCTCTCAAGAAAACCGCCCATGCGGATCAGTGTTACCGCCCCCGCGGTGACACCCATGCCAGCATCACCCCGACGTTGGGCATGCGTCTGCAACATGTTGAACACCGCCCCTGCGGTGACTTCCTTATGCCCCTGCGGAGGCCACCCTTGACACACACCCTCAGTTTTGCCCCCTGGCGCTGAGCCTGCGTGCCCCCTCTTCCTTGTCACCGCCCCTGCGGTTTCATCAAGGAAAGGAAAAAAATACGCTTCCCAAAAATAACCTACACATATCCACCAATCTCTCCCTCTCTTCTTATCTACCCCTCGTCTCTCCCAACACCACTTCGCACAAACGCCCTTGCGGCCCCCCTTTTTCTTCAAACACCATTGCTCCGCCGCCCCTGCGCCGCTTCGTCGCCACCACCACCACCAGCTCCGATGCCTCTGCGCCGCAATATCCCCTCTCCCACCTACCACTCTCTCAAAACACAACCCCATAACCCATCTCCTCTCACACACTCCCTACACTTCACTGAGAGCACCTCCGGCGACATCTTCACCAACAAGAAGCCATCGGAACGCCCCCAACACCACCACATTCGTAGCTGCGCAGAATCTCCCTCTGCACTTCGCCCCTGCGGCTGCAAGCTGCCGCAGCTGCGCCTCACCGCCCCTGCGCCTCTTCAGCCGCCCCTACGGAAAACACAACAGAGGGTTCGTCTTTCTTCCCTATTTTTGAAAGTTGCTAATACCTTTCCTTGTTCAATTGCAAGAAATGGAAAAACAGAAGAAATACAAGTTGTCAGAAGCTGAGAGGGAGCGCTACAGGATTGTGCAAGATCGCGTTGTGTATGCAACTCGGTTTTTGCACATTCCTACCTTAGAGAAGTTGGGCATGTTGGTGAGCATATAGGAATTCCTCACCAATGTTGGGCTCGGCGATTTTTTCGGAAATGAATGCATCTACATACCCTGAGCTCAGCTGCCAATTCATTGCCACATTCACCATGGAAAAGGAGGACCATATTTATGTTGGACTTTCATTTAAGTTCAACAAGAGGAAGTATACTTTGGACTACACCCAACTGCAGGAGGCATTCGGGGTGACTACTTGCGTCTCTGAAGACTGGCAGGAACCTATCCCAACACCAGACTTATGCGAGTTCTGGCAGGCCACCACCAGATCCGAGTTTCATGCCGGCGGTGAGTATTCCAATAAACTCACTCACCCCTGTTTGAGGCTCATGTCCAAGATCTTCATGAGTGTCTTCTGTGGGCACAAGAAGGAGAATAAGGTCGTTCTCAAGGACCTTCCACTGTTGTACATTGCCTCCCCACGAACGACAAGATACCAGATTGGTCATACCTCTTCCTTAGCGTTTTGAAGCGGATTAGGAAGAATGAGCCATGAAACATTGTGGGGGGTGGGGTGATCTCATTGATCGCTGCACAGGTGATGGACCTCTCCGATTTGGAGGATGGATTAGAGGCTCCGCTTTACACAGAAGGGATGTTGAGGAGGTGTAGGCTCCTCAAGAGAGACGGGGAGAACCTCTTTTGGCTCTCATTGGCAGATGGGAGTCATAGCACATAACTCCCCCGGCCACTTCCACTTGGAGACGAGCTCTCCGAGCTATACATACCAGCTGACCCCTTTGACGGCCTCAGGGGGACATTGTTGAGAGATATGCTGCGGGCTCTAGCCGGGCTCCTGTTGCTGACCACGTGCCCATACAAGATGATGAGGAGATGCCTATTGCACCGGACGACAGTCCGGCCATGGAGAGCCTTCAGGCTCAGATGGCAGCCTTGACTACCCAGCATCAGGCATAGCAGACCGAGTACCAGCGGTCCATGCTTGAGCAGTAGTAGGCGTGGTAGTCTAGTTTCGCTTCCTCTATGACCACCCATTTTGACCGCCGGCAAGATGCTTGGCAGGCGGTTCATCAACAGCAGCTAGAGACTCAGCAGCTAGCTTGGCAAGCCAGCTTTGAGACTTCATATAGGCAGAGGATGGACGCGCAGGAGGATCATATAGACACGCTCTACCGCCGGCAGGAGCACTTCTTCAGCCACTTCCCGTACCCACAGGAGGAGGGTCCGATGGTCCAGCCGGACCATCCCACTAGGGGTATCTCTTCTCATCCCTTTCCCACATTTATCTTTGCTTCATTTCCACTTTGAGGGCAAAGTGTGCTTCAAGTATGGGGGAGGGACATATCATTGTATGTATAGTGTGTTTTGAGTTGTTTTGAGTTGTTTTTCATTGAGTCTTATGAATTGTATTCAGTTTGAAATTCAGAAAAAAAAAAATGAAAAAGCCAAAAAAAATGAAAAAAGGCATGTAAATCCTTGGATAAACCGAAAACCCGAAAGGGCGGTTTAGGCAAAAAGAAGGTAGTCCGACCAACCTTAGGTTGGTGCAAAATTGGACTTGAGGGATGTGAGTTCAAAGTGAGATCATCAAAGAAAAGAAGAAGAGTGGCAAGGTGAAAACCCGAAAGGGCACCTTGGCAAAATAAGCGACACCGAGTGTAGGTTTCCCTTCCGGCGTTTGACGACATAAGAAGGGGAGTCATAAGGAGGTTGTTCGGGTAGGTCACTCTTGGAGCGATAAGGATGGTAGTGTTTCTCACATTTTCTCTCTTTTTCCTTCTTTTGTCTGGTTTTTCTTTTGTTTTCATTGTCTTTTCTGCTTGCCCAGGCTTCCTGAGGCCTGTGAGTCTAGTTTGCTATCATTTGTTTTACTCGGGATGAGTAAAAGGTCTAAGTATGGGGGAGTTTGATAGGTGATGGAATCACTATCATTTAGGTTAGTTTTTAGAGTCTTTTTATTACATTTGTGTCGGTTTATGCTACTAACTCCTTGGTCCAGAAGAAGAAGACTAAAAGAAGATAAAGAAGGAGTTATAAGCACTTAGGAGTGAAGACCGTTCACGAAGTAAAGCTTTTGTTTCTTCACCGCCCTCGCGGAGCAGTGTCACCGCCCCCTACGGGTGACAACACACTCCGGAGCGCTCCTTGCGCCTTCGCCAGCGCCAGCCACGAAGACTGTCACCACACCTGCGTCAACCCTTGGCGTCCCTGCGGTGACCTGCCCTGAAGAAGCGAAGACCAGCGCCCCCGCGCCTCTGCCTGCGCCTCAATCTTGGAGCTGGTAGATGAAGAGTCAGTATCACCGCCCCCGCGTTGACACTGGGACGCCCCTTCAGCTCGGCATAAAAAACGACATGAAGTTAAAGAGTCAGACGTTTAGAGTTAACAGAGTGTATCATATGGTTGAGCAAATCTTTCCTAGAAGATCTTCTTTAGTGATTTAGCGTGCAACCTTGACGTCTTTGTTTCCTTGAAATGAATTTCAAGGCCTTCGTCTTTTAATCACTCTAACCTCCTTGTCTTTCCTTGCATCCGATTTCAAGGTCTTCCAAGGTCCTTTGAAGTGTCTTTCAAAACCTCCACTTATTCAATACAAACCACCAAACCAAACCAAGCAACTCGATATATAATCAATAAATTGTTAGTGTACTAAACTCTTCATTTGTGTTTAAGTCTTCCAAGGGATTGGATCATTCAAGTGGAATAAGATAGGCTCCTTGTTTTCAACTACAAGTACACCTAATAGTTGAAACGGAGGTCAAAAGATAGGGTGTCAGTTTAGTCTATCGGGAACATGACTCTGAATTCAATTGCTTAAATGCCCTCTAATGTAGGAAGGAGGACATTTAACAAACTTGTGTGATGCTTTGGTTTTCAAATTCTTATTCACTTTTGTGTGTTTGTTAATTGTTTTGTTTCTATTTATGTTTATGACATTTTTATAAAGTATGTATGATGATGATTTGAGTTGAATTGTTTTACCGAATGGTAACAACTTATAGATTTAGGATTCTAGGGTTTAGGTTTATTCGTGTATCGAATTCACAAGGTCCGCGTCTGTTTGGGTATATATGATATAAATTATGCTTATTAAAGGGAGAAGAGAAAGGGAAAAGGAAAATTGTCTTTGAAGATGTTTAAGAGAACAAGAAATCAATGATGTTAGTTATCAAGAATATGAAGGGAAGCGATCTAAGGAAACATAAATTCCCACTATAATGAATCAAAGTAAGATTACATATATGAAACTCATGAACATTGTATGTAACCATCTAAAATAACATTTGACATAGACAAACAAAGACCGTGTTTTCCAACTCGCGTACCTCTCAACCCACGGTTCGACAAGTATAGGAAAACTCACTAAAAACTTAGAAATTCAGAAAAGATTAAGAACAACCTTCGCTTTTGGCTCTTCAGTTAGAAAAAGGTACAAAGACTAGAACTTTCTACGATAGTTAGAATTCTCTGAGGCAATGATAAAATGTTACTCTCAAAACCAAGTTCTTTTCAATAAATACAATAAAACACGTCATCCCAAAATAAGGGTGATGTACACTTTCTTCCATACAAGGCTTTATACGGTGCCATCTAAATCGATGCATGTCACTATTGTTGTAGGTAAACTCTACCAAGGGCAAACATGTCTTCCACATTCCCAACCAATCCAAGGTACATGCCCGTTACATATCCTCCAAAGCCTAGATGGTCCTTTCGGATTGTCCATCTGTATGTGGATGGAAGATGGTACTAAATCTCAACTTTGTCCCAATAGCGGCATGTAGAGACTTCCAAAAATGGACATAAAGTGACCATCACGATCTGACCCATCACTGGGGTACCATGTAATCTCACGATCTCCTCAATGAACACGTCAATTAGCTTATCTACTCCCCAAGTGACTTTGATAGCTATGAACTGAGAAGATTTTGTGAACCGATATACTACTACCCATATCGTTCGCTTGTGGCTCTTTAGTTGCTTTTATTTAAACCAGTTATAAACACCAATTGTTTCAAAGATAAATAAAAGGTAGGATAAACACTTTGAAAAGAAGCAATATCGCAATCTCAATTCACAAACATAAATGCAATAATAAATTAAACCATTATAGGGATCATTTTAGTCCTTAGATCGAGAAGAATCAACCATACAAGATAAAAGAAAATACTTTCATAAATATAAAAGTTGAAAATTACTTATAGAATAAAGGAAAGGGAAATATAAATTATTGTGCAGCAGCGCGGACTTGGAACAATGAAAACCCTAATCGACCGCTAAACAAGAAGATACCTCTGAACTGACCTAGAAAGGTCTAAGATAAAATATAATTTCGGCATCTCTATAGAGAAATATGGTCAATAGGGGATAAATGCGGCCTATGTGTAAATAATATACGGTCTTTGGACCGTATAATAACATATAAACCGTATATGTGTTTGTACATGAGCCGTATTTGTCTTCTAGCAGCTTTTTTATAGTTTAGTAAAATTGGGTTTTCCGCTGCTCTAGTTGGAACCACGAGACTTGTACTATGTGAGTAATACTTTAGAAGCTCTTTTGAATATCTACAAGTTTGAAGTTGACACAATTGTCCAAATCCAAAGGAAAGATTGTCAAAAACGGGAATCTTTCATAGGTCATCATAAAATGGTATCTAACGGCAATGATCTTCACAAGGTTCTTCAATTCTTCTTCCTCCAACATAAATCTACCTAGGAACTTTGATCCTCAGTCAGTATAAGTGTCTTTCATGATGTTCTTGACCTCAGGGAGAATTAAAATCCTAAATCAGGTGTTCTTTCATTGTTTTTGCTCATTCTTGACATCGAACACGTGGAATACAAAATAAACAAAAGTAGACACCGCAATATGCAATAGGAAGATGGGAAGAATGTATTCTCTATATGAACATAAACCAAACCGAATGAGGCTTGAATATGCATGCAAATTATGGCTTAAAAGCGTAAGTTTTGGACATGTCAAATTACAAAGTTAATTGATGTATACAAATGAAAGTACAAAAATATGATAAGGTTAATGACTAGTGATTTGGTTGTATATCATCTTGTCATTTGAATTCAAGTTACCCAGTTGTACTAACATCTTTATCTAAGATTACAATCTATAAACCTGTCAAGTTTGTCACCCGGATGGGGGTTGGATCTAATTACTTACAAGTAGATTATTCTTTTGGAAAATCAAATTAAAGTTTGTTTTTAATTGCGATCAAATGGATTGCTTCCCAAAACAAGTTAAAGTAACTAATGGATTAAAAATAGAGGGATTTTAAGTACACGACGATGGTATCAAACGCCAACTACATGTGCAATGTGTAATCGCCACGGTTACGCATTGCGAATGTGTTATAGAACCATCGGTTTTAGAAGCCGTAACTGCCACTGTTACGGGCTCCGAAACCATGATGATTCTTATTCGATCTTGAAAAAATAGCCGTTGTAAACGGTAATAAATTTGAAATATGATCATTGTGATTCGAACATTATGTATGTTCGGTTATATATATTGAGAGCCAAAGAAGAAGTGGATCAACCTTCACTAATTCTCCAAAAAACGGTACAGAAAATGACAACACAAGACAATGAAAAGATGTTGATTCCGTTCGATGATACAAACTTTAGTCAACCAAATGAATTTCTTCCACATTTTGAGGTAAGAATATTTCACTTATTGTAAGCTGATCATTAAACTGAAAAAAGAAGAATTATTATTTTATTTTTTTCAATTAGGGTGTACCAATTTATTCGCATGATGGACCGATTATTTTTGCATGTTTGAAATTCACGGTTTTTTCTACGATCGAGAGACAATGGTTGATTGGGCTTGTTTCATGCGAGGAATATGAATATGGTGTTAGCCACAAATAGGTAAATGAAAAATGTTAGGGGATTCATTACGTTTTGGTTGACATACGAACATTTCGGAAACCCTCGGAAGAGAAAGACGTTGATCCTGATACCAAGATTTCATCTAGCCGAGCACAAAATTTATAAAAGACGGAAGTTCATTTGAGCTTGAGGACGTACAAAGCGAAATTTATGAATGGGCGTTGTATGTCATATGTGGAGTGCACAATCATACACTTCCCGAGCAGTTATAGGGACATGCATATGTTGGCCGATTGATGCCCACACAGTTTCAAAGGGTGGGACGTAAACCTGGGTCAAGTTTTAAGCCATGAAATATTTTGAAGTCACTACAGTTGGTTGACCCCACAACTTCATCACCATAAGACAAGTATACAATGTTGGATTGAAGATTAGGATGCTACAAGCTGAAGGATGAGGTCCACTAGAGCAACGCCGTTACTATGTCAATGTGAAGAGATGTCCGCATTCAAATGAAGTTTCAGGGTTTTTTTTTACCATGCATCCAAATTCTAGACATTTTCTAAACTTATTTCCTTACGTCATCATAATGGACACGACATACAAGATGGACGAGTAAGTTTTAATATACATTCTTTTTACGAGTCTTGATATATTACATGCACATTTGTTTTCAAGTCCAACAAAAATAGAGTGTTGATTTTTTGCCTTCTATAGGTACATGATGCCAATGTTAGAGAATGTGGGTATCACTAGCACGATGTTGACGTTCACAATAATATTTGGTTTCATGTCTAAGGAAAACTCAAATCACTACGAGTGCACATTCGTGAGACTCCAACATATATGCACAAATGTTACACCGGGTTATTGTGACGGATAAAGAGTTTGGACTTATAAGTGCACTAGGTGTCGTTTTCCCGGATGTGAAGCACATGATTTGCACATTTCATGTCAACTGCAACATTCAACATAGATATTGGGCGGTGGCACGATTAAAGCAAGAGCAAGCAGTTTCCGCATCACACTACAATACCTTTTTTTAATCCAAATCCTCTACGAGTTACGAGAGGCGTTTGGCTGAGATGAAAACTAATTGACAAAGTTATCCGAGGTTGATGGAATATTTGAAGGCTTCATGGCTAATCCCATACAAAGAGACAATTGTCCGAGCATTGTGTGACTTGTATCATTATTTTGACACGAGGATAACAAATGCGTAAGAACTCAATCCTACCAAATGTCAGTTTGACAACAACGATATATCATCGTTGTGTTGTGGTTATACTTGGACGGAGTCCTGAGACATGTTTACCTATGATGACAACGGTTGAGAATCAAGAACCCCAATCGGAGATTCGCACAATAACATTGGTTGGCGGTAATCACTTTGTAGCTGTAAGTTAGTTCACTTTAATAACTTGTTTATGATCCTACTATAATGACTAAGCGTAATGATTAAGTGTAATGTGACTTTATTTTCTCAAGTTTGGACCAAACAAGATTCACCAGTACCCATTTTGCCAATTTTTGGAAACGTCATCATTATTCAAGTGTGGATGCATGGGACATTCCTTTTCGCGATAGATTTAAGCAGCACGATGACCTCCGGCACCTAGAGTGTCCTAAAAACAACCATATTAATCGACTAAGTGTAAAGTGTGTGTCACTCCTTTTTTTATGTCTTATTCATGTTTTATGACTAAGTGTAATAGGGATGGGACTTTCCTTTGCGTTATTTTGTTCAATTGCAATATGTCAAATAGAAATATGCGTCAAATAGAAATACATAAAATCAAACCAACAAACACATAGTCAAACCAATAAACGCATAGTTAAACCGATAACACACAGTAAAACCGATATACACATAGTCTAAAACGATAGTCCGGGATGCTCCTAACTAAACCGATATTAATCTCGTTTGGGTTACGAGGCCCTAACCCGAGATGGTGAAATATGAACCTAGTGTGCAATGGACTAGTCACAAGCTATGTAGCTCCCATATCGTGGATGGCTCACCGCGGGCAATAAGATATATGATACATGTATAAAGTATGTGCAAACGTTGTAATGATACATACCTTTGTTAGTAATTATTTAGATATTTAACTTGTGTAATAGACAAAAATTAGCAAACACGTATCCGGGTATCTGAATTTGTAATTGGAGGTGGACGATCCGGTGGTGGAGTTTGTAAAGCGGAGCCGGGTAATACGAATGGGTGACCCACTCACTGAACCAAGACATTGTAACACTCCTAATCAGCGAGACACGGGGCGTCACATGGGCTAGGATCTCACAATGGATCCTGACCCTAGCCTGACAACAAGTTCACTGGATCTTACAACAAGGCACAAATAGATTAAAACCAAATACATAAAACTGTACATTGTATACATCAAAAGGTTTGTAAAAACATAGCCGAGTACAAAACAGCATCCATATACATCCGAGTTCAAAACTTCCCATATCCCACGAACAACCTAGTGTACGGAAGCCCTCGGCTGATCACCCATCTGGCTCACTCTGCATTCTTCCTAACCTACAGATCAACTACAACACGGTATACACCGTTAGCTAACATAAATGAATAATAATGAAGTAATAGCACATACATACACCAACACATCACAATATGCAATGCCACAAACAAAGCCGTTTATTATCTTTACTTAAATTACTCCATTACTAATTCAACTTATTTTGTGACACGAGGAGCCTAGAGAACCTCGTCTCTTCCCCCTTTAACACAGGGTTTTGTGTGGGGGTATAGTTACCACCTTCCCCCTGTGCTACTGGATTCCGAGCACTACTCCACTCAGCGAGCTTTGACAAGTGGTCAACGCCCGGTTATAATACACTTGGACCATATAAGGTAATGAAGTGGTCATCCTAGTCCGGTTTAACAATCATATGCACACACACAACCATCACAAACACTCAAATCCACAACTATATGCTAAGTAAGTCCTATGGACTTACCTGAAATCTCGTAAACCTATACCACGTTACAGTTTTCCCTTGGAGAAACGATCAATGCCTGCATAAGCAAGGCACACACAATGTCAAACGCTGCAAAGGTTAGGAGACGTATCTCCTACACCCCGTAACCACAACCAACCTTCAACTCGCATCTAAACCTCAACAACACATCATACCTCATAAATGCCTAAGGCATTACCTCAACATATACGTAAGTGCCTAAGGCACAAACCCAATATACAACTCATCAAGCTCATCATCAACCATACTAGCCTAGCTATATTGAAAGCCAAGGCCAAAGGAAATGAAGGAAGGAAAGATACCAACTAGGTATGCCCTTGACAAGCACCGACGGAAGCAAGAGACACAGGAGCGCTGGCCCAGTCAAGTGCAGGGGTGGACCAGATCTAGCACAGGGGCGGCTCAGTCCAAGGCACATGTGCGGCTCAACTCAGGCGAAGGGGCGGCTGGTGTTCAGTGAGCTGATCCCGACTTCTCTTTGGTCCTTCTCTCGACTCTCTTCACTTCTTCACCATGAAACAAGCATATATACATATATATACACATGTATGAACATCAAAACGTCCAGGAAAGATCCACACAAGCCTATGCTTGTGAATCCTAAGCTAAAGAGGAAGATAAGAAGTAAAGAAGAAAGAATGGAAGGAGAGATGAAGAACTTACCACAGTTGGGGCTAAAACAGAAGAATGATCAACAACAATACCCTACAACTGGCTCTCTCAGCTCAGCAACAATATCAAACATCATCCTCATCCAAATCCAAACTCAAAACTCTCACAAGCTCACACAAGATCAAATAAGATCAAGAAGAAGATCCAAAGGGAAATAGAAAGAAAAGAAGATGAACGTGAAGGGTAGAAGGCTGGAGAAGATGAAGCAAACCCTCAATAGGAAGCAAGGAATGCTTATAAAGGAAGCTTCCAAAAGCATGGTCAAGAGTCAACAAAGGTGGCTGCAACCGCACAAATCCGCAGGGGCGGATCTGCAGGGCACAGGGGCGGCCTACATCATGCGCAGGGGCGGCTCACAACATGCGCAGGGGCGGCTCAGCCAGACTCAGCACACTCAGCTACTAAAAGACTAAGGCTCTTACATCACACTCCCCTAAAAACAAGTTTCGTCCCGAAACTTGCATGATCCCAAATCCTCTCGGACCCATATACCGAGGTATAAACACTCTCTCTATCGGAGGTATCACATCTCCGTTTACCATATCACACTCTATAACATTCTATGGCTTCAAGCACATCATGGAGGAATTATCTACTCCAACAACAAGATCACACATGCAAAACAAGGCATAGAGGAAATCCATCTCTAGCCTAACTATGACAACGTCACAAGACATGGAGGAAAAATATCTCCATCCAATTGTATTTGTAGCACAACCACGTGGAGGAAATCCGTCTCCACTCACCCTATGTCCATCAATGAAAGCATGGAGGAATAACCATCTCCAGGTAATCCTAATCATAACATAATAGCATGGAGGAAAGAACCATCTCCAGCTAAACCTAATTATATCACGATAGCATGGAGGAAAGAATCATCTCCAACTATCATATAACTCGCTCTAGCAAACAAGATCTAAAAGATCGTATTCCCACATCACAACTATCACGAAAACACAACATATAACATAAGCACATAACATGCACCAAGATAACACTAAGATCTACTCGTGGATAGTTCCTCTGGATACTATCCTCGGTCTTCCATGTAGCCTCATTAGGTCCGCGTCTCGACCACTACATCCTCAGCATAGGAATGTCCTTCGAACGCAGGCGTCTCACACCACGTTCTAGGACTACAATCGGGTGCTCAACAAAAGTGTGGTCCGACTCAACCACCAAATCATCATAGCTGACGATGTGTCTCGGATCTGGTATGTACTTCCTCAGTTGAGGTACATGAAACACAAGGTGAACACCTTCTAACCTCGGTGGCAAAGCCACTTTGTATGTTGTTCTCCCAACTTCGTCCAAAATCTTGTAAGGACCGACATATCGGGGTCTCAACTTCCCCTTTATACCAAAACGTCTGACGCCTCGTGGCAGAGATACTCTCATCCAATCATGAGCTCCTACCCTGAACTCTAGAGGTCGATGCCTCTTCTCTGCATATAACTTCTGGTGACTCTGTGTAGCCAGCATCTTCTCTCTAATCAGCGCTACCCGAGCCATGTCATTCTGACTCTGCTATGGTGCTATACCACTGATACTGTTAGGCTCATCCCAGCATGACAGTGTACGATATCTACGCTCATACAGTGCCTCATCTAGGGCCATCTCAATCGATGTATGTCAGTTGTTGTTGTACAAGAACTCAACCAATGGAATGTAATCTGACCATCCCTGTCCCCAATCCAACACACAAGCTCGCAGCATGTCCTCCAGTGTCTGAATGATCCTCTAAGACTGACCATCTGTTTGAGGATGAAATGCAGTCGTGAAGTGCAAACTCGTCCCCAAAGTAGTCTGAATCTGCTGTCAGAACCTCGAGGTAAATCATTCATCTCGATGTGAGACGATCGTCCTCGATACACCATGGAGTCTCACTATCTGTTTAGTGTAATCCTCAGTTAATCTGCTCACTATCCACGTTTTCTTAATATGAAGGAGCTCTTCTCCAGGTCAACCACACCTAGATAGCATCAAAACTCTTGCTCAGTCTCAATCTTATCGTGAAATCCATGAAGATGTCCTCCCACTTCCACTGCGGTATTGGCCGTGGATGGAGCTCTTCTCCTGGTCTGCAATGCTATCTTGACCTGCTAACAAGTCGCACACTGTGCCACAAATCTAGTATTATCGGGCTTCATCCCTCCCCACCAGTAGGAACGTCTCACATCCTGATACATCTTACTCGCACTTGGATGCACTGAGTAAGGTGTGAAGTGAGCCTTCTGCAGAATCCTCTGCCTTAAATCCACATCTGCGGGTACACAGACGCGGTCGCGGCGTCACAACACTCCATCTGCTCTTATGGAAAATTGTGGTGCCGCACCACGAGACATCCTATCTAGTATCCTCGTCAGCGTCGGGCAGGTCCCGTGCTTCTGTTGGATCTCACCCAACAGATCAGGTAGAACCTCTAAAGTGTTCAACTGGGCATCCTCATCAAGAAGATGAATGTCCAACTCTATCCAAGCTAGATCTCTGTGAAGTTGGGGCTGATTTTTCAATCTCACAATCGCCTTCTCTCAAGGCACCTTCCTTCTTAGGGCGTCGGCAACAACGTTCGCCTTCCCTAAATGGTACAAAATCTCAAGGTCAAATTCCTTGATCAGCTCAAGTCATCTACGCTGGCGGTTATTCAATTCCCGCTGCGTGAAGATATACTTCACTCTAATGATCTGTGAAGATCTGTCAGGTGGCACCATATAGGTAATGTCTCCAGATCTTCAATGCATGAACTACTGCTGCCAACTCCAGATCATGAATCGGGTAGTTCTCCTCATACGTCTTCAATTGTCTAGACGCACATGAAATCACTCTGTCACGCTGCATCAAAACACATCCCAAGTCTAGTTTGGATGCGTCACTTTAGACTACAAAGTCCTTTGTGCCCTCCGGCAGTGCTAAGATAGGAGCGGAAGTCAAACGTCTCCTTAGCTCCTCAAAACTATGAGTACACGGCTCGGACCATACAAACCGGGTAGTCTTCCTCAACAGGCTGGTAAGTGGATGCGCAATCATAGAGAATCCCTCCACAAACCGTCGGTAATAACCGCTTAGCCAAGAAAGTTGCACACTTCCTTGACGTTCTTCTTTGTCGTCCATACTGCATCCTGACCCAGAAATGCTACTTCTGGCATCTAGAACTCGCACTTAGAGAGCTTGACATACAATTCTCTATCCCTCAAAACTCGCATCATTGTCCTCAGATGTTTTGCATGTTCCTCTTTGCTACGAGAGTACACTAGGATATTGTCTATGAGGACCCCCACAACTGATCCAGGAAGTCGATGAATATGCCATTCATTAACTCCATAAAGACGGCGGCACATTCATGAGCCCGAATGACATCACTTCAAATTCGTAGTGACCATAATGAGTCCGAAATACCGTCTTATGCACATCCTGCTCTCTCATCCTTAGCTGGTGAAAACCCGAGCGCAAGTCGATCTTGGAAAACACAGTTGCTCCCTAAGGCTGATCTAACAAGTCATCAATGCGAGGCAATGGATACTTGTTCCTGATGGTCACCTTATTCAGCTCTTTGTAGTCGATGCACAGTCTCAGTGGTCCGTCCTTCTTCCTCACGAAGAGGACAGGTGCTCCCCACGGGGTTATGCTGGGGCGGGTGAAACCCTTCTCAGTCAACTCCCCGAGTTGCTTCTTCAGCTCTAATAACTCGATAGGCGTCATATGATATGGGGCCTTCGAGATCGGTCTCGTACCAGCCTCCAACTCGATACCAAAATCTACGCTCCACTGAGGCAGCAAACTAGATGGCTCAACAAACACATCCAAAAACTTATAGACCATTAGGATATCTTCTAATGCCGGACTCGCTGCAAGTACTGCACTAATAACCATACCTGTCTTCCCAAGGTCCTAACCTCGGAAGACCTCAATCTAAACCAACTCAGTAGAGACCGTCACGATCCTCCTACCAACATCTAAACAACATGATGTCTATCCATCCAATCCATACTAAGAATGACTTCCTCATGCACCAGCGGCATGACAAAGAAGTCCACAACCAAATCGCTGTTTCCTAAATGTATAGGATAACCGTGTACCTCCCGGGTACCTCTAACTTGTCCTTCATCCGGTAACCCTATCAAGAAAGGTCTACCCTCTACTACATCTAAGGTCAATCTATCCACACATGCATTAGAAAGCAAAGAGCGCATATCACTCACATCAAACAAAACTCCAATAGGTAAACCATTAACAAGGATGGTACCTGTAAAGCTAACGCCAGTGGCTCCACTACATATCATCGCTCAAAACTCGGACTTATGCTCCTCAGGTATTACTAGGGTCATCGCCATAGTCTTAGCATCTACTCTTTTTGCACCGGAAAGAGGAGAGTCTTGTTGAGAAGGAACACTGTCATGCTGACAAAAAGGAGCCAAATGGCCTAGTTCGCCACATGTAAAGCAAACTATCGGTGCCAAGGGACACTCAGGGTGCAAATGACCTGGATCACCACAGTTGAAACACGGTCGTCCCGTCTTCGCAACATGTGTGGCTAAAGGGTAACTTGATCTTCTTCGTTCACCTTTGGTAACCTAGCATGGGAGGAAACTTGCTGATGCAGTATCTTGTTTTGTCTGCAGAAAATCGATCGATGTCCGATCTTACCACACGTAAAACACGTCACTAAAGATCTCTTACACTTCGGTCGCAAGTGTCCAGACTCCCCACATTTGTAACAAGATCTCATCCTACTAGAAGTCCGTGTGGACAGGGGATCACTCGAACATCCATGTGTCAGACTCTGTCTAACACCTGAAAGGTCTACTTCACCACTCACTAGTTCAGTTTGTTGTTTCTTCTTTGATCCGGAAGCTTCAGTCGGTCCTACCAATGTTGGTAAACCCGGTGTAGGTCTACCTGCTCTTGCAGCCTCTTGTACTTGGTGTATATATTCTCGAAACTCAGGTCCACTCATTGAGACGTAGTCAGTCTCCTCAGGTCCATCCTCTGCTATAGGCGAAACAACAGCGGAAACTGGTCCCTGACCTATCACTACTGGAGGAAGAGGGGGTATATCCCTACCTCGTCCTACTGCAGATGTCGCTCTAGTCTGAGCCATCTGCAGGGTATGCACCTAATCTTATAAGTATATATATACTGTCGAGATCCTCAAGAGGGTGATGGCTTCCTGTACATACTAACCCAAAACATCTGTACTTGTTTAAAGACCAAAATCCTTTTCAAAAGTCTGACCCCGTCCGATTTCTGTATATTTATCTACTCCACCTTTATTGCAGATTACAAGTGCCATTGTTGTCAACCTAAGGCCATGATACCAACTTTGTAACACCCCAAATCTGCGGGACTCGAGGCGTCACATGGGCTAAGATCTCACAATGGATCTTGACCCTAGTCTGACAACAAGTTCACTGGATCTTACAACAAGGCACAGATAGATTAAAACCAAATACACAAAACTGTACATTGTATACATCAAAAGGTTTGTAAAAACATAGCCGAGTACAAAACAACATCCATAAGCATACGAGTTCAAAACTTCCCATATCCCACGAACAACCTAGTGTATGGAAGCCCTCGGCTAATCACCCATCTGGCTCACTCTGTAGTCTTCCTAACCTCCAGATCAACTACAACACGGTATAAATCGTTAGCTAACATAAATGAATAAGAATGAAGTAATAGCACATACACACACCAACACATCACATTATGTAATGCCACAAATAGAACCGTTTATTATCTTTACTTAGGTTACTCCATTACTAATTCAATTTATTTTGTGACACAAGGAGCCTAAAGAACCTCGCCTCTTCACCCTTTAACACAGGGTTTTGCGTGGGGGTGGAGTTACCATCTGCCCCTTGTGCTATTGGCTTCCAAGCACCTCCTCCACTCAGCGAGCTTTGGCAAGTGGTCACCGCCCGGTTATAATACACTTGGGCCATATAAGTTAATGAAGTGGTCATCCTAGTCCGGTTTAACAATCATATACACACACACAACCATCACAAACACTCAAATCCACAACTACATGTTAAGTAAGTTCTATGGACTTACCTGAAATCTCGTAAACCTGTACCACGTCACAGTTTCCCCTTGGGGAAACGATCAACGTCTGCATAAGCAAGGCACACACAATATCAAACGCTGCAATGGTTAGGAGACGTATCTTCTACACCCGGTAACCACAACCAACCTACAACTCGCATCTAAACCTCAACAACACATCATACCTCATAAATGCCTAAGGCATTACCTCAACATATACGCAAGTGCCTAAGGCACAAACCCAACATACAAGTCATCAAGCTCATCCTCAACCATACTAGCCTAGCTATATCTAAAGCCAAGGCCAAAGGAAAGGAAGGAAGGAAACATACCAACTAGGTATGCCCTGGACGCGCAACGGAGGAAGCAAGAGATGAAGGAGCGCTGGCCCAGTCAGGCACAGGGGCGGACCAGCTTTGGCGCAGGGGCGCCTCAGTCCAAGGCACGGGTGCGGCTCAGCTCAGGCGCAGGGGCGGCTCAGTCTAAGGCGCATGTGCAGCTCAACTCAGGCGCAGGGGCGGCTGGTGTGTAGTGAGCTGATCCCGACTTCCCTTCGGTCCTTCTCTCGACTCTCTTCACTTCTTCACCACATAACAAGCATATACACATGTGTTACGCTCAGGATCGTGTGATGTGCACGCAATAAGCTTTAAATTTATACTCGTTATATTTATCCTAACTCCTAGCGAACCCGCAGTGTACGGGACGTTCGTAGTAAGGATAGTATTCCGAGGTCGAACACAAAGACTAAGGTGAAATCGAGTCAAACAATGGTCATAGATAGTGTGGATCTAATCTAAGAGAAAAGAAAGAAATAAAGAAAGGAAAATCAAGATATTTTTGGTTGAGTTTTTGTGGTGATCAAGCAAAGATCACAAATCAAACAAGATAGCAAAACAAACCAAAAACTCAAGCTAGCAAAACGAGCAAGTAACACAAAACACACAAGTGTATGATCAAGAGAGAAAAGCGGATTCTAGAGGTCAAGATTTCCGGTTATGGCATAGGACTCAAGGTTCTAAGGATTCTAAGGACAAGCTGCGGTGTTCGGGAAAAGTTCACTAATGGAAGCAATTACCGGGTAGGTCTCTCACTTCACTAGTCCCGCATCAAACTCCTATTACCGGGTAGGTTTCAAGGGGTTAAAGTAGGGAATTCTACACAACCCGGATACTACTTAAGGGATAACCCTCTCCTTACCGGGTAGGTCTCGGAATAGGGAAGTCTCAAGCAATAATCCTAGCACACTCGATCCAATAGCGGCTTACGAGGCTCACTACTACCTAGAGTTCATCATCTAAGGTATCTAAGTTCGGAAATCATCGGGTAGATCTCTTCCCTCACTTAGGTTGATAGCATTAGGTGATCCTAAGCTAAATCAGGCTTAATAAACACTAGGATTTGAACAACCAAACACCCTAACATTCAGATTCATCATTTAAAGAGCAACAGGAGAATAAATCGGGCTGTTCTACAGCTAAATCGGCCGATCTGGTCATGAACATGGCGATTTTTCTCACTGGGTTGGGTTTCGTGCATACAAATCATCCAAAACTAACATATAAGTCCATTCTATCATCACCCTAGCCGTAACCATCAATCCATCACTCCAGAATCACAATAAACTAGCCAATAATATGCATATCAAGATCCAAAATCATCATACAAGCATACATGGTGTTCATAGATGGATAATGAAAGATAAGCAAGTAAAATCAATAAATCTCAACTGAATCCAAGTTGTAGCAAGACTTACAAACTCTTAAATGAAGATTCAAAACGTTCCTAACAATCCTTGCAATAGTTCTTCAATCCAAGATTACAAAAATCACTCAAAAGTCACTCAAAACCTCACTATCACTCCTAGAATGGTGTTCTTCTTCTTCCTTCAATCCTTGAGAGTTTTTCTTCTCCTCCAATCTTTTCCCCAAATCAATGAGCTGTGAATCAGAGTGTGGGAGAGGAGAGATGCTCAACAACAACCTGCAGGACCACTTATATTCTCAACCAAGAGCAAGGCCGGACAAGAGATCGTGGGACACGTGGCTTAAGCTGTCAAAGGCCCAAAAATCGACCCAGTAGGAAAATTCGGCCGATTTATCTGCTAGTTGGTCCGATTTTCTTCAGCAGAAACATGCTATGATCGTTTAGCCATGAGTTGATCCATTGCTTGCACCAATAGTGGCCTTTGTGTCCCTTGTTGCTCCAATTATGCTCCTCCAAAGCTTTGGATGTGTACCACCATGAGGCTTGGCCCTCGAATGTATCTCTTAATGTCCAAAAGACCCCCGAAATACATACAAAGCAACGCACAAGTCCGTGTAGACGTCTATCTCGACAAAATACGTGAATTGAGTGCAAACGTCGTGAATTAGTGCTAAACCATGCATGAATGAGTGAGAAATCTATCTAAATGATTACCTAAACCTAAGTCATAAATCGTGTTATCAAAAATACCCCATACTTAAGGTTTGCTCGTCCCCGAGCATGATCCAACTATAGACTAAGAGATGACGTGATTCATGCATGCAGAAAAACAACAAAATCTTTTTGGAATTGTGCTTCTAATATTGGATCACCTTCATAGTCATGTTTCATAGCAATGGACAAGCAATCATGCATGAAATAAATGAAGGCATGGAAAGACAATTATACTTAACTAGAAAGTATGCATGAGAGGTGAAAATGAAGAAGTCAAGATGATTATGAGCATATCAAATCTAGATCACTAAGTCTTATACACATGCAATTAGGTCGTAAGGACTTGGAATAGAAAAGGCTAAGAAACGTTGTGATTAGGTGGGAATTTCTAGGTCATGTGATGCTAATTCGGGAAAAGAACTAACTCCACAATCTCGTTTTTGCTCAACTTCCCAACAAGTGTATAATTTTCTCCATCTTTTCTTTGTTTTCTTTTCTTTTTCACTTATTTTTGAGACAATGGCATTGGTGTACAAAAGCCGAAACCTTGGTGATTAGCCGTCCTCGGGTTTTTTTATTTTTCGAGGTGCATCCACACCGGGCACACATACCAAAACTCGTTAGAACTATCGGTTTATTTGACTTTGGCAAGGCACCAACACCCGATTATGTGAAGTGTACCTAGTTACTTGTCATTTAAACCAATGTCCCCAAACCTATATTTTTGTCTACACTTTCACAACAATTTCAGCATTTCATTCACAACATTCTTTCATCAACATCTTCACCCCACACATGCTTTTCACACACATCAACACACTATTATGCTCCTATTCCCGGATGGGTCAAAAGAGGTTAAATTTATCATCAATTGAGGTGCTTAAACAACGTGATCAAGATGAGAAGTAGAGAAAGATGAATTGCCTCATTCATTCCTAGATGGTGTGCAAGAACTAGCATGTAATTTCGACTTTCAATACTCAATTCATTCTAGGCAAACATCATGATTACGAATCATTCATGGTTTCAAGAGAAGTACTTCGAGTCCACATATGCCATCATCAATTTAACACATAAGGCCATCCATAGCCAATCCACAAGACAAGATTCATCATTAGGGTCATATCCAAATCTAGAAAGCACAAAATTTTTTAAATTTTCTGATTTTTTTGGATTTTTCGAAATATGTATGTACAATATGCAAGACATAATGAAACATGTGACAAAATTAAACTATCCTAGATGCTAATCATGCAAGTGATCATGAAAACCCCACCCCATATTTAGAAACACATTGTCCCTAATGTGTAAACTAAATAAAGAAGTGAAAGAGAGTTCTCACAATGTAAAATTGGTGATGCTTTGGTATTTCGGTTCACATTGGATGATGATGGTGGATGATCGATCAAGGATGGTAGAGAGCTCTTGATGTTCATTAAGATGTCGGAACCCGCGCTTGGCACCGCAAGCCGTCCAAGTTCCACGTCCGCTCCACCCATGCTTGATTGGAGATCATCACTTTCCTTGACAGAAGGAAAAATCGCCCCATAGCCCAGGAAAATCGGCCGATCTGTCTGAAGAACGGGCCGATTTTTCTGGGTGCTTTCCTCCTCGTCCATGTGCTTGGATCTTGTACCTTCAACTGGTCCATGAGGCTTTCACATGACCTCCAACATCTCGTCACACACGACAATCAACAAGATCTAGCACCCAAAAACATAAAAGAAAAACAAAGCACACCAAGAGTGAGATTAAACAAAAGCAAGAAAAACAAAAGGGAAAAATATATACCAATGGGTTGCCTCCCATTAAGCGCTTCTTTAAGGTCATTAGCTTGACCAAATTCAGAAGCGTTTCAATCAAGGTGAAGCGGGGCAATCACTTCCACCGGGGCTTCCGGGACATACTTCTTCAATCGATGCCCATTCACCTTGAAGTTACCACAATGATCTCCTCCTATCTCTACCGCTCCATGAGGAAAGACCTTCTTCACAACATAGGGGCCCGTCCATCTTAATTTGAGCTTTCCGGGGAAGAGCCGCAGCCTTGAGTTGAAGAGAAGGACAAGGTCGCCTTCACTCAACTCCTTCGGGATGAGGCGCTTGTCATGCCATCGTTTAGTCCTCTCCTTGTAGATCCGGGCATTCTCATAAGCATCCAACCGGATCTCCTCAAGGGCGTTTATATCAAGCAACCTTTTCTCTCCCGCCTCCTTGAGATCAAAATTTAGCCACTTAATGGCCCAATAAGCTCTATGCTCCATCTCTACCGGAAGGTGGCAAGACTTGCCATAGACTAACTTGTAAGGGGTGGTGCCAATTGGTGTCTTGAAAGCGGTCCTATAAGCCCACAAAGCATCATCGAGCTTCATAGCCCAATCTTTTCTTGTTCTAGAGACCGTCTTTTCGAGAATCCCCTTGATCTCCCGGTTGGAGATTTCCACTTGGCCACTAGTTTGGGGATGGTAAGGTGTTGCCACCTTATGAGTCACCCCATACTTAGCCAAAAGTGCTCCAAAGTTCCTATTAGTGAAGTGCTTCCCTCCATCACTTATGATCACCCTTGGTGTTCCAAACCTAGGGAAGATCACTCGGTTGAAGAACCGCACCACCACCTTGGCATCATTTGTGGGAGAGGCGATTGCCTCCACCCATCTTGAAACATAGTCAACCGCCAATAGGATGTAGAGGTTGCCACATGAAGAAGGGAATGGTCCCATGAAGTCCACGCCCCACACATCAAATATCTCCATCTCTTGTATGTTGTTCAAGGGCATTTCATTCCTTCTTGAGATGTTGCCCGTCCTTTGGCAAGCATCACAAGCTACCACAATGCTTTGCACATCCTTGAACAAGCTTGGCCAAAAGAAGCCCGATTGCAACACTTTAGCACATGTCTTGTGTGAGCTAGCATGCCCTCCACATGGCAAGGAATGACAATGGCGGATCACACTCTCTACCTCATCCTCCGGTATGCATCTTCTAAACATTTCATCCGGCCCTCTCTTGAACAAAAGTGGTTCACTCCAATAGTAGTGTCTCACATCTTTGAAGAACTTCTTTCTTTGGGCATATGTCAATCCGGGAGGCACTTCCTCACACACCAAGTAGTTCACAATGTCGGCATACCATGGATCACTTCCTCTAGACACTTGGAACAAGCACTCCTCCACCATTTGCAATTGCTCATCCCGGAATGAGTCATCAATCGGGATGTCATCTCTCTCAATCTCTAAAGGAGGTAGTCTACTAAGGTGATCCGCCACGGAGTTCTCGGATCCCTTCTTGTCCCGGATTTCCAAATCAAACTCTTGAAGAAGAAGGATCCACCGAATCAACCTAGGTTTGGCATCCTTCTTTGTAAGGAGGTAACGGATCGCAGCATGATCCGTATAAACAATGACCTTCGCTCCAACAAGGTATGACCGAAACTTCTCAAAGGCATACACTACCGCTAGCAACTCTTTCTCGGTTGTGGCATAGTTAAGTTGGGCATCATCTAGCGTCTTGCTAGCATAATAAATGGCATGAGTGCGCCCATCTTTCCTTTGCCCCAAAACAGCCCCAACGGCCACATCGCTTGCATCATACATGATTTCGAACGGTAGGCTCCAATCCGGAGGTTGCATGATGGGTGCGGAGATCAAAGCGTTCTTCAACCTACAAAAAGCCTCAAGGCAATCTTTGGAGAAAACAAATTCAACATCCTTCATTAGTAGGTTAGTGAGAGGCTTAGAAATTTTAGAAAAGTCTTGAATAAACCTCCGGTAAAAACCGGCATGCCCTAAGAAACTCCTTACCCATTTCACCGAGGTAGGTGGTGGCAACTTCTCTATCGTTTCAATCTTGGCCCTATCAACCTCAATGCCACGGTTAGACACCAAGTGTCTTAACACAATGCCTTCACTTACCTTGAAGTGGCACTTTTCCCAATTTAAGACAAGATTTGTCTCCTCACATCTTTGCAATACTAATGACAAGTTAGCCAAGCAATTATCGAAGGAAGAACCATAAACAGAGAAATCATCCATGAACACTTCCATGATATTTTCAATGTATTCCGAAAAGATAGTCATCATACACCTTTGAAAGGTGGCGGGTGCATTACACAACCCGAATGGCATTCTCCTATATGCAAAAGTTCCCCATGGACATGTAAAAGTTGTTTTCTCTAGGTCATCGGGGTGGATAGGGATTTGGAAGAATCCACTATAGCCATCTAGGTAGCAAAAATGAGAGTGTTGAGCTAACCTCTCTAGCATTTGGTCAATGAAGGGGAGAGGGAAGTGATCTTTCCTAGAGGCCATGTTCAACTTCCTATAGTCAATACACATCCTCCACCCCGTAACCGTCCTAGTCGGGATTAGTTCATTGTTCTCATTGGTCACTACGGTCATCCCACCCTTCTTAGGAACTAAATGAACGGGACTAACCCACTTACTATCCGAGATAGGGTAGATGATTCCCGTATCTAGCAACTTAATGATTTCCTTTTTGACTACCTCTTTCATTATGGGATTCAATCTTCTTTGATGTTCAATAGAGGGTTTATTTTAGTCTTCCATCATTATCTTATGCATGCACAAAGAGGGCTTAATGCCAACAAGATCATCAATGGTGTATCCTATTGCCTTTCTATGCAGTTTCAATTCATTCAACAATCTATTAAGCTCATCATCATTCAAAGATGCATTCACAATCACCGGATAAGTAGAATTTGAACCAAGGAAAGCATACTTTAAATGAGAGGGAAGAGGTTTAAGATCAAGTTGAGGAGGACCTTTTTCGGTTGGAGACGATCCACACAATGTAGGTTGATATGATTGCAAAGCCATGGAAGCCTCCTTGAAGTCCCTTGATGATTGCTATTCAAGTGGTTGGTGCTGAAAAGACTCAGGAAAATCGACCCAGGAGGAAAAATCGGCCGATTTTTCTGGCAGTGGGTCGATCTGAGTTTCTGTTTTTGCAAAACTGGATGAAATTTCAGCACAAGGACAAAAATCGGCCGATTTTTCCCAGGCAGGCCGATTTTTCTGGCTGTTTTTCTCTTCTTCTAGCACTTCAAATCCAACACTTGGTAGCTCGTCCAATGCATTCAAGGCCTTGATTACTTCATTGCTACTCTCCTCAACTCCTTCCTCCATCAAGCTTGAGCTAAAAACCCTTTCAAGTGGATCCTTGAGCAAGATTGAGCTCACAACCTCTCTAGACTCCTCCTCTTCAACTATGTTGAATACATCTTCATCAAGGGTTGGTCCTTTCATCATTGTGGACAGCTTGAACTTGATGTTTTCTTCTCCAATGTTGAAGGAGAGGGTTCCATTCTTGCAATCTACTAGACATCCGGAAGTAGCTAGGAAAGGTCTTCCCAAGATGATAGGAACCGGATAGTCCGCCGGGATGTCCAAAACAACGAAGTCTATGGGTACATAGAACTTCCCTAGTTGCACCGGAATGTCTTCCAAGATTCCAACCGGATGAGTGATTGAGCGGTCCGCCATGTAAAGGGTCATCTTGACCGGCTTTGGCTCTCCTAGCCCAACCTTGTTGCAAAGTGCAAGCGGAATGATGCTCACACTTGCCCCAAGATCACATAGGGCGTCATACTTCACTTCTCCTACTCCGATTGGCACACAAAAGGATCCCGGATCCCTTAGCTTAGGAGGCATCTCCTCCTTCATCGTTTGAATCAACTCCGAGGATCTCTTGGTCATTCTTATCTCCCCATACTCCTCCAACATCCTTTTGTTGGAGAGTATTTCCTTCAAGAACTTGCCATATGCCGGCATACCTAAGATAGCATCCATGAACGGAATGTTAATATGCAATTTAGACATTAGTTCAAGGAACTTACCAAAGTGATTGTCCAAGCGAGCTCTTGCTCGTGATTGTGGGAACGGTAGTGGTGGCTTATATGGAGGTGGTGCCACATATGTTGGCTCAACATCCTTGCTCTTGCCTCCATCTCCTTGCAATGGCTCTTCTTCATTCACCACTTGCTTCCCTTTAGCATTCTCCTTGGGCAAAGGATCCTTCATGCTCAACCCACTTCTCGTTGTAATAGCCAACACTTGACCTCTTGGGTTTTCTTCGGTTCTTCCGGGAAGCTTTCCCGGATCTCTATGTGCTTCACCCGCTTTTTGGAACACTTGTGCTTCCAACACTTTTTGAGCTTTAGAAATTGAAGTTACCGTGCTCTCAAGACCACTCAACCTTCCAAGCAATTGCTCAAACATCATTTCGGTTCTATCCTTTGGAGGTTGAGTAAATCCGGGTGGAGGTTCTTGTGAAACTTTTGGTGGAGGAGTTGTGCTTGTGGAAGCGGGAGGATTCAAGGCTTCATCCGGGTTAGAGTAAGAAAACCCGGGATGGTTATGGTTGGGCCGGTAATTGTTGAATTGCCGGTTGTTGTTGAAGTTCCTTGGGCCTTGATAGTTGTTGTAATTGCCCCTTCCCATGTAATTCACATCCTCCTCCTTGGAAGATAAGTTAGCTTGTGGAAGCACTTGAGGAGTTGCTTGGTTCTTCAAAGTTGTAGCACACAACTCCCTCAAGGACTTTAGCTCATTGTTGATGGCGTCAAGCTTGAAATTGCTCATGGTGACCTCACTCACCTCATATGCTCCCGCCTTTCTCCCTTCACTCTTCCTATGGGAGTATTTCTCAATCACTAGAGCTTGTTTCTCTACAAACTCCCAAGCATCATCCACATGCTTCTCCATGAAAGTCCCACCGGAAAGGGATTGAAGCTTGAATTGACTATCTTCATCAAGTCCTTTGAAGTAGATCTCCAATAGCTCAATTTTCGGTATGCCATGGTGTGGACAATCTAGGAGAAGATCTTTGAATCTCTCCCAAGACTTGAACAAACTCTCTCTATCCTTCATCACGAAGGCGTTGATCTTCCCCCTTAACTCGGTAGTCTTGGAAGGTGGGAAGAACTTAGTCAAAAACTCGGTTGTTATCTCCTCCCAAGTACCAACTCGCCCTTGTGGAATAGATTGATACCAAGCCAAGGTTTTGTCCTTAAGAGAGAAGGAGAAAGCCCTTAGCTTATGGTTGTTGCTCTCCAATCTTGGCGGTCTAAGAGTCTCCATCAAAATCTTATAGTTCATCAAGTGTTGATGAGGAGACTCTCCTTCCATCCCTCCAAATTGATTATGCCGGATCATTTGTAGAACTTGAGGGCGGAGCTCGTAGTTGTGGGCTGCGGGATCTCCTAAGTTCACACCCGGACGGTGTGATCTTTGTGCCGGATCCATACGTCTCCCCAAAGTTTGTGGCTCTTCAATAGCAATAGGTACAACCCTAACATTCGCCGCCGGTTGCGGTTGTGGTGGTGGAGGAGGCGGAGGTTGTTGACGATTAAGCTCTCCTTGTACAAGGGCTTGCCTAATCTCATCAATCTCCCTCCTAGTTGCTTCTTGCCTCTCATTGGCAAGTCTCCTTTCTTCCTCCAAAAGCTCATCTCTTAGCCTTATTTGCTCTAAGGCTTCATCCAATTCAGCTTGGAGATCTCTTCCGGCCATCTCTTTTCCCTTTTTGATGCTCTTGGATCTAGATCTAAGGGTTTTCTCCGGTTCGGGATCGAATGGAGCTAAATCCTTGCCACGAGATCTTCGCATACACCTAAAGAGTAAGAGATGTCCTGAAAAGCAAAGACACAAACCAAAGAGAGATCAAAAGCAACAAGAAAGACCTACACTATAAACAATCACAAAATGACTCAATCTAGACCTAGTCCCCGGCAACGGCGCCAAAAACTTGTTACGCTCAGGATCGTGTGATGTGCACGCAATAAGCTTTAAATTTATACTCGTTATATTTATCCTAACTCCTAGCGAGCCCGCAGTGTACGGGACGTTCGTAGTAGGGATAGTATTCCGAGGTCGAACACAAAGACTAAGGTGAAATCGAGTCAAACAATGGTCATAGATAGTGTGGATCTAATCTAAGAGAAAAGAAAGAAATAAAGAAAGGAAAATCAAGATATTTTTGGTTGAGTTTTTGTGGTGATCAAGCAAAGATCACAAATCAAACAAGACAGCAAAACAAACCAAAAACTCAAGCTAGCAAAACGAGCAAGTAACACAAAACACACAAGTGTATGATCAAGAGAGAAAAGAGGATTCTAGAGGTCAAGATTTCCGGTTATGGCATAGGACTCAAGGTTCTAAGGATTCTAAGGACAAGCTGCGGTGTTCGGGAAAAGTGTTTCACTAATGGAAGCAATTACCGGGTAGATCTCTCACTTCACTAGTCCCGCATCAAACTCCTATTACCGGGTAGGTCTCAAGGGGTTAAAGTAGGGAATTCTACACAACCCGGATACTACTTAAGGGATAACCCTCTCCTTACCGGGTAGGTCTCGGAATAGGGAAGTCTCAAGCAATAATCCTAGCACACTCGATCCAATAGCGGCTTACGAGGCTCACTACTACCTAGAGTTCATCATCTAAGGTATCTAAGTTCGGAAATCATCGGGTAGATCTCTTCCCTCACTTAGGTTGATAGCATTAGGTGATCCTAAGCTAAATCAGACTTAATAAACACTAGGATTTGAACAACCAAACACCCTAACATTCAGATTCATCATTTAAAGAGCAACAGGAGAATAAATCGGGCTGTTCTACAGCTAAATCGGCCGATCTGGTCATGAACAGGGCGATTTTTCTCACTGGGTTGGGTTTCGTGCATACAAATCATCTAAAACTAACATATAAGTCCATTCTATCATCACCCTAGCCGTAACCATCAATCCATCACTCCAGAATCACAATAAACTAGCCAATAATATGCATATCAAGATCCAAAATAATCATACAAGCATACATGGTGTTCATAGATGGATAATGAAAGATAAGCAAGTAAAATCAATAAATCTCAATTGAATCCAAGTTGTAGCAAGACTTACAAACTCTTAAATGAATATTCAAAACGTTCCTAACAATCCTTGCAATAGTTCTTCAATCCAAGATTACAAAAATCACTCAAAAGTCACTCAAAACCTCACTATCACTCCTAGAATGGTGTTCTTCTTCTTCCTTCAATCCTTGAGAGTTTTTCTTCTCCTCCAATCTTTTCCCCAAATCAATGAGCTGTGAATCAGAGTGTGGGAGAGGAGAGATGCTCAGCAACAACCTGCAGGTCCACTTATATTCTCCACCAAGAGCAAGGCCGGACAAGAGATCGTGGGACACGTGGCTTAAGCTGTCAAAGGCCCAAAAATCGACCCAGTAGGAAAAATCGGCCGATTTATCTGCTAGTTGGTCCGATTTTCTTCAGCAGAAACATGCTATGATCGTTTAGCCATGAGTTGATCCATTGCTTGCACCAATAGTGGCCTTTGTGTCCCTTGTTGCTCCAATTATGCTCCTCCAAAGCTTTGGATGTGTACCACCATGAGGCTTGGCCCTCGAATGTATCGGTTAATGTCCAAAAGACCCCCGAAATACCTACAAAGCAACGCACAAGTCCGTGTAGACGTCTATCTCGACAAAATACGTGAATTGAGTGCAAACGTCGTGAATTAGTGCTAAACCATGCATGAATGAGTGAGAAATCTATCTAAATGATTACCTAAACCTAAGTCATAAATCGTGTTATCAACATGTATGAACATCAAAAAGTCTAGGAAAGATCCACGCAAGCCTATTCTTGTGAATCCTAAGCTAAAGAGGAAGATAAGAAGTAAAGAAGAAAGGATAGAAGGAGAGATGGAGAACTTACCACAGCTGGGGCTAAAACAGAAGAAGGATCAACACAACACTCTACAACTGACTCTCTCATCTCAGCAACAATATCAAACATCATCCTCATCCAAAGCCAAACTCAAAACTCTCATAAGCTCACACTAGATCAAAGAAGATCAAGAAGAAGATCCAAAGAGATATATATAAAGAAAAGAAGATGAACGTGAAGGGTAGAAGGCTGGAGAAGATGAAGCAAACCCTCAACAGGAAGCAAGGAAGGCTTATAAAGGAAGCCAACCAAAAGCATGGTCAAAAGTCAACAAAGGTGGCTGCAGCCGCACAAATCCACAGGGACGGATCTGCAGGGTGCAGGGGCGGCCTACATCATGCGTAGGGGCGGCTCACACCATGTGCAGGGGCGGCTCATCCGGACTCAGCACACTCAGCTCCTAAAAGACTAAGGCTTTTACAGGCATGTAGTCCTCCGATAAAGTCCACAAATCAGGAGCTGGAATCCGAACATATAGTGATACTCGGCTCGTGGCATCATGTCTATTAGCCCTTCTATCCTTCGAGGAACTAAACCAGAGCTTGTACCCCTTCCTGCCAAAAGCCGGACGAACCTCGAGATATGGGATGATCCTTTGTAGAGGGATGGTATGCACAAATTCAAACTGTCAGAGGACCTTACCTGGCATGTATGGCTTGATAATGTCTCCCACTCGGATTGTGCCTTTGTAAGTAGACACCGTGTACTCACGTTCAAAATCTAGGACTCGATCTCCATAGGGCATAAACTTGACATCCTCATCACTCATCTGGGCTATCTGCGCACGGTGTGATCTCAGTCTCTCCAATGTTTGTGGTAGTGTCTTCGGATAGCTAGACTCGAAGCCCACCAAGTTGATCCGTGGGCCGCAAAACAACCTAGTGAGAGGAAGTGTGCGTATATCCAAAACTGTACGCATTTAATTATGATATAATCGTTATTATTAGATAATTATTACATAATCGTATTTAAGATTCAAAAAATGATACATTGATAGCATGTATTATAGTCTACATTTTGGGACTAGTTTGGACGTTTTATCTTCAATAATTTGCATGTATGGATGTATATTATGTGATTATATTGTTGTTTCATCTACCTTTATGGGAATCGAGGTCTACACCAAGTTTCGTTGTAATCGTAGGTAAAATGGCACGTTTTGGACTAAAATGGAGCTATGGAGCTAAGGAGTCATTGGAGCTACATTCTGGAGCTTAAGGAAGAACTTAGGAAGCATGGAAGTGATGAAGAAGATTTACTTTGGACCAGATTTGAGAGATTTCACATTCAGTTGAGATTCACCTCGGTCAGCTACAGTGTCACCTCGACCGAGGTGATCTTGAGGAGCGTCCCGACCGAGGCGAACACCCTGCCGCCGGCGAGATATATATTTTTGGCTGAGATCTTTTATTTTTGGAAAGAAGATATCTTATATTTTTGGGCTGGATTTCTGGAAGAAAGATCTTATTTTTGGGAGATCTATTTTAGAGATATGGATATATTTCATAGGAAATTATCTTTTTAAAATATTATTATCTTTGGAAGATAATTCTCCTATATAAAGGATTGGATTTTCCACAATTCAACCATCTTCTACACACCCAATAATATGCGGATTAGGGAGATTTTCCACAATTCAACCACCGACAAACAAGACATCTAGTAGACCAGTCAGACCACTTTGAGTTGCGATCGCAAACCAGAATCTGGGGTTCTCTCTATTCGTACCTGATATCCACCTACTCAACATGTTGATATAGTCCAACCACTTTAGTGTTGTAATGGGCTTCTTGAAATCATCCTTCATAAACAAATCTAGAATCAACTAAATATTTTATTATTTTATATTGTATGATAATTTGTTACAATTATGATCAAGTTATATACCTCACCCATCCAAACACCGTGAGCACGATAACCAACACAGCATGCTAACACATCGTCGATCAAGGGTGTCCCCATGTCTGAAACAAGGCAGCCTCGATTTGCCGGGATAAAAGCATCTTATACATGCTCGTCAGTTGACATCTCTACATGCACGTCAGTTTAGATATCTACTTGCTCGTTACTTGTTAGTAGTGAATAGTGATTTCTACATGCTTCTCAGTTGGGATCTTGGCAGACTCCTCAACTAGGATATCAGTAAGTTGCTTAACAGAAGTCACATAAAAGTGTGACTCAAATCCTTCTCCTTCTCAGTCTCAATAGTGTATAAGGGGTCCGATAACGCATCCAAACGAAGAACTAGGGATGGCTCCGAAGACGGTCCTAGTACCAGAGATGATTGAAATGGTGGTCATTGCGTCAGGGCTACAAATTGAGACGTAGTAGTATATCGACCCGACCCGTGAGATCTTTCTTTAAGAACCGAGGCCATGGATAGGATGCTTTTGTGGCTCTACCTCACCATCTCTAAATTCCCCGCTAAAATTTATAGGAGTAGAGGCGTTACCTAATTATTACATTTAATAAATTATTCATTTCTACCTAATTAAATGTAATGTAATTAATTTTAATTAATTATATTTATGAAAATTTGGAAAATCGTCATTGTGTCTATAACTTTCGTAAAAATAGTACCAAGGTTTTTTTAATGAAATTTTGGAACTAAAAGTTCACGATGTAAAATTTGCACAAAAAAACATGCCAAGTAATTTTAGTTAAGAAAGATTAAAAAACTAGTTTATTTAAACAATCACTATTTTTTTGAAAGGAAAACAATCACTATTTAGAGGTAATATTTGGGTATTTTTCTAATAGCTGATCCACATTGCAAAGAAACATACACAAGAAGCCTAAAACACTAAAATAAAACGGAATCAAGTAAGATGCCAACATCTTATATTCATATTACAACAACCAACTTATGAAATCATATGTTTGAAGCAGAATATAAGCTAAAACTAGGAGGGGAAAAAACAGAGGGAGATGATTTCACCTACATTGCAATTGGCCAACCATAATCTAGCGCCTCCTATTGATCATCTTTTGGGTGGTCTCTCGTCTTCGTCATCCTCACTATCGTCACCAGAGTCATCGTCTTTCCCAGACCGCTTGCGCTTAGGTGGAGCTTCCACCTTTCCACGTGGGTCCTCGTCATCCTCTTCCTCTCCATTCTCCTGTGGCTCAAAGTCACTTTGATCCTCCTCTTCCTCAGCAGGTGCTATAGGACGAACCAAGTACTCGGTTCCCACATCCTATGCATCAAACATCAGTCAATCTCATTTATTAAATAGCAATAAGTAGCAGACTCAAAATATTCAATTCATCAAACCATCCATAAAATTCAATTCATTACAAGCTTCTTTTTTTGCACAATTGCATGCACTCTACAATATACAGGTTTAATCACCATGAAATTAGTACAATGAAACACTAAAAAACACACCCATAAAACGAAGTAAACAAGTAGTCTTAATAAAACTCGAAACTGATTTGGTCTTCCTATCACAGTTTATAACGTACATCGAATTAGCATCCGAGTAAATTAGCACTGTTCTTGATGATTGAAGGGTAGTGTATAATGCTCTTATAGAGAATGAGCATCCTGGATAATGAAGGGTAGTGCATAATGCTCTTATAACTTTCTCTCAAGTAATTTTAAAGTTTTCAACCATCAACAGCACAATTAATATGATTAATCAATATCAAGATTCAGGTATTATCAATGCAAACACAATAAAATCAGCTAGCTATTAGTTAAAACAGGAGAGCTTCAGAGCTTACACTCATTGCATTTACATGTCATCAAAGTTACCACAACTTTGCAATACAGACATTAATTCAAGAACCGTAAATCCGTAATGACAACGGAAATAGCTAGATATGATTTTAGACCATTGAACTCAAATAAACTATTTCACAAATTTAAATATACAGCAAGCAAAAAGACAAGGAACTTCAGATGACAATATGGACAATCATATGCCTTGGCCTTTTAATCAAATAATAATAAACTATGAGAAGCTCAATGTTGACTTATAACGCCTTATTGATACAAGGCAAACAATCAAATGGGGAAACTTGCAATTATGACAGAGAATCAGCTAAGTAGAATTTGCATGTAGTTTTTGATTTTGTTCCAAAACCATCAGATACATGAACCAAGAAAAGATGGTTCATAAGATTAATCAATTAGTTTGAAGGCCGAATGTGTTCATCTCTGTCAAGTCCTGATCAGCACAATTGTCAACAAGGAACCCATATTCAGAATGGCCAGATTTTTAGCCATCAAAGTATTACATCAACTATTTTAACAGTAAAATCCAATCATATGCTCATCAGATCTGATAGTCTTCTATAGAAATCTTCACAATAAAAAATAGAAAAAGGGAAATCATAGACAAAAACAAAGGAAAAAAAGTATTTTGTACAGCTTTTAAAACTTGCTCACTTTAGATGAGTAAGAAGACGAAAAGCCTGACCCAAAAAGAGAGAAGTATCGACTGCAAGCAATAGGTGTAAACTTCGGTCGCAAACTGCTTTGACTGGTTGAAAAACAAAAGGTAATTGTATAGATCTACGGATCTAGACAGAAAAATCAATCAGATCTCTGGATATTCCGTATTAAAACAAGTAGACATTTCAAGGGACGAACTAAACAGAGAAAATCAATGATAGATCCTAGAAACCACCTGAAAAAAGAAAATCCAGCAACAGAACCCTAGTTTTACGATTACGGTTAAAGCAGAAGTAAACAAAGAACTAGTTTTAAGAAAATACCTCTTGTTCATCGTCTTCCTCATCGTCGTCGTCATCATCATCGTCTCCATCGTCATCGTCGTCGTCCTCATCGTCGTCTTCATCTTCGTCTTCATCGTCATCATCGAGTATGGGAACCGGAGGACCACCAGATGACTGAAGAACCTCCTGGCCATCCTCTCCTTCCTCCTCTCCCTCATCGTCGTCGTCTTCATCGTCGTCGTCATCTTCGTCGTTATCGTCGTCTTCGCTATCGTTTTCCTCCTCCTCGCCATAATCATCGTCTTCATCCTCCTCATCAACTACGCTATCGTTATCAACCTCCACTTCCTCATGCTTCTTCCCGTTCACTAGGCAAATCTCCTCCTTAACCTCCTCGATTTCTGCCTCCTCCATGACCTTCATCTTAGATGTAAAATTGCTTTGAGATTGAATGGAAAACCCCAAGATTCGTGGGACTGAAGTCGGAAAAATCAGTCGGAAATTTTGGGGAAACGGTGAAAAGTGGAGAACAGAGCAGAAGAGTGGAGGTTCATCGTCCCCGACCAGTACCTTGATTAGTCGTGATCTCAGCCGTTGAATTAGAAACTTGAGAGGATGAATGACGTGTCAAAAGATCGGACGGTCATAATTTGAGATAAGTTGGTTTTCGTCTCCTGTTAGGGGCAAGGAAAACCAAACGGCGCACTAAACGTTCAGGTGTTCTCACGCGCGGGGCGTGTGAGACTATCTAGGGTTAGGATTTATTTAATTTTTTATTTTTATATTTTGGTTCGGTGCCAATAAGTTTATTTTATTAAAGGGAAAGCGATTTTTTTTTAAATAAACAAGTGTGCATAATAGTATAGATAATTATATTTGAACTAGAAGGTAGGTAGGCAAGAAGTTGTGTCGTCAACTTCTCTTGAATAGCAAAATCAATATTTATAAAATTAGGTCCGAAGACAGACGACACAATATTGCTATGTAAGACCCGCTGAGGTTCGAAGACATAGACGACACAACATTATCATACAATATCTGTTGCATCCTCTTGAGAATATCAATGACACCTGACCCAAGAAAACAAAACGTGTAGAAAGCGAACGAAAGAAACACATATTGGTTTCGATACAAGATCTTTCATGCTTAGCCACCTTCGCATAAGCCGTGTTGAGAGCCGCCTTACTAGTCATGGGTCCGGTTTAGGGCAAACCGTTGAACCGGCGGTTTTCAAACCGTCCCATACCGTCGGTCAATGGTTTAGGTTTAGGGTTAGGTTTGTCATTTCGACAAACCTAAACCGGCGGTTTACCCCCAAAAGCCGGTTTGGTTAATTTTTTTATTTTTTTATTTATTTCTAAAGGAATCAAACCGCCGGTTTGGTTCGGTTTGCAAAAAAAAAAAATTAACAAACCGCCTAGCAAACCGGCAGCCAGTTTGATTTTTCCCGGTTTAGGTTTAGGTTTGGCCCACCGGTGGTTCCTAAACATAAACCGACGGTTTAGGTTTAGGACCCGTGTATACGTCTTGCCCATCGCAAAAGGCCCGCTACCAAACAAACTAGAGAAGCGACCCAGTCAAATCAATACAAACATGTTTGTCACCCATCCATCCATATACATATGTCGGACTCAACATAGACCTTCCTTCATGCAGATTAGTCAAGAAGGTCACAAGTGCCTCCTTCTTAGCCAAAAATCATGCTCTCCTAAACACGTCACATAAAACATCACGAATCAGGTCATGCTTATATTTGAAGTCAGTGAGTTCCTTACAATGAACCGCATGCTCCTCAAAAGCATTCAAAACCTTCCGATAATTTGGACATAGGACAAATCGCATCAACCGGGAATAAAAGAATCATAAGGCGATACTTAAGGATTGCGTGATACTCAACAGGAGACATACACTTTCCAAGTCCTTCAATGGATATGGCAAGAATGAAGTCTGGACCATGCGCCAACTACAAACACTTAAAACTCCATTTCTGTCTAAGGGACAAATCAAAAGTCACTTTCATCGCCTAGACGGCCTTACCGAAAAGAACACTCACCAAAGCATGTTGGGTTTTAGGGGAGACGGTGTTCTTGACAGTGAAACCAGAAAGATCAAAACTAGGAATAAAAGCTTGAAGTTTGGTTAACGCTCCAAAAAACTCAAAGCTCATATCAACTATTCCGCTGTCCCGCAATATATGGTCACAAAGGGTCCAAGACTTGTCCTGGAGGGCGCAAAAGCAAAAGGAGAGGTCTCTATAGCAGAGTATAAACCAAGACCCCCAATTCGAATAGGCAAAGAAGCAAGTCGCCACTAAAGATCCCTAATAAAGGGACCCACAAACCGCAATATCCTCGACCGATCAACGTAGTCCAAAATCAAAATAAGTTGTTGCACATTCCCCGTGCTCCGTAGACAAGTCCTCAAGCTAAAATACATCATAGCAACACCCATACAAGACCGAAGCAAAAAAAAAGCCCACTTTGTGGGTTCCTCAACTTTGTAAGAAGGTGCATCAACTCAACCGTCTTAACAACTTTCTTCATGATTAACGCTCTAAGAAACTCGCCGTCTTTACTCACTGACCTACCCAATAACTTAACACCCAATGTCGGCATCGCAATGCCATGAGGGAATAGTCCATCTCTAAGCTTCGATCCATCACACAAAGTCCGAAAGAGCTCGGTCTTGCAAACACTCAACTCGAGGCCAAAACTCGGGTCAACCTCTTGAATGATATCTAGCGCTCTAGTCACTCTGACCGGCCAATAATAGTACCATCATCAAGACACCAAACATGTAGAAGAGACGTGCAATTGTCTCTAATCCTATGAAAAAGTGGGTGCAAGACAAGGGAAAAAAGAAGCGTCCCGAAAGGGTCCCCTTGTTGCACACCGGTAGCGGACCAAATAAAACAACCACCAATGTATAGTCGGGAAGCCTGACCATACAAGAAATCAACCCATAAAGAGATAGACAAACATATTTCCCTTACTTCCCTTAGTAAAACAGTTTTTACAAAGAGGTTGAAGGCATTAGAAAAATCCAATGTTGTCATAGCTAGAGAACCATTTGGGTGAAGCTCACTCAAAACCCTATTAACAGTATGTAGTATAGAATCTACACCACCTGGGACGCCGATCCCAAACTGAAAATCTCCAATATATTCTCATATCTTTACCTACTCCCTTCATGGAGACTTTTTACACCAAACGCCTCCATACAATACCCACTACGATGGATCGAACCCTATTATCAGGCTTCAACAGCGGCATAAGAGGCGTCGAAGCCACAAGTTTTGCCAAACTCAGCAGACACTTACCTCTCATCCACAAATTAACCACTGATAAAAGGTGCTCTCAAAAGACCAGTGACAACCGCAGAACCCTCACCACACACAACATCTAAAAAGGTATTGTTTGTGCTCTCAAACCATCTCTACCACAAGAGGAACCTTTGAGAAAGGACTTGATGCATTTAAAGATCAAATTAACATTATCAACGAGGGGTAGTTCAATAAATGTAGTACAAGGCTTAGAAGGAGGAGACTTGTAAGGGTGTTTAGCCTCCAACACCTTCAAAGTCTCGTCGCTATAAGGAGCTACTCTAAAGGAGCACAAGACTTTAACAAAATCCGTAAAATGTCCATCCCAAACCTTACGAAGATATTGCTTGATATTTGGGTTCTTCTTTAGACCATCTTCATTCCCCGAGTCACCATCCACCCTCATAATATCCCTATACTCTAAACAATCTAACAACGCCTACACAAGACGAGAAACAACATCATCATCTCACTAAGTAAACAAGGCTTGCAAAATCCGTTGATGATGGATTCAAGTTCTACCTCCTGACCTTTTGTCTCGCCTACTCGTAGGCCTGAACACCTTTTCTCGATCCAAGGAAGACGTCCTCTTCTTAAAAAACATTCGGAAAATGAACTTCAACAATCAATGCTTAAGTAGTTAACTGGTCAATCGAGAGGGTTCGCATTATACTTGTGCTTCATGGCCGCTTTAGTATCTGTTGGTGATCAAACTGTGCATGGAAGGTTGCCGACAAGCAGAGGTGACAAGATTGCTTCCAAGCATTGGGGGTGTGGAGCGATTTGGTTGAACAGACCTAGGGTTCGCAATCTATTTTGCTATTCTAATATGTGATTCGTTGTTGTTATCCTCTTAGGGGTTTGTCTCTTATGATGGTGTCCGTGTCCGTTGTGCCAATCTACCTCTGGCTAGCGATCTCCTTCACAACGTTATATATAGTCGTTATCGATGACGGACGTCATCGTCTGTCGGTGTAAACATTCGCAACCGATCAATTCGACGAGACAACCTCGAACACAATCACAATCAACATGATCAAACAAGGAGCACGTAACTACAACCTCATTTGAAACAAACGATGACACCACACTCGAGCAACGTCATCAATAGAAAAATCATATAGTCAAGAACCAAATTGGTATGTTTTGATTTGTATTAGTGTTTTTTTAATCTTTGGATTTGATTTTTTTTCGTTTGGTCTTTTTCAATTAGTGTCCTCCAAATTCTTTGTTTCCGTTGGTGCTCCTCAAATTTGATTTTTCTACTATTGTTCTTCAAGTTTGATTTTTTTTGCCATTGAATGCCATATTTTCATTTAATCGGCGTGAGAATATAAGCATATATATATATATATATAGGGTGCGGTTCCCATGAGAACAACCTTATCATGTAATCATGAGAACAATCTTAGACCGTTGGATGGTGAGTATTAAGGGTCGAGATTTAGGGTAGATATCATAATTATTAGATAAATAATATTCTAAAACTAATAATAACTACGAACTGTTCTCATTATTACATGATAAGGTCTGTTGTCATATGAATAATACTATATATATATATATATATATATATATAGAGAGAGAGAGAGAGAGAGAGAGAGAGTATAGATCCTATGAGAACACCCCTAACGTGTATACATGAGATCGAACAGATTCGTAATTATTATTAGTTTTGTTACGAAGGTGTCATATCGTTTAATGTATTATTCGTAGTTATTGTTGGTTGAGTGGATTATTCGTAGTTATTGTTGGATTCCTAATTATTATTATTCGTAGTTATTATTTATGATATCTACTCTAAATCTCAACCCTTTATACTCACCATCCAACAGTGTGCGATTGTTCTCATATATACACGTTAGGGGTGTTCTCATGGGAACCACACCCTATATATATATATATAGGTAAATGTTCAGGTACGGCCCATATATTGCGGTACGGTCGTACGGCCGACCGTACAGGCGACACGTGTCCCGAATTTTTTTTTTTTCCGGAAACGAATGAAAATTTGTTTGAACTACCATGTTATAATTTATGCACTATTCTCCTATAAACTGTGAACTATTCCCATATAATCCATGAACTATTATTTTTTAATATAATCCATGAACTATTCTATTATAATTCATGAACTATCCTATAATAAGTTTTGAACTATTTTATTATAAACATTTCTGCTGTTAAGGGCTGCAAACCTGAAAGTACATATAATAACAACTAATTAATTTTATGAGACTAGTTCACAATATACATAAGAGTAGTTCATCATATAAATTAGAGTAGTTCATAATTTGTAAACAAGTAGTTCTTGCCATTTAAAAGAGTAGTTTATGCTTTTAAAAACAAAAGCTGTAAAATTATGAACTACTAGTTTATCAATGAGTAGTTCACATTACAACAAGAAGTAGTTCATTGTATTACAAATAATAGTGCACAGTACAATTAGTACTAGTTCGTATAGCACATCAGATTAGTTCAGCACATTCTCAACAACAACCCCAAATCAACCCATTAAATCAGTAAAAACTGCCATTGATTGCTAAAACACCATTGTTGGACCTTAAAACTCCATTGTTGGACCTTAAAATCTCAAGTTTGAAATAACATCAATCTAATGAAATTAAAGCTTCACAAACTCAATAAGAACTACAAATCAGCAAAACTACAAAAAACGAAACAGTCATTTGATGTTTCAAACCCACCGAAATCCATGATTTGCAAGAGGGAAATTGAAAACAAAAACCCTAATTAGTGTTCTTGTTGGATCTCGTTCAAGATTCTCATAGAAGATGGAGAGAAGATGGATTTCGATCAAGCTTCATGTCTGATTTCTCTCTCTCAAGCTTGAGATTAAGCAAAAACAATCATCCATAGCCATGGAAGCAAGAGGGAGAGGGAGCTTGAGATTTCGCTGAACGTTCTATCGTGTTTTCTACAAATTGCTATATTTACAATTTTGCCACCGCAGCCTTGTAATTTTATCCTTCCATCCAGCCATTGATTGTTATTGTAATCTACGGTCCAGATTCCGCCTCACAACCCTACCCTAATAATGAACCTTACTTGAATAAGACCCTATATATATATTATTGTGAAATTATATATTAAAATTTAAATTTGTTCATTTAACTTTTTAAACTAAAATTTTAAAATTGATCCCTTTATGTGAGATTGTAAATAATTGTAATTTACATGGTAATTTATAACTCTATTTAAGAAAGTATTATAAAAGTGTATTTTTAAAATATAAAAAATAAGGTAATTTTAGTTTTTGTTTGACAAAAAAGGGTTTTTCTCCAAATAACAAGAAATGACACTTTATTTTGGTTGTAGGTACTGATATAAACTTAATTTCGAGAATAGAAAGTTGTTACGTTCGGACTAACCCGTAATTTAAAACAATGATTTATAAGAAATTCTCACATTTTAGAACCACAATTTAATTTTTATTAAAATTAAAAGCATAGTTAAGAGTAGAGTAAGCTCGTGAGGCAATAGACACGGATAATTATTAACGGAATTTTGAAGAAATTCTCACATTTTAGAGCCGCATTTTGAAATTGCAGTTTCTACTTTAAAAAAAACACACTTAAGAGTAAGCTCGTGAGGCGATAGACACGGATAATAATCAACGGTTGAGATTAGATCTACAAAATGGTAGTCTATTTCTTTTTGTAACAATGACGAAACAAGATATTCAAAGGTTTGAGTTTGTAATAGAGAAGATCGCTGACAAAATTCGTCCTCGGATTCCGATGATGACAACAAGCCTTGTGGTCGTCTTTGAAGTCCAACGTTTACTGCCTTTTTGGTGTATAAAGTCCATTCGAAATGTTTTTGGTGATGGTAAATGTATGTCTTCTCCGTCGTCTTACATCTTTGTTGCTTTGACTTTTTTACAACATTGAAGTTAATTTTGCCCAATTGTTTGATATATTTTGCCCTTGTTTCTTTCTTTTTCGTTTCATATTGCACCATTGTATCATCAGTTTCTAATACTTCAGGAGATAGAAACAGCCGCAATTTACAAACTAGAGAAAGTAAGTTAAATCACGAGGAAACAAAGAAGTATAATATCTCATGAATACCAAAAAAAGCTAAACCTAAAGAATCCCAAGAGGAAAATCCAAATTATATTTAACAATAAGTTCATAATAATAATAATAATAATAATAATAATAATAATAATAATAATAATAGGAGAATAAGATTGTGTAAAATTATATAGTAATCTTATATTGATCAAATTTGTTTTTTTTCTTTAGAGTAATTGGTTAAAAATTATTTAATAATTATAACGTTAAGTTGTTATCAGGGAGCTTTAAGTTGTGATCCCAACCATTTAATATATCCTTTTGACGGTCAATCAATTTAAAAACTTATAAGAGTGTCTCGAACACGAGATATCTAGTGTATTGAATTCATAACTAGTCAACAATTTCCTCTTACCAAAAACTTATTATTTTAAAAATTATATTCAAGCATCTACTTAACCTAACTACTACACCGAGTATCCAATAAGACACAAATATCGACACAATTGCAACTAGAGAAGCAAGCGACCGATCTAGCAATCCACCAATCAACATCAATATGATTTTGATTGGTCGAGCAACTGTCCAACTATGGCCCCTTGCCAACTGTTTAGGGCTCTTTTGGTACAAGTCTCAAGGAATTAAGAATTTGTTTTGAAATCACTCATCCCAATTCTTGTGTTTGGTAGCAAAAAGGTATCGGAATGAGTGATTTCAGGAAATGAGTGATTCATGTATCTTTCATTCCCTAATTCCTTTATTTTCGGATATGAGTCATTGTAACTTTTCTTTTCAAATATAGTGATTTAGGTCATTGATTTAGTATGGGTAAATTATGACATCAACCATTGTTCTATAATGTCAATGGATTCTTGTGTTTGGTAGCAAAAAAGGTATCAGAATGAGCGATTTCAGGAAATGAGTGATTCATGTATCTTTCATTTCCTAATTCCTTTATTTCCGGGATTGAGTTGTTCCAACTTTTCTTTTCAAATCTAGTAATTTAGGTCGGTTATGGGTTAATTATGACATCAACCATTATTCTATAAAGTCAATGGATTTTCAACCCAATTTTTTTAATTTATAATCTTAACTGAACATCATGTTTCAGGAATCAAATTAGGTTATTCATGATTTCAATCCGTTTTCTACTCGCATACCAAACGAGCCCTTAACATACTCGTTTTGTCCGGTGATGAAATGTTTTGCCTTTGGCGTTGAATTTCCCAACCAACTTCTTATTAGACTTTGATGGGACATTGCTTGGTGAGTGTGATTTGTAGATTGCTCAAGTGAAAGGTGATGGTTCAACAAATGAATTTCTAAAGTAATCACCGTATTTTCTCACTCCTCACCAAAACCAACACAAAAACGCTCTCTTTTTTCTAAACTCCAATTTGCTCGAACCCTTTAAACTTCTCTTTGTAAATTCAACCAAGTTAATGAGATTCACGCTTTTGCAAGTTCAATCAAATCGATTCAACAAGAATAACATTATTATCGTCGATTTAAACACACCATCAACAATGGAGAAACAATCAGGCTTGGACATATTAAACCTTTCAATTTAGGGTTTCACAATATTTATATTGAATTTTGTTCATATTTAATTTGTAATCATATTTAAGTTTGTGTTCAATCTGATTTATATTGTTGAAAGTAGTAGGATAATTGATTTTCATATTTGTTTTTATCGGTTGATGAATGATTGAGTTTATGGTCATTCTAAATTTCTTGTGTTGTATGTTGTTGACAATGGTGAAGTTGGAGTGTTGACAAAACTATAACTTTGTTCTATCGTTTTTTTAAATGTGTTGTTAATGACAACATGATAACATTCAAATGAGAATCCTTTTCCATAATCATTCTATTCCATTTTTCTATCATTTTAAGCTCAACAAACATACCTTATTTGTTAATTTTCCTTATAATTCTATTTTGGAGACCTACTAGTTTGTTTATGTTATTGAAGATATTCTAGGCATTTGCGGAGCATAAATAATACATCTACTATTGAATGTCCTGATACACACTAGGGATTTTCCTGCAATCATCAAGTCAAAGATCATTGACATAAATGATGAAGTCCGAGAGTGAAGAGAATAACATCAAGAGAAAATTTTGGAGTGTTAGACTTGCACTAGGTCGCATGACATCTTGCCCCCACTATGACATTTTAGCCACGAAATGATCAACCGTTGTTGTTGAGATGATATTGAAGCGTTTTTGGCCCAAACCCACTCTTGGCCCAAAAGGTCGCATGACGGCCCATGTGCTCGATCAATATGCTTCAACGTACGTTTATATTTACTGCTTTGTTTATATCTTATCTTAAGTTTGATCTTATCTTAGTTGGAGATAAAATGAAGTAGATTTGATTCTATCTTAATATAATATAGAATCCTTGAAGATCTAGGGTTTTTGGGTTGTTTTCGGGCCCTGTAAATAAGGCTCTTCAACTATTAGGTTATATATATCTTTTCTCAGTAAAATACATTCCCTGCTTGTTCTAAGATATGCGTGAGTAATCTCCCTTTGTATAAGGGGCACCAACCCGACATGCTTGATCTATGATATTGGATTGACTCTATGTATTGCTTGTATGTCTATAATCTATGGTAGTATCAAATACACTACATGTTCTACAAAGGATGATCTTAACTCGAAGTGACAATGGAGGTCTCACACCTCAATGCCCCATTTGCTTTGATGTATTGGAAACTGTCTTGAGTACGGAGTGACAATCATGGTGAAAGCATCGATGTACCGCAAGCAACGACCTAACCACAAAGTGACAATCAAAGGAATTGTCTTTACATAACTCTTACATACTTTTGATCTTATAGATCCTTACTAAATCGATTTTACCACTTGTGTGTTTATGAAAGGAAGCTCTTGGTTATGGTCTTTGTTGTCCAAAAATGGAGTTCTCACCTATTGTACATGCCATTCATTATTCACATCGATCAAAAAAGTATTGCATACTTGCTTGATCAAACTATAACTACTTCATTTCAACACCTCTGGATAGCCAACTTGTTAGGGTTTACATATGAAATTCAATATAAAAAGGGGAAGGACAACATGGTTGTTAATGCCTTGTCCTAATTTTCTAATTCATACTTGTTAACTTTGCATCTTACATTCAACTCTAAAGATTTAGTTGCAGCAGTTAAATATGCATGGTCCACATACCCCCTCTTGGTCAACTTGATTGTTACTTTACAAGGTGATCCCAACTCTCACTCTATGTTTGCTTACCTAGATGGTCAATTACTCAAGAAATGAAAACTTGTTGTTGGTGATGATCTAGTCTAAAAGTCTAAAATTTTACAATGGTTGCACGACTCATCTTTTGGAGGAAATTTTGACTGTGATGTTACAACTCAACGAGTTAGTTCCCTCTTCTATTGGAAGGGCTTACACACGGATGTTAATAATTTTATCTGTGATTATTCCATTTGTCAAAAGTGCAAAGTTGATAATTTAGCATATCTAGGTCTCATATACCCCTTGCCTATTCCTGAAGGTATTTGACAAAATATTAGTCTTGAGTTTATCGAGGGGTTGCCTCCTTCACACGGGAAACATTAGATCTTGGTTATCATCGGCCGTCTTAGCAAGTATACTCATTTTCTTCCACTTGGTCATCCATATACTGCTTCAAACATTACTCATGTGTTGTTAGACAATGTTTTCAAGATTCATGGTTTTCCAAAATCTATTGTTAGTTTCAATGATCCTATCTTCTTAAGTGAAGTGTCGGAAGAGCTATTTCGACTCCAAGGGGTTGACCTACTCCCCGCTTCTTATCATCCGCAAATAGATGGCTAAAATGAGGTTATCAACCGTATGCTTGAGACTTATTTGCAATGTATGTGCTCTAACTGACCGAATTCTTGGGCAAAGTGGATCTCTCTTGTTGAATGGTGGTATAACACCTTATATCATTCTGCGATTCACTCTACTCCTTTTGAGATCCTATATGGTCAACCTTCTTTGAGTCATACTTACTTGGTGAGACAAAGCCTTTCTAGCTTGACCGAAGTCTTCAACATCGCGAGGTGGTCATTTTGATACTTAAATACCATGAGTGCGTTCGGTGGGTAAGGATTATTGGAGATTATTGAGGATTATGGATTCTAGGGATGAAAGTTGGAAAAATTTTCATCCTCTTCAATGATAATTATGGAATTATTGAGGATGAAAGTCTTCAAAATAATCCCAATAATCCTACCAAACGGACTATGTCTCCCGAGCTTAGAATCACATCTTATAACTTTCTAATCGCAATCGTTCAAAGAGATCCTTTGCAATTGGTGATTGGGTTTATCTCAAATCGCATCCCCATAGGCAACATTCAGTTAAGGGCTTTGTTAACCAAAAGCTTGCACCCGGGTTTATGGATCATATGAAGTGATTGATAAGATCGGCGTTGTTGCCTACAAACTACAACTCCCACCTTTTTCTATTCACAATGTTTTCCATATCAGTCATCTCAAGTTCTAACCTAACACTTCTTCGGCAACTCATTTTTCACTCCCTTAGTATCTTCCAGATCCGTCTCTTCCCCGTGAGTATGAAGCTATTGTTCAACGCCAAATGGTTTGTCGTGGCAATGACGCTGCTACAAAGGTCCTTGTCAAATGGAAAAAAAAACAACCTCTGGATTCTTCTACTTGGTTCTTCTATAATGATTTCGTCTCCAAATTCTTTGATTTCAATCCTTGCGGACAAGATCTTCTAATCCAGGGAGTATTGTTGTAGTGTCATGTATGAAGATGAATAGAACAACACCGTTTGACCCTTCATTTAGACGATGTGTATTGTTTGTATGATTCATTAGCTGCTTTTAATATTTAATATTTATAATAATTATACTATAATCATTTTTATTTTTTATTTTCTGTCGGCTAACAGGCCAGGCTTGTTCCCATGTTCATACCCGTCTATTTTTCCGGACAGACAGGCTGGGCCGGACGGGCTGTCTAGATTTGAACAGGTCTAATTGTAATAAACCCTCAATCTTGAAAATCGAATGTTGTTCAACTGAATTATGCTAACCCGCATCCATTTTGAAAAAAACTCTATTTTGTAAATAATCAATTATTACGCAACTTACTTCCATATGAAAATCTTGTACTTTGGTTAAGATTTGTCATTGAAAGAAATTTTAATTTTGAACTCTTGGCGGTTTTTAGATTGTAAAACGATGATCAACTTAATTCATTTGAGTAAATCGTCGATAAATGCTCTAGGTCATGAAAGCACATTTTATTAAGGATCAATCTCGAAGGTGAAAATCCAAAAGATGATTTTCAGATGAGACAAAAGAGTGAGGATTTTCTGAATTAAAAGAGATACGAATGGGAACATCTCAAATTCAACAAAAAAAATCCAATTGAAAACATCCCCAAAGATGTCCAAATCCTTAAACGACAAGCAAAAATCAAAACTTTCAGCAAGTAAACTTTGAAACCATTGACAAAATCTTACTGTATGATAACATCCATATGCAAGTTAAATTAAAAATAAATTATAAAGAGCTTGTATACATCTGTTTTGACTAGAACTTGAGCAAAAGATAACAATATTTGTTAATACTTTTACCTTTGGATTCTTGGTGGCCGAGAGTGATTGTTTCTGAACAACAGGTCTTGATTATAGGTTATCTTGATAAAAGCATATCTGGGCATAATTTATAAATTGGTACATACAGCCCATACAACGACTGGTACATCATCAAGGGACCAAAATTAGTAGGCAATAGATACCGCTTTCTGGGGACTCCAACACCATCAGGAGCTTTCGCCAATATTTTGCGGGGTTACGTATACAAAGATACGCAGCGGAACCATCCTTTTCACCCCGCTTCTGGACTTCCTTTTGCTAGTACAACATCTACTCATAATCTGAGAGAATCAAGTCAATTAATTGACAAAGATGACCTTCTATTCTACCCTGCCAATTAAGCGCTCATTTGGTTAAACGTCATACTTGCTAGTAAATAGATTACCTAGGCATTAAATTCTTAGAAAATAATAGAACGTTGGTTCAGACTCACTTTAGAATGATGTTAAGTGTTGTAGCTTCTACTGCCTCGCCCATGACACTCAGCAAGCAGGAGCTGTATTTGCTTCTAATCTTGCTCTGACTACATCAAGGCAAGCCTCAAGATTCTTGAGCTCTTCCGTATCAGAGAAAACACTAGCCTGCTTAAGCAGTAGGTGAAAGTTGTTAATTCATCTCCAACTTGAACTCGACATAAAACAATTATACAAAGATACACCCCAAAAAATAACCGAGCTTGAACTCGACAATGACAAACTAACTTATAGGAAGGAGTACCTGTTTAATTGTATTCTTTAGATGCATCTCAGCTGTCCGGAGTTCTCTTAAGCTACCCGTTGAAGAGGAAATTTCCATGTATACTTTGCAAAGCTCCAATGATGCATTGGCAAACTTTTTAAAACGATCAATGTCTTTCCACAAATCAGCTCCCTGTCCAGACCAAGCAAAGAAGAAACAAAGAAATAGACATGGACAAATATTATTAGGCAGACATAAATCGCAATAACATAGGCATTCAGAAGGGGAAAGAAATCAACCCATGAATTAGACTTCCAAATGGGGGGATAAGTTGTACAGCAACGGTAGTGGGAAAAACAATGAGCGCTTGATAAAAGACCAAGAGATAGACCAAATTATTGCCAACTAATATGTTTAACTATATCATAATCAATGTGAAAGGAAACTGCAGCTTAGGTTGCTAATAAATGATGATGAACTAAACATTTGATTCCACCGTTTCAGATAATTGCCACTTCTATACTCAAAATGGTTAACTCCATTAACAGTACAGTTCATTTATATAGTTCTTGAAATTGGGGGAGATTAACAGACAGAAAAGAGCAAAACAGTCTGCCTCTTGTGAAAATAGGTTCAGAGATTCTTTGGGGGAAGTTGTAGGGAGACAAACAAATATCAATAGTCCAAAAAGTTCCTTTTTTTCATATCCACAAATGAGCCTAGCTAAAACAAATTCAAGCTAAAAGTATCTAAATGATGTTGAGAATTACAAGCTGAAGCTACCACATGTTATAAACTATTACAGATTACCAGCCTCCTCTGAGTGAATTTCTAGTGATCAAGTGCTATTCTCTATCTAGCTGCAGATAAAAGCAACAAAAAACTACTGACCAAAACTTCTTCATAATTCTACATGATATCGAGGTTAGGAAGTTCATTCAAGTTTATTATGTGCATATAACACCCCTCTAATTTAAAAATATTACCGTGTCTTTATTTGTTTGTTACATGCTAGTATATAGGATATTGCATCAACTTCCAAAAGTGGTTGTTCACCACATAAAGATGTTGAAACCTTCTCATCATGTAGGTGTTTCCCAAGATCTCTACTAAAGTGTGTTCAAGAGTAAAGCAAACATGTCGTAGTTGTGCAATACAATACCATAAGAATATGAAATAACAAAACAAACATAAGTTACTTATAACAAAATGGAAAACATAAGCTCTAATATACCTGATATGATCTAACTTGCTTTAAGAAGGCCTCGGAGCACATTGATAAATCTCCTTTTATTTTGTACCATCGTGCATATAAACCCCAAATATCTCCAACTGCATTGCTTTTGACCATCTACAAAAATCAAGAAAATGGAACACGGTTTTGAGATCTCAACTACAAGAATGTACAAAGAGACTCAATAGAAATCACCTGACAAACTAAAACAATAAAAGAACTCCACTCTCCTTAAGAGATAGTAAACATGCCAAAAAAACTGTACACTTGATTTTTTCCATTGTTATGTCCTGAATTGTAATATACTAATATTGAAACCTCCTATCATCTATATTAACATACCACAATCTGATACACTAGATTTAAAAAAAAAATCATGTAGCCAAATGACCACAGCTGGTTCTACAGATATGTAATTTCATGATAAATGCAAGAAAATGAGTACTTAGGGTTCATTGTTTTCTCACCTGCTGAAGAAGTTTTCCAAGAAGCTCTAACAAGTGCTCGTTTTCTGGTGACACTGCCACTTTCAAATTTACAACACGACTTTCCATCTCTTCTACAACCTTTGTCAATAACTCAATGTCAATTCTTTTACCAGCTGAAAGATCTAGCACCTTCTGCATAGCTTCTATAACCTGCAATACAATGATATTTTCAAAAAAGGGTGGAAAATCATACATTTCTGATCTTTTTATCAACATCTTACTTCTATTTCTTCATTTTATCATGCTCTTTCTATTGTTGCATGAGATAATTTACAGGTTAGCAATCATAGCACAAGCACTTGCCAACTGAACAACTAAATAATGTGTCCTAACTAAGTTCTCTACTGTGGATCCGTATGTATCTGATGATATGAACCCAGGCTACGAATTCTGACGGAATTAATATTATTTATATTTTCTTACTTGTCCGCTCTCTTCCTTAATTTCCCCACTTTCTCCATGTTTTCCATTACTTGTTTAGTTGCTGATTTATTAGGATCAAGTCTTTTATTAAATATTAGGAGAATTATTTTTTTGTTTCCCTATTATAAAGGAGGAGCTACGGGTTTTTATGGAGGAGACTTGAATAATGAATTGAATCCGTGTTAGAGATTCTTTAGCACATCCTGGGTTTGCAAGATTCTTGCTACGCAGTCCTAGGAGTGAGATTCTTGCTTCTAGTGGAATTCAAACAGTATCCTACCATACCATCTAGCCAACACGAACATTAAATTAGGTGTATCATGTCAAGCCTCTACTAGGCTAAGGGTCTGTTCGGTACACCGAATGAAGGCGGATAGAAGATGTTGAAAATTTTGAAAAATTTTCAACCTCTGTGAGACGAATGAAGGGAATGAAGTGAAGGTTGAAATCTTTTAGAGTATCACCGAACGGACCCTAAATATCAAACCTTGTTCTGGAAAACATTAACTTTAATGTTTTCTGGAAGGAAGAATTAATAATACAAGAGGAAAATAAGTTTTCATCTATATATAACAAACGCAAATTCAATAAAGAGCATTTTATCCACTTTCTCAACCTTAAGTGAAGTGAATATCAATCAAGAAGAAGAAAATTTCCATATCCCCCATACTCCATATTCCCTTTCTCAACCTTAACGTTTAGTTGCTTCTAGTGGAATTCTACCAATTGGTGTCAGAGTTTGTCGATCCAATATGGTGACTGTCACCACTCCTTCGTTCTACCACCACCATAACTTCCTATCTTACCGACCTACTACCACCAATCACCCTAACATTATGTCCTAACAACTAGCTCCAATTCTTTCTCATTTGGAGAATGCATGTCCTGCAGGCCGAAGTTTTAAAGCTTAGGGCTTACTATACAGTGTACAACCAAGCAACAACAATCATGGCGAGCCACCAGAGGAAGTCCATGGGCAATACAATTTGGTGTGTCTGTACCCACTAACACCACCGGGCTACAAGCCCTGGAGATTGTAGCCAGACCTCAGTTAATGGACACCTTGAAGACTTTTTCAGTTACAGAGAAAGATAAAATGAAGTTTTTTACAGCCCCAATGAATGTGGATAAATCTAGTATGAAATGTAAAACTGGAGTGCGGCCAAAGCAAGTAAACTGAATCTGTTATGCAACAAGAAGCTATTACAAGTGCATCCATCTATGAAGAAGGGGTCATTTCTTGGGCGGATAGTAAAGATTCTGTATCAAGAACAAAACAATTCCCAAAACCACAATTTGTAGGAAGGAGTTCATCTGGTGCTCAAGGGAAGGGATTGACTAGCAAAAGGGAGGACACAAGCAAGAGAACAATGTCGGTATTGTCACTTACGAGGGTCATAGGTGGATGGATTTTCACCTTGAGGACTAGGCGACTTTCGAGGGGCAAGCATTTCAAGCTACAAATTCTAACAGATTTAATAAAATTAATATTTTCTTATTTGTCAGTTATTTTCCTTAATTTCCCCACTTCTCCACGTTTTCTATTACTTGTTTAGTTGCTAATTTATTAGGATTAAAGTCTTTATTAAATATTAGTAGAGTTATTTATTTTGTCTCCCTATTATTAAAGGAGGAGCTACAGGTTGTAATGAGACTTAAATTTTTAATTAAATACAAATCTGAGGATTCCTATTTCCTGTGTTAGAGAATCTTTAGCACAATCCTGCATTTGCAAGATTCTTGCTACGCAGTCCTAGGAGCGAGATTCTTGCTTCTAGTGGAACTCTATCAATATCCTACCATCTAGCCACCACGAACATCAAATTAGGTGTATCATAACAGTATCCTACAATGTAGCCATCACAAACATCAAATTAGGTGTATCATGTCAAGCCTCCACTAGGCTAAATATCAAACCTTGTTCTGGAAAACATTAACTTTATTGTTTTCAGAAAGGAAGAAATAAAAATACAAGGGAAAATAAGTTCCCATCTATATATAAAACACGCAAATTCAATAAAGAGCATTTTATCCCCTTTCTCAACCTTAAGTGAAGTGAATATCAAGAAGAAATTTCCATATTCCCCATACTCCATAGAGACAACTTCCCCAGTAGATTTTTATGCAAGTAGCTGCTACATAGATGACTTTAAATTGTCCTATTCTCTTTAGGCCTTATTTCATCCTAAAGATGACAGAACACCAACAGATTAAAAAAAGCAATAAAGTCACATCACATACAAAGGACATTGCTTGATTAGAATATAGAATCAAGTCATTCCTATATATATATATATATATATATATATATATATATATATATATATATATATATATATATATATATATATATATATATATATATATATATATACACATACATATAACAAACCTGAGCAAAGTTGCCAACATCAGCTGCAACGCAGCTATAATTTTCCCACATTTGCCAGCTTTTTCGCCTGCCATGGAAAGCACAGTACTATCACAAAAAGTCCAAACAAAACTTCATAAATCATGTTCTTTTCAATTTGACTTTATATATAACTAGTGTCATAAGTGTAAGTTGGACAAACTTGAACTTCAATGCTTCTTTGAATGCAATGAATGCTTCTTTATTTCTCTTTTTGACCATATGCCTGCAAAGACAATGAATTCCATCACAAATCAAGATCATTACAGAAAGACATGTGCGGTCACATAACAAATATCACTGACAATTTGGAAACTTGGATACATAATAAGACAACAATACAAAGAACTAGATAATGACATTTTACTTTTTCTGAGCGTGGAACTTGCTAACAACGATCCCTAGCATTAATATGGAATGGATTTATATGATTTCGCAGAAAGTGCTGGTCAACAATAAAATTATATAATAAAAAGGCTTCTCTTCACTTGGACATGAAGCTGAAATAGATTAGGGAAGGTAAGGGAATGAAATTGTACACGATTGTTCAATTGGTCTTATTCTTTAAAGCATACAGGACACCCGTGTCATATTACACCAAAGTTGCAATGTTCTATCTTGTCAAAAACCTGTACAGAAATTGTAGTTATGTACCATGATCCGGATACTATTCAGAAAGGGTATAGATATATTATACACATATAATACACATAAAGGTACAAACACACCCAGACACAAACATCATAGTTTTGGATAAAAGGGAAGAATAGGACACTGCACAACGGCGACAACAACAGCAAAAGTATCTTCTTAGACTCATGTAACTAATGAATACAAACAAGATGTCTTGAACTGCTAGGCATATGTACCTGTGAGATCCATTCCACTGCTCATTCTAGAAATGTGAAAAATCCTACTGATGTGATAGGTCAGAGAGTTTTAGTTTCGGAAACTCTACAGGGTGCTCATGCATTACGGTATTTGCTAGGTGTAGCATAAGAAAAAGTTGAATATCATGTGGTGCCTCAAATCTTGACAGGACTCTGTTAAGTCTTATTTATACTTTGCAAGATCTTGTTTAGGAATGTGATCTACATTCTACTCAATTCAGTAGCACAAATGAATTTCAAAAGTTTAGTATATGACTACTAGAGAATTCCTTTTTTTTTTGAAGGCACTACTAGAGAATTCCTAAGTACAGGGCACCATGTAAATTTACCTAATAGTTTTTTTTTCCCAACATTCAGACTTTCCTCTAAGCCTATTTTCTACAACTAAGTGTTAAAGGCTTACGAAAATGTCTTGGAAGGATCGATATAGAAAAAAATACAAACAACTGAAGCCTTGCATCCAAGAAAGTGACCCAAAAAGTTTCTTGAATAGCTTGATTGCTAATCCTATCCTTTCTTAGGAACACCAAAAACACCTCCTTGCACGTCCAAATATTTTACGTAAGGAATGTAAGTAGCTTAGTCATAAAAGTTTGATAGGGCAAGTTTAACACAATTCACATCATAGTTCATTCCATCAATCTGCCATGCACTCCATCTTATACACAAGAGCCATCGCCAGAATCTTCCTTCACTTCTCTAGGATCAAATTTGGAAGGCACAAAAATCCACCCTATCTTCCATGAAATATATGATTGAAGAATAAAAATTTTACATGGACACACATATATACAGATGCGATCCAGCAAAGAAAATTGACAAAAAATGTAATGACATAAAATTCCAATAATACCATCTACCATACCAGCAATCAAAAACACTCTTATCATGTAAGAGAGTAATTATAGGTGAAAGGGAGAAAAAGAAACAGTTATTCAAACATTTTCATATATAAAAACTGCAGAATTATTTTGCAGGGTAAATACTTACAGACAAGCAATGTTGTTCCATGCCTCTCCATTATCAGGATCAAGCTGAACAGCACGAGTAAAACCATCTAATGCCTTGTCAACATCTCTAGCCTAAACAATATTGTGAATCCAGAAAAAATAGGTTAAATACGATTCAATCATCAAAGCTGAACAGCACGAGTAAAACCATCAAAGCCTTGTCAAAATCTCTAGCCTAAACAAATTGATTTACTGGTAATTTTATAATTATATATATAGTGGATCTGTTGAAGTTGAAAACAGTGAATAAAATCTGAATGTGTGTATGTGACTATAATTACAGTGGATGTGCTGTAGTTGAAATTTGAAAATAGTGATGTCTTTTCTCAGTCTTTTCTGAGTGCCACTACTCCACTTGTAATTTTGTAATTGTATATCATTATAGTAATTTGTATAAAACTTTAGGGTAAAATATATTAAAATAAGTGAGACAACGTCTTGACCATCTAGAATCCATCTAGACAGTAGACAGTGCCTCTCCGTCAGGATACAAAGAGCTTAATGCCATTGAACATAAGAACCCATACCTTTAATGCAGCTGCCCCAAGAGCAAACCATCCATCAGGATACAAAGAGTTTAATGCCATTGCAGACTCCCTGAAACAGAATTCTCATAAAACAGACATCAAATTACATGGAACAAAACATCAACATATACAGCTTGACTGAAAGGCATCAACATAGCTGCAAAAAGGTAGAATTAATTTCCCAATGTACAGGGACCAGTCATGATTTTTTTGTGGATTCATCTATGAGACTAATAACACCTCTGAAGTCTGTGTGAATATAGCAAAGTCTAATCACTTTCATCGAAGACTACAATAGACACAGATATCCCTTTCATAATTCACCTAAGTCATAATTCAACATGCAAGCATTTGGATGTCCGATTTAATACAATGAATTATCTAATTATTCCCTCAAATAAAACTGACTCAATGCGGTTAATCCTGTCTTCAGTATTGTTCTTCAATCCTCTCATAATACTATGTTCCGCATATTCATATACTTCAAGTTCAAGTAAGTTTTTCATTCAAGTCAACAAAAGAAAAACCCTTCCATGCTAAATCAAAAACTACATAGAAATAGGCAGGGCAAAATTAAGTACAACCACAGCTATGTGAGCATACCATAGAAGCTTAGCAGTTTCATACTCCCCTCGGTTATATGCACTACGAGCAAGGGACCTCTGGAAAGAGAAGCAGACTTTATCACATATGGGAGGACGAGAAATATGATGTTAGTCCTGTTGTTAAAAATAGTAATAGAAGGCCACAATCTAAATTCAGTAGTTTAGCGATTAATTATTTTAGGTCAATCAACTTGAGATTATATAGACAACTGCAATTGCACAGTGTTTGAACTTCAGCAACTCTTCATGGATAGCCACAACAAAAAATGATGGGAACAAATTTTCTCATTCTTCTAGTTGAGTTAGTTCAGGAATTAACATTTTTTTTCTTGGATGGGATCATAATAGTGCAAACAGTAAGTTACGTTCAAGCTCACTACAGGTTTGGTGCAATTGCACCATATACATTCAGTCATTTATGGCTCCATCATGTCGTTTCTTCCAGTTTATTTTCTTTTTTCAACGATAGACCTATAAAAGACGATAGTATGCTTGTTTTGTTTTTTTTTTATAGATGATACTGCAACAATTACAAAAATGTGGTGTTCCTGAACTTCACTTTATTTTTTTTTCTTTTTTTTTCCCCTATCAATTCCTTAGTTCCTATTCTCCTTGGGGTTGCTTAATTCCAAGTTTCCCTTTCTACCACATTTTCATCTTTGCCCTTCATTTTCTATTCACCCCTTCCCTTATCTTTGCGCCCTGTGATCGGAAGTTAGTTCTTGTTTACAGATTGCCATTACAACAAAGTGTTAAGTTGCCTTACATTAAGAAAAGACTGGCCAAGCAAGTCCAAGACCAAAAACATTGAACTAGTAAGCATATGCTTTACAAGTATCATGCCACGTCAATTAGAAAATAGAAATTTGTGGAAAAAAAATTTTGAATAATGAATTTAGAATGTACCTTAGCACGTGCACACCTATCGTTTGAAACTTCTAGAGCCCTTCTATAGTAGGAATCATCCATTGTCACATCACCCAGTGAACACCTAAAGATAAAGTAGCCACAGATTGATTATAACATATGGAGGGACCAGACACACACACAAAACAAGGCATTAAATTACAACTATCAAAACTTGTGAGAGACCACAGTAACACTTCATTTCAGGCAATCATGTCAACTTGTTCACACGAATATACAGAACCACATGAAAACCGGAAAGAAGGAAAACACACCCTCCAGTAATAGAAAGAATTTTAAAAAAATAAGATTAGAAAACACTAAAAATAGTTCGTGCATTCAGATCTTTCTGTACAGAAAGAGAATTTCTGTGGATGATGAGGCCATATTTTAAAATATCTCAATGAACAAAGTTCAACAAACTGTAGTTCAGGGTATGAATGTCACCCAATACCAAGTTTGTGTATTAAACATAAAATTTACACGAGGGGACTGCATAGACTGAATCATCCATCTGACATCTTCCTTATCCACAATTTTTCATCGGACAATCATTCTTTTGTATAACATGTTCCTTCATGGTGAATCCAACATTTTGCTTTCCCCTTGTTCAAAATTGTCTTGTTGAGAGCATCTCTGCAAATCTGCCTAGACTAATCAGATAAGTAGAGCACAACAAGGATGGATTCTATTCCTAAGAGACGTGTCCAGATGTAAATAAAAGTTGAATACTCTTTAGTATAAGCATCCACCTAAGTAAATTGAACAATTCAACATACAGGCCTTCACCTAGGACAATGGTTAGGCCGTAAGTGTCTTGGTACCAAAGGTCCCAAGTTCAAGGATTTGTTCCACCTTAGAGCTAGGTATAAACAATAAGCCTTTCTACTGAATCGAAGCACCTTGGTTGTCCAGTTGATTATCTACGTTTACATCTCTTCTGCGAGGAGTGTCCATCAGCAAAGCAACGACCAACCATTAATATTTGTTATCTAACATATTTCATTTTACTATGTAAGGTGGAACGAGAGAATAGGAATTAATAAGAATTCACTAAGATTATAGTTGACAAATTAATCTCCAGTGTTCTTCAAATATCGAAAGCTATACTTACATCCAAATGTTGCGTCAATAATAGATGTCCATTCCACAACTATGAAGGATATATGAGTGAAGGAAAATTATTTGATGACATGAGTTTAAATCTGAGCAAATCTTTTGACAACTCCAGGAAATCCAGGAATAGAACGAGAAGCACATAAAGGGGAGGGATGAGTAAACAAGCAATGAAAATCGTGGATTAAAAGTCAAAGCCAACATATTCAACATACAAAACAAAACTTTGATTATACAAGGCTAGATGGATTACACATACCATAACCTTGAATCGTTTGGTGTTTCAGATAATCGTTTATTGATCAGTTCAACAGCTGCTGCTTTCTTTTCCAGGAGGCTGCCATGTTTTTTTGCATCAGACATCAACTCACAATAGAGTATATCTGGTAAGTTTATAAATGAATGACAATACTATCATGTACCGATAGCAATATATAAGGTTGTCCCACAACTCCAAGTCTTCGAATATATTCAATGCCTCTCCAATCAAACCCTGACTGATTAAGAGTTCACCATACTCCCTGGGGTGAAAGAACATAGATAAATAATATTTAAGTTGCTTTTAACCGCATAGAAGTACAATACATAACAGATACTTAAACAAATTTATAATGATAAAAAGAGCATAACTATCAAAAATTTTAAACAGAAGTCCACAGTTCATTTTGGACTTTTGAGCACTAGAGTATACAATTGCATATTTTCCTTCTTTATCACAAAATTTTATCTGCTATAAAAAAAATTGTCATTCTAACTTTTTCACACTTTTTAAGAAGACTTACTACAACAGCTCTTATTCATTACTAAACCTTTTTCACATTCTTGAAAACCACTTCTAACAATCTACTAATAGTTACAAGAGAAAATATGTAAATTAAAAACCAAAAATGACAAAATTTCTGTGAACAAAATTGAGGGATGACAGATATTCTTGAACATAGGGGTATGCAGCAATCAATTATCTGAGCCAAAAAAAAGTGTGGATAGATCGGTAATTGCAAGAAGGCGCTGGCACACCAATCTGTTCCCATCAACCCAGACAGGACTAAGAAAGACAAACTTAGCCTCCAAAATACATGTCCTCTACATACAAAGTAGGAGCTATCCAGAAATTGGGATTACCACTAAAAAAGAAATTGACATGAACATATAAGTTATATCCAATAGCACTCATTCAAAATTGTCCAATATTATGTCAATTTCACTCAAGCAATTATCATGACATTTTGCACAAGTTGATTAAATAGGCAGATCTATCCAAAAGGACTACCAGTAATATATGTATCAACCAAAAAGGGAGTTTGATTGCCTGGACTTTATCAGCTGAAGAAGAGAAAAAGAAACATACTTCCTTAAAGCAGGAACTGTAGGGATGTAAACCCCAAAACAGTATTGAACTCTCTCTTGGACTGCAGGATGGGGCACAAACAGACCTTGGACCTGCAACAAATTATTTCAAGAGATTTTTGGCATAAACATTACTAGCTACCAATAAGGAGAAAAACTAAGATAACAACAATGAATCTGAGAAACCGTGAAAAGCATTTCAGTTACACCAGGAATACAGCTCATTTAGAATCGTACATAGCACTTCTAGTACGACTTAGTCGTGAATCAGTGTTCAAAAGCATACCAAGATGCGCTTCATGTGTTTTATTCCACAACGCTTATCTCCTCCCTCTCATTGCTCTATTTCTCCACACTTTCTTTCCTTTTGTTCAATGTTCGCAAAGATAAGGACCTCACTTCACTGTGAGATCCTTCAAGTTTTAATACTACCCCTCTGTTAGTTATTGAAATTTGTATTTTACTAACTTAAATTACCTTAGTTTTTTCAGTAGATATTTCATATTCAAGTTGCTAGATTTAAATATAGTTTATTTTAGGAGTTATGTTATAACTATTATGTATATAGCTACTATATTTTATAGCTCTGAAATATTTCAGCAAATTAGAGAGTTTCACTTGCCACTTCATCTTCTTGATGTGCTCCGTGCTCTTTATAAAAACAATTAACTACCATTAAACATTCGTCAAGAAAGTAGACTGCCTACCATATTTTCCATCATCAAGAGAGATCGTTCTTTGGTCCTGCTACGAGCAGACTCCCATCTTATACGTAAGATGTTGCAGAAACACCTAATCTGAAGAAAAATCAGAACTAAATACTCTCCTTAATCTCATATCATTTTCAAAGAAAGGAATGGCATACCCAAATTAAATTATAAGAGTTCTACTCACAGTGAAGTAAGAGGACTGCTGTGAATCAACAGCTTCAATGTAAGGAGCCATTTTCCATCCTGGCACAGAAATTAGCCGGATTACTACATTATCATCAGCAGAAAACTTTTAGCCGTAACACGTCCGAAGTATAGAATTCAAACTGAATCCCTGTGCACGCCTGAAGCTTTTGAATTAGTTTTCAAAATGCATTTTGATGTGGAACTCAAACTATGCAGAGATAATAAGATTATTATCGCATTAGATTTAGTATGATCATAGCCATAAAAAACGACCAGAAGTATACCTGTTTTGCACTCCAAAGCATTATCAATGCATAAAAGTGAATACACATGGTACAAATACTGAATACATCTTAGCAAAAACAGAGAGAGAAATCCGGAAATATAAACAAACAGCCTATGATAGTCGGACACTTTAGGGGGGTTAAACATGAAGAAGTGTCGATCCTGGTCCCATCAAAATATTCCAGCGGTATCACCAATTCACCATACAGATGCCCCACCAATGAAAAATGGACAGAGGAGAAGGCAACCTCTACAAATACAAACCAAGTCTAAACAACTGAACTCCTGAAGGGGGAAAAAAGAGCAGCAAAATGATGGCGGGTGAAAGACCCTCACAAGTAAGCGAAAATCATAGGGAAACAGAGGAAATAGAAGTCCAAAGAAAGCAAAAAGCAACCTAGTATCATGAATACTTCACTTAATTTCGTCTGTAGTATTCGAATTTGGAGCTTGGATTGTGCAATGTACAAAATGTACTCAAACCAACACTGTTTACAAAAAAATGATATAGGAGTTTCCTTGAGAATAATTTACAACTAAAGACTACTGTTGGACAAGATGATAGAAGATCCAACAGAAAAACTGATTTACTGTTCATAGTTTTTTTTTATCAATTTTTTTATTCCAATAGGAATTATCAAAAAATGAGAACACACCAACAACGTTGGTATGTAGAAGATTTGCCTCTTTGCAGATAGATAATTTAAGACATCTCAACTTTGTAATAATACTTGTGAGAAGTTCGAGCAAGGAATTTTTATGAAAGATGCTCTGCATTTTGGGGCAGGTGAAGTGCAGAAAAAGGAGGATGATCACAAATTACTTACACCAGACTTGCAAATGCCAGTTATTGCTTCTATTGGACCGGGAGTTGGTCAAGGTAGTTCTGCAGGTCAAGCTGTAGAAGGTATTGCGAGACAGCCAGAAGCAGAGGGTAAAATACAAGGTACTTTATTGCTTAGTTTGGATTTTATGGAAGCGTTAACAATTTATAGATTGGTTGTAGAATTAGGGCTCGTTTGGTAAGACAATAGGAATGGGGTTGGAATCAGGAATCAAAATGGAATAAGGAATTGGAATAAGTCATTCCTGATACTTGGTGTTTGGTACGATGTTGCAATGCAAAAATTTTGAGACATGTTTTTTATTTTTATTTTATATGAGTTATGAAACAAGAAATCATATCATATTTGTGAATGTTTATAATGTAAATATATGCTAATTTTTAAACTACATTTAAGAAAAATGAAGAGTAACTAATAACTTGAAGAATAAATACTAAAAAATCGTCAACCCAAATAAATAGGTATATAATTTCTTTTATCAAATATATTTATTCTAATTGAACAAATTATATTATTTTCGAGCATTTTCCGGTTATATTATATCTTGAATGAAATATTTGTATTATATTTAAAACAATTTTTGTCAAAATCATGTTTTTCTACAAAATAATTATATGATTTAAATTAATTGATGGACAATAATAATTTTTATAAAAAAATATTATTTATATTTTGTGAAACTAAATAAGCAAGTATATATATATATATGTATAATAAAAATATATAAATGTAGTTTTAAATTTAAAATGAGTTTATGTTGGAAAGGGATAACCACCATTAATTTATGGAATCAACTTCTTCTCTAGAGTTGGAATGAGCCATTTCAAGGAATCATTCTCATTTCGATTCCAAGCCTTACCAAACACGAGGTATTGGTATGGCTCAATCCGATTCCGATTCCTGATTCCATGGGAAGCGTACTAAACGAGCCCTTAGCTCTTTTATTTGCAAATCCTTTTGTTTAATCCTAATCCGAAAAATAAAAATAACTATAGAATTCCTTTATCCGCTCAAAAAGAGGGGAAATCTCACTGAACATCGGTGCAAATCTTTGGTGCACAAGACATTGCCAAGGGTTAAATCTTGATTAGCTAAATAGTGAGCTGCGCAGAAGGCAGCTTCTGATTTATAAATTTTATTATTCGATTTAAGCCAAGAGTTCTGTCATCCCAACTATTCCCAACTAATCAAATTCGAACAACCTTTGAACTGGTGACCCAGGATACCAGGAAGTGTCGAGCCTGGGATCAGTTGTGCTTGCCAATAATGCAGGCAGGAAGGTCCAGCCTGGGATTAGTTGTGCTTGCCAAGAATGCAGGCAGTATGGATGTCCTAGAGTTGATTATAGGGAATAAAGTTGCTATATGTACCTCAGCTGGTAGACAACTAGTACAGATTCCTAGAATAGCTGCTGGGAGACATAATAGAACCTAGGGTGTAGCTCAGCATGTGCAGAAATATAATTTACTTTTTGCCAAAAGAAACTCACAAATTGATTTTCTCAGGGATCTAATAGGATGCTTTACATAAATCTTATGTGATTCCAAAACACAATTTAATCAGCTAGCTTGCTACTATCAAAAAAGGGTTGCTATAACTAACACTCACAAAATAAAGAAATAGGGACTGAATATTAATGTCTGCAGCTTGTGAGAAGTTAGGGAGGACAGCATTGTCCACTTAATTCGCTAACAATTTTTGAAGGGAGGTGTTACGTCCATAAACAAACACCTTTTTCCTCTCTCTCACTATAGGATGAAAGATAAATCCATCCCTTCTGAGTTTGTCTCACTAGAACTTCCAGTGTCAACACTATTATATGTTCCTCTCTAAAAGGAAAACGTAATTAGAATTATTAGCAATCAAGCAAATGGATGATAAACAAATAAGGCAAAAGGAAAAGAAACAGACTACACAGCATGTCTTTTTTGTAGAAATCACAGTGATTCTAATGAAAAGTCAATGCACATGAAAAGTTCAAGTAGCTTACTTTGTAATTCATCTTGTCGAGCACTTTTTTCAATTAAAAGGCACTGTGCTAGAACCACCAGCTGTTGGATTGCTTCTAACACAGAATCACCAGCATGATAATTGAGTGCATCCCCTGCATCATTCATATCCTTTTCACCATTTTCCGCAAGTCGGGGAGTCATCAACACATCAGACACTTCATTTCTTTCACTTTCCTTTTGCGATCCCTCCTCCACAGTAACATCCTTCTCAGATGAATCAGGTAAACTGCTCAATTCAGTGCCACTGGAAGATAAGTTTCCCTTTGCACGAAGCACCATCAGTGCTTTAGGCTCAACCTGTATCATCATTCATGATATTTATTCCAGTACACAGCAAAGTAAATGTTGCCGATAAAAAAGAGAGCCAAATGTGGCAGAAAGATAAAACAAATACTTGATGAATTGTTCGGAAACCAAGAGCACCAGTTAAGGAGATCTCTAAACCAGCTGCCAGTTCAGCTGATTTAAAATGTTCCCTGAAAAAATGACCAAGAAATTTCCAGCATAAAAATTAACAAGCACAGCAATACAAAAACATGTGAATCATTAAAATTAAGCTAGTGCACCAAAATAACAGTCACATAAGACAAGTCTCAGAAGTATTTTCCACAGGAAAAGAAAAGTGATTATGAAATGATGTAAAATAATCGCGATCTGCATACATCCCTCAAAATCGAACCAAGGAGACATGTAGATTCAAACAACAAATAAAATATTAAGAGTTCAAAACACTATAATTTAGCATTAGCACCTTGAATGATTTAATTGAACTTAAAAATACATTACGCTAAAAGATGTAAGTAGTTTCAGATTTACATTCTATTCCTTCCCGAAGATAGTTAAAACACAAACAAAATTTCATCCGCATACCTTGCAGAGTCAACACGTCCAAAAGTATGCTCCATCAAACCTGCTTCCAGATGTAGCATTGAGACAATGGTGGAAGCTTCCCCGTCACCAAGGAGTCCACCCCAATAACTAGCTACTCTTTCCACATCACCAAAATGATTTACACTTTCACAGACAAAGACTTGCAATAGGTCAAATAAAGAAGAACAGCGGTCATCCATCATTCGTTGTTGAAGCAGTAGACATCGAACCAACCACCATGAAATGCTCCTTATTTCACCCAAATTAGGGGCATTTTCTCCAATGAGAACATCTTTTGTCTTTGTGAGCAGCACTTTAGTAAAAACTATATACTACAAAAAGAGGCAGAGATTGTTAGTTCTGCAACTGTTTATATGCTGTACTCAAGAAAGCAAAAATCAAAAGCATGTAGAATTCCACGCAAATCAATTTAGCTTTCTTAGGTCAAAGAAAAGAGTGTCTCAAATTTCCACTTTCCACGCACCATAAGAACATGATGATTGCAATATATTGATTCCTGCCCTCATCTATTAGATGGATTATAGCCTACAGAGTGCACTCAACTGAGTGAATGACAATATAAATCAGGATTTCTAATGAAAAACACAAATATACTAGTCAACAAACCAAGAAAATAAAAGAATACCAATCTTAGTGGCACAAATAATAGCATTAGATCAACCAAATTTTGGATATTTAGTACCATAACGCTGAAAAATGGCATCATACTTGACTAAAAAAATGAAACAGAAAGCTCAGAAATATCTATTGACTTGACTCACAAAACAGCAGAGATTTGCCTGTTGCAAATTCATATTAGCTATAAATTATGTAAAGTAATTTACATAAAAAAATAGTAGAATAAACTAATTAGGTGCAACAGTCTTTAGGTAGACAAAGGATTATTGAGTTCTGTCATCATAAACTGATAGCTGAGCTAAATTCGTTCAGGAATTTCTACTTTCAGCATGGGCAAGTAGTGCAGGGTCAAGGAATTCATCTTTGTTATAAGGTTCAAACTAATGCAGAATCAACCTGAGTTCATCTTCATTATAATTTTCAAAGTAATGCAGAATAAATTTTTTCAGGATTCCTTTACCTATTAAACAACTTTGGAAATACGAGTACATAAATTCAGCTGCAAGATATCCGTTTTCATTCAATGTCATGGCAACTATGTATATTCCATTGATTGACATTGTTCAGTAAGGAGAAAAATTAAAAAAAATGCAGGTAAACGTCTTAAATAAAATTTGAATAATCTCAAAAGAGCTAAATTCAATAAATTAGTCATATCCCCAACATGAACTTCAGCGTTGAGACATAACAATAACAGAAGCTTAGACAAATATAATCTCCAAAAAAGAAGAGTATTAGTACACCTGCAAAGATGAGAATTTTCCAATCAAATCAGAGCCTGCAGCCATCAACTGATTTCGTGCCCAAGTCTCCCAACTCGTCTTGTTTTCAACTACTTTCCATGGCAATGGCATCGAAGGCAACTCTGTAACCGGCCTGAGAATCAAAAACAAAAAAAATATTACATTCAAACTGCATAAACATATAGATTACGATACTGAGAGGGATTCAACCAAACTCACCCGGTCATATTACACTGAACAAAAGCGGAAAGGGCAGCAACAGCAATAGATACGATGAGAAGAGCACCATCAACACCATTTTCCGCCAAGAATGGCTCAACCGCGGACTCCAACTCGGCATAGAACTCACCAGCTTCCACAAAATCCCCTGCAAGCAACGAGTCAGGAAGGCGTTGAAAGGCGAATTGAGCAGCCTCAGAGGATAGAGCTTCATCATAGCGCCCGGACTCAATCAATGTAAGAATCCCGTCAATCAGAAAGTGAATGTGGCGGTTATGGCGGGGCGAAGAGGGAGAAGTGAGGCTTGGACCCTCGGGATCCGACGGCGATGACGGAGATGGTAGGCAGCAGCGGAGGAGACGAAGCTCGTAGGAGCGGGTGATGAGGTGGGATTCTTCGGCTCCCTCCATTGATGGATTTTGAAGGTGGGAATAGGGTTTTGTGACAATCCAAATCTTCTGTCCCTGATCCTGTCTCTCATGCTGTCCCTGAATTTTTATTCGTCCACGTGGCCCCTATTTTTAATATCTGAACCCAACCAACAATTAAAACTTCAATTTTTTTTAAATATAGGGGCCACGTGGACGAATAGGAATTCAAGGGACAGTATTAGGGACAGCATCAGGGACAGAAGATTTGGATTGGTTTTGTGAAGGGAGGGTTTTGGAGAGAAGAAGGAACAGTAAACAAGCAACGCTGGTGAAGTTTATACTTCCGTCGTTTAAATTTCAGCGTAGGCGATGAGGTGAAAATATGGTAAGGGATACGTAGACGGAGGTTAAGTCTGTGTTTGACATTATATTATGGGTGTGTTTGGAAAAAAATAAATAAAAAATAAAATACTAGTGTATGTGTTTTTGGTAGTATTTGTGTTTTTTTGTAGTGTTTGAAAGTATTTAAAAACACTCATACGTGTTTGGTATCACTAGTGTTTTTTACAGAGTGTTTTTTTTACAAAATTACTTACTTGCCCTTACATTTCATCCAAATTACCTAGGTTACCTTCCACCTTCTTCCTCTCACACTCGTTTGACGTCTACCTTGCGAAGACCATGCCTACACTGAGATTCGACCGGGCACCATCGATTCACCACAACTGAACCAGGCCGTCTTCATTCTCCGGTTAATTTCCGTCCGTTTCTATTCTTTTGTGGAGATCAATGGCTTAAATTCGTCATCCCCGTTGAATATATACAAGGTAGGTGTACAACAGCCAAATCTCATGTTCACGAGTGATGTATTAGCAAATCCCTTGAATCTCAAACTTCAAATTTTAATCATTCCCTAATCTGATGAACAGCAAGAGTGGAACCCCAACTCCAATTTCAAATTAACTGTCGACAATCTCCAACTTCAAATTGAACCAAATACCAAATAATGTAGGTGTACAATAACCAAATCCCAATTTTTTGTGAAGAATATATATAATAGGTGTACAACAGCCAAATCTCCAACTTCAAATTGAATACTGCTCACAAAACATACACACTTATAGATTGTAGAAGAGCTTTTGAGGAACCCTAACTCCAATTTCACAAAAAAGATCGGAGTGGAGATATCGGAGTGGAGCTCTAAAGAAAATTAACCTATCATCGGAGTGGAGATATCGCCGGAGTAGAATGGTCTTGTGGTGGAGGGAAGACGAAAGGACGAAGGTGCGACGCCGGAGTTGAGGTTGAGGAGAAATCAGGGCGCCACTGTTTATCGTTCTTCTTCAGAGAATCAACAAGATTGGTTTTTGAGGAGAGAGGGTTTTGTTTTTATACCTGGTATTGTTTGTAATAAGGTTAAAAGTGTAAGGGTAGCAGAGTCTTTTCCAATCTAAAAAACACAAAACACTCCTCAAACCCTCACTCAGATGAGTGTTTTAAAAACCATCCGGAAAACACTAAAAACTAGTGTTTTAGTGCGTGCCAAACACTTGTTAAACGAGTAAACACTTGTAAACACTTCCAAACACTAGTTTAATTGGCCTGCCAAACACAGCCTATAAATACTAGTGTTTGCGGTTAGTGTTTTGGTGAAACACTTGTTTTTAGTGTTTTACAAACACTAAATAGTGTTTGGATATTTGAATGTCAAACACTAGTGTAAGGGCAACAGTGGGGAAGGGGTTATCGATTTTCCTCTCCAAACTCATTGCTCTCCTTCCTCTTCTAGAGTGTTGGGCGACAGGGCGAAAGTCACTCGAAGGCAATCATCGCCGGAAAATCTACAATTTCTCCTCGTCTCCAGATCCGTCTTCACCAGGTTAGTCGATAACCTCTCATTTAGGGTTTCGGTGTTCATCAATTTAGGGATTTGCACAGTTTTTTGAATTCGATGGCTTGTGGTCGTCTTCACCAGGTTAGGGATTCATGTCTGATCGTTCTCTCACCATTTCCCTCGCCATTTGACAAGGTTTTTTTGAATTCGATGGCTTGTTGCCCATGTTTATGGACCGAATTTAGGTACATATTGATAGTTTCACATGTCTGATCGTTCCCTCACTATTTCCCTCACAATTTGACAAGCTTTCATGTTTTGTATTCTAATTCATTGTTGTTGACAAGGTTGTTGATAGTTTATGGACCGAAATTAGGGTTAATTTGTTGTAATTGTAAATGTACATTTGAAGTTTTATTGGTGATCGATCCCTCACTATTTCACAAGGTTTCATGTTTCACATGTTGCTTTGTTCACTTCCCGCACTTTGTTCTCCTCTGCTACTTTCACTGACTTGTGAATGTCCATTACAGGTATTTATTTGTGATCAAGGCTTCTTGTTATGTATTGTAATTCATTGCATTTTAACTACTTTGATCTTTGAGTTCTAGCTATTCTACGAGAGAACTTTCATGCTTGCAGTTGGTAGTTCTGGATATCCTGGATATTCTATGTGATCAAGCCTTATTAAGTTTGATGATCAAATACGGGACTTTTATGCTTGCAGTTGATAGTCGATAAAATTAGAGGACTTTCATGTTTGCAGTTGGTAGTTTTGGATATTTTGTGATCAAGGTTTCTTTGTAAATGAATTTGACAGTTAAATGAATTTGACATTCTGGACTGAATACTTGTTGATGATTGCATTACATAGACTTTGATCTCTTTAAATTTTTTACAGTAATAAAGGACTTTATGATTGCATTTGACATTTTTATGATTGTATATGGTTGTGTTGGTGGTTGCACTTGACAAAATAATTAATTTTATGGAAAGTCAATTTTATGACAGTTTATGACAGAATATGGCTGTGTTGGTAGTTCTGGATAGTCAATTTTATGACAGTTTATGACAAAATAGTCAAATGAGAGGTTATCGACTAACCTAAATGAATGATGATTACAATAACAATTACATGCTTGTATTACTCAATAGTCTTGTTTATGACAGTAAACAAGATACTACCATTTATGAGAGTTTATATGACAAAATAGTTGCAGTTGACAGTATGCTTGCAATGATAATGATAGAATAGTCAAATCTACCATTTTTATGACAACTACATATTTTGATCTATCTTGCTTATCACAGTTTATGACTAGATAGTCAATTTTATGACTGTTTATGACAGAATAGTCAAATGAGAGGTTATAGTGCATTTCTCATATGACAATAATAGAGGAAAATCTACCATTTCTCATCTATTGGATATTATATGTGATCAAGGTTGTTGACAGTAATAGTGCATTTCTCATATGGCAGTTTATGACAGAATACTGACATTTTATGGCAATATGGTTGTAGTTGACAGTATGCTTGCAGTTGAACTGACATTTTAAATTACTTGCTTACATACATGTGAATTTGACAGTAATAAAAATGACAATTACCTGCTTGTAGTTGACAATTTTATGACAGATTATTGCAATTTGTTATGTGTGTGATAGGTAACAATGGACGACGACTCTAGTTATGACAGCGGTGATCCCGAGTACTACAACTGGGGAGAGGGGATATGGATGGAAGATGCTGATCCCATCGAAGATGAGATGTTATCATACGCCTTTAATGATTGTGGGGCCTCAACAAGTTTAAGAGACTTTGTAGAAGGGTTACGTGAATATAAGAGAAGATTGAATTATGAATGTCGACTGCTACGCATGAGGGAAAGGGAGAGTGATGCTTCTGTTGAGTCATTTAGACTTGAGCTTACTCAAGAGAAAGAAATGAACAAGATGATTAAAAGGGAAAATTGTGTAAAAGCATTTGTTTGGGGGCTAGTTACCGGAATGACACTTGTTTCTTATGTAATGTACTATTAGCTACCAGAGTAGTACTTGTTTCGTATGTAATGCACTATTGTTGTTCTATTTTAAGGTTAATTGACAATGTACCACTTTGGATATGTATTGCAATAATCATTTCCTTACGTTTCCTTTGATATGTGATGATGTGAATCATTAAACAACAACAAAATGAAACACAAAATAGTCAAATGTCAAACTAATAAAAGTTTACATAACAGTGACAAACAATGTCAAGTTCTTGCATAAATTCTCAATTGTCTCGAAAGTAAAACTTACATAATAGTGGAAAACAATAATGTCAAGTACTAATAAATGTTTACACATTCCTTGTTGCATTCCAAATAGCCGAAGCAATACGGTCTCGAATGGAGCTCATTCCTCTACCACTGACATTGATGTCCTCCACTTCTTCTACGTCGTTATGGCTCGTGCTTGCCAACTCCTCGTCATCTTCTGATAAGTCATCATAGCCTGAGTATAAGCGAATGAAGTTATGTAAGGCAAAATAAGCAAGATGGATGTCAACTTGTGTGTAGTCCGGTAACATGACATAGCAGATAACAACTTCCATCTCTTCTTTAAGATTCCAAAACACCGTTCGATACAGCTCCTTAGAGAAGAGTGTGCCTGGTTAAATGCTTCTTTTTTGTTGCTTGGTGGCTAGGTGTCAAATTGGTTTAGGTGATAGCGTATCTTCGAATACGACACTAGAAACCCCGGTCTATCTGGATAACCCTTGTCACATATATAATACTTCTCCGGTGGTGGATGTGGGAAGTTGAGATCGGGGTTGCATATGACATTATCGAGAACCTTCACATCATGAGCGGACCCTTCCCATCCAGACAATACAAAAGTGAACAACATATTAAAATCACACACGGCAAGGACATTGAAAGTGACATGTTTCCGGCCGACGAAAGGAACTTGCGAGACTTCTTCTATGCATGCACTTATATGAGTACCATCATGACACCCAATGCAATCCTGAAAATAATGCATGTTTGCATTAATAGTATTCCTTATTGTAACAATCATGTTAAAGAGGTGATATGTTTACCTTAAAGTAATCCTTGTATCTCGGGTCGGCAACAATGTGCGTAGGGGTTCTAGAAAAATTTGGATTTCGTGGTCGAATAATATCTCCTGCAAGTCCACACCCTTCATGTCCACGACCAATAATAGAATTTAGAATGCTATGGAATGCACGATGGACAGTCTCGGTGGACCTATGAAAGTGCTCAGCGACAACACGAACATAACACCCTTGTGCAAGAGTGTATAAGAACAACCCAACTTTTTCAATGACCGAGACCTCTCTAATCGGTGTTAGGCCGTAACTATCCTCTAAATCTTTGCACAAACGCAAGAAAACCTCGGCATCCATTCTGAACATATTCAGTGTGCGAATGTGATGACCACTTAAGATCTCCTCCATCCATAATCTTCCTCGGTCATACCCAATGTAACAAGGCTCCTTGTACATGTGCTTGTAGAAGTGATCGGCCGCAACTGCATATTGTCTTTGCAACTGTTGGTGAACTGACATGAATTTTAGAGCACGTGTCTGTCTAGACTTCAAGTCCTTGTCACTACCATCACTATCACTACTACTTGTTGAACTTGAAATTTTTTAACTTGATAATGTAACATGTAAATATAAACGAGCATTAAAAATTAAGGTTGAACTCTGAAGTTACCAACCAAACAAATGAAATTCATTGCATAAAAAATAAAATCCTTAACATTAACATCTGGACACGGAAATTACCAACCACACAAATGAACTTAAGTGCATAAATAATAAAATCCTTAAGGTTAGAATATGAAAACAACAGAAAGTGCATCACAATAAACTCTGCTCATGCTCCCATTTCAACCAATCGTATCTTTTCTGATCATCCCCCAAGTTCAGGATTATTTGCATAGATTTCCATGAGTTGGTCTTTGAAATTGTGAAACACCACATTGGACTTCCATCCACGATCAAGTTTTTCTGCACCATCCTATCAACAATTTCCAATACCTTCTGAAGCATTATTTCGTTCTCTTTCGCCTTAGAGGTAATCTCGTCTTGGAAGAGGGTCATCAACCTATCACTAGTCTCTTGTGAACGGTCTAAAAATGCTTCCAACTTGGATGACCCTATTATATAAACTGTCTTCGTTTTCTCTTCAACGGACCCTTGTCTTTCTTACCCCTACTTGGCGGTGAAGGTTCTGCAAAATGTTCCGGCTCATCATTCACGTCAGCTCGAATTCCTGAGTAGCTAGATCCTCCACCTTCATTAACCGTACCAACAAAATAAGAGAAAAATTCACCATCATCTCCTTCCCCTTCACCTAAACCGAAGTCCTCATCATTTGCAAGCGACATACGCTCCGGACTTGGCTCACAAACCATTCCAGATGACATGGCTAGACGACCAGTTGCTACATTTCCAGCAAAAAGTGAAGTCAATAACTCTTCATAATCCGCATCCATTTCCTTATTCCTGTATTTCTTACAGTTTCCATCTTCCTACAACTCATAAAAAACATATCAACTTATTACATACAACATTACTCATATATTCACATGTTTTTGAGAAAAACATATATAAATACAAATTACCAATTACCTTTATCTTCCTTTCCCACCATTCATTGGAAGCCGAGATCATTCGATTATTTTCGTCCCAACCTAGACCCGTCTCCGAATTCCTAAGCATTTTCAACGTCTTGTTCTTTTTTCATTGACTCAAATTTATTCCTACAAAACTCTTTGCCACCATTATTCCCACACTTACTGATAAATGTAGGAGCAATATCCTTCCAATTGTACTCTTGTTTGCTTTCGTTTTTCTTTTGGTATTCAAGTAAAATCGTCACTAGGAGTCTCAAAAGCTCATCAGTCCAAATAAAATTTGGACCCTTAGTTCAACTTTGAGAAACGTTATTGTCATCCATCTACACTCTACAATAGATTCATCCTTTAGTTTATTTTCATCAAATCCTGAGTTATGAAATAACTTAAAACATTACTACAACAAACACATTTTGGTGTACATCAATGAAGGTAACTAGCTCACTTTTTACGCTACAAAAAACAATATCAAAAAAACTATTGGTTGCTGTCAATTCCCTCACAGTCCCTCAAGACTACATAAGGACTTTTCAGTTCAACAGTTCAAGCATAACATTCAATCTATTGACAAGAGAGAACATAATAATCAAATTAAACATCTCAAAATCTGCATAAGGACTTTTCAGTCCAACGGTTCAATCATCACACACACATGACTATTTATATCTAACAGATTAAAGAATTGTGGTGTAACCTTGTTTGAGGATAGTATTAACAAATTGCAAACCATACTTATCTAGTCACATTCAATCTGCATAACATTCAATCTGCATAAAATGCCATCTACCTGGAATTTTTGATTGGTATGTAGTAAGCAATTGCAAACCATACTTATACTTGATTGGGGATAATATTACAAAACTACAAATATAAAAAGACAATGGGAAACAGAAAAACAAAGACAGATTACACCATGGCTTGGCAAGTTGACAACTAATTCACATTTCAAACGCAAGTTTTCAACTTGATGCAAGTTGCTGAAGATTATAGACACTGTCAAAAGCTTATAAATGTCATCTACCCTCAATGGAATTCAATTGTGAGACATTCTTAGAATTAGGGTTTTCAAGTGGAAATAATTAGCATAAACCACACATCTTATATCATCTGATTTCTTAGGGTTAATTTTGACCTTGTTATACATATTCAAGTGGAAATAAAGAGAGTGAAGAACAACAAAAAGCGATTGTTGCTCACCAACCCCAACATCAACAAGAAGCCACAATCACGAAGAACCCTAAATTCTCAACATTGACAGACAAACCCTAACATCTACAATATAGAGAGACGAAGGACCGACGACATATCTGGACAACGATGGCTCGATTTGGGTGTTCTTCGTAAGCGACTATGGCTCTCGTTCTTCGCCGGTCGACCTTCTCTATCAACCTCCGACGGCTCTGGATGTGCTGAGAGGTGAGAGAATGTTTCTATTATACCCAGTAAAAATCATAAATATCGTTAAATGATAGGGGCAACATTGTATTTTCGACTACCAAAAACTAGTGTTTCAGCCCAAAACCCTCCCTTTGTGGCATGTTTCGAAAACACTCCGAGAAACACTAATTACTAGTGTTTCTCATGGAGCCAAACACCCGTTAAAGCCTTAAACTGAACCAAACACTCATAAACGCTACAATGCAAATGAAAGCAATCAAGAATCTTCAGTCATAGTAAGTAAAATAAATTGCATAGTCACACATATATCACTCATCAGGTAATGCTCCCTTCTTGCCCTCTTTGTTGTACTCCCACTCTAGCCACCTTAATCTCGCCTCATTTTCATGAACCAACATGAAAACCTTACGAGCTTTGGCTTTCATAAGTACCGAGATAGCAAAACACCAAACAAGTGAACCCGTTTCCAATAACTCTTCTAACACTATTGTACCTAGTAAATCTATCAAGCCATCTGCTTCATCCCGTGGTGGATTTAGTGAAATAGGTGGAATAAGATGGGTAGGTGGAATAGATGAATTGACAATAGATCTCTCCTCTACGTCACATAATGATATCATTTTCCTACTAATTTTCATAGATAAAGCTAAATTTTTCTCGTATCTTGAAGAACCAACACTCCTGATACACCCCAGCCAAAGGATCCAACGATGTAAGACAAACGAAAAACTAAAGAAAACATACACATGTGTTTTTGATTTGTGATAATTGAAAATAAAGTACGGATATGTATTGCTAGAGCTTCAAGCATCTCACCATCCACTCTACAACACTCGCATCAACTCTCACAAGCCTGTCACCTATGAGAACTAATGCCTTCGCCCTCGCATCTCACAAAGGCAACCCACCCGGCATCTCACCAAGAAGGAGGTTTCGGCATCTCACCAAAAACCAAGTAACCAAATTGTTTTCCAAATATTATCAACTCTCACTTATTTTTATATGAACCAAGCAAGCCTTTAAATAGGGAAAATAAGGCTTGCTAAAAGATCAAAAACGAGGCCAAAAGTCATAATAAATTATAGGCCTTAAAGATCCACATAATAAGGCATTGGTTTTGGACTCTTCACATTGTGTCCATAAATCCGATCTGAAAGAACTGCATTTACAACCCATCTCTTACACGAATATGCACTTGTAATCTTCATCAATATTTTATACCTTTAAATTATCTTTCCAACAAGTATTTATGGACCTTCATTGGATAAATGTAGCATTCTCTATGTCCAAAATACTGAAGGATCTACTGAAGAGGATTCAGGGGTATTATGTGTTGAACAACTTCTATTTTGAACATGTTCAATTTTTCATTGGATGAAACACTTGAAACGTTAGTTACAGAGAATGAAGTTGTTGTTCTAAAACATCTTGAATCACATCAAACGGACTTCGGAATAAGAAAATAAGAACATTACATTGTAGTGAAGCCATTTGCATCGGTTCCCCGGATCACATCATCCTCTCCGCCTTTTAAAAAAGATTCGTCCTCGAATCTTGATGCCTCTTATTGACTTACATCGAATAAGGCTCTGATACCAAATGATACACCCCAGCCAAAGGATCCAATGATGCAAGACAAACGAAAAACTAAAGAAAACATACACATGTGTTTTGGATTTGTGATAATTGAAAATAAAGTACAAGATATGTATTGCTAGAGCTTCAAGCATCTCACCATCCACTCTACAATACTCCCATCAACTCTCACAAGCCTCTCACCTATGAGAACTAATGCCTTCGCCCTCGCATCTCACAAAGGCAACCCACCCGGCATCTCACCAAGGAGGAGGTTTCGGCATCTAACCAAAAACCAAGTAACCAAATTGTTTTCCAAATATCATCAACTCTCACTTATTTTTCTATGAACCAAGCAAGCCTTTAAATAGGAAAAATAAGGCTAGCTAAAAGATCAAAACAAGGCCAAAAGTCATAATAAATTATAGGCCTTAAAGATCCACATAATGAGGCATTGGTTTTAGACTCTTCACATTGTGTCCATAAATCCGACTGCTGAAAGAAATGCATGTACAACCCATCTCTTGGACGAAACTGCACTTGTAATCTTCATCAATATTGTAGACATTTAAATCAGCTTTCCAACAAGTATTTATGGACCTTTATTGGATAAATGTAACATACTTTATGTCCAAAATACTGAAGGGTCTACTGAAGAGGATTCAAGGGTATTATGTGTTGAACAACTTCTATTTTGAGCATGTTTAATTTTTCATCAGATGAAACACTTAGAACATTCGTTGTAGAGAATGAAGTTGTCATTCTAAAACATCTTGAATCGCATCAAACGGACTTTGGAATAAGAAGATAAGAACATTACATTGTAGTGAAGCCATTTGCATCGGTTCCCCGGATCACATCAACTACTCTTAACATTACGTTTCTTCACTCCTTGGGAACTTGTGCCACATGTTTTTTCCCTTACTACGAGAAGGAATAGGCAGAGGAGATGGTTGAGGATCCATCGGGGGAGTAATACAATGGGATCCAGTTGCCACCATTCCCTCAAACAAAAATTTCATCATATTCTCAACCTCTAGATGTAGACCATGTTTTTTGAACACTTGCTACTCATAGTTCTCCTACATAGATAAGAAAATATTAGATGTGCATGAAAAACGATATTATATCATAAATTACATTGTTTATATTGCTCACTAACCTTCAACTTTGTCTCCCACCATTTCGTAGTTGCTGCAATGCAATTCTTTTCATAGTCCCATCCCAGGCCGGTTTGACAATTCCTTAATTTAAGCCAAAGATTCCACAAACCCTTAAAGTCGCATGCTTGTTCTTCAACGTCTCTTTCTTACACTTTTTTGATGTTTTTTTGCTCAAATTCTTCGGTTAAAGATACCCAACTGAATCCATTTTTTTTGTCCATTCATTCGCTGAAACTCACACAACATCTCTAGGAATATTCTTGTTAGGGCATCATTCCATACGGACGATTTTTCCTTAACCTGTTGTATCGGTCTTTCATTTAAGTCATTCATGGCCTACCTTTCAATATGAATATCCAAGACCATAAGAACACAAAAAACAACATGTTCACACATATATCACATGATGATATTGATGCATCCAAGTAGAAGTATATCATAGTTTATTAACAATCTGTAATTACTAACAAAAAGAAGAAAGACCGATGGTGTTTACAGTTCACATAACACACCATGAATAAAGAAGATTAATATGTCAAAAACTGAAGAAAGAAGAAGAACATTTGTTGTATTGTTCTCAATTTACATAAGGCATATAAGGAAGGACAAGAATAACGAGAAAAAGAAGCACGCACAGAAAAACATTTGTTGCATTGTGTTTACAATCCTTGAGCCATCATGTACTTACCTTTGTAAACAGAAGCACACACAAAAGATGAAGAAGACGGAAAAAAACAAGAAAAACAAATGCAAAAGCATGCACAGAAGGAAGACCGATTGTGTGTATTTACCTTTGTAAATAGAAGAACGCACAAAAGCTGAAGCATACACCACACACAAAAGATGAAGTAGACGAAAAAACAAGAATAACAGATGCAGAAGCACGCACAGGAAGGAAGGCCGATTGTGTGTACTTAACTTTGTAAACAGAAGCACACATAAAAGATGAAGCAGACGAAGAATAACGAGAAAAGTAGATGTAGAAGCACTTACAAATGGAAGTTCGATTGTGTGTACATACCTTATTAAACAAAAGCACGCACTAAAGAGAGACAACCGTTGATGAAGCAAACGTTGTTGATATTCAGCGTCGCGACTCAGGAGAAACGATAATAACAAAAATTTGAAGAACCCCACAAAAGCATTTAAGGTTAAAATAAGGGTAAGTTTATAAATCTGTATCAATTAAACTCATTAAAAAATCTCCTACCAAACAACCTGATGTAGATTATTTCATATCGAATAATCTCTAATAAATACCATACAAACTTTAACCCCTTTTAAATCTCATGTAGATTAATCTTCAAAATAACCTCCATCTCCTACCAAACACACCCTTAATATGCTCCCACTCTAGTGCCACCAATCATATCAATATAAGCAAAATTATATAAAACTCTTAATTCTCTTCATAATTTTTCGTAATTCTCATAAGCAACCTCTGTTAATACGTGAGGTGAAAGAAAATTTCATAATTTTCCATAGTTTTCATCCACGTAAGTCACATAATACCCATAATCCACGCTTACCGAGCACAACCTAAGTAACTTAAATTTATTTTAACAAATATAGATTAATATAATAACATTTTTCTCATCAAGCGTACGACATAAACATCATTTTTCTTCTATCCTAAGATGTTATCATCATTCATTTACATTCGTCTTTATCTTTCACGTCAACGATATATAGTGTTGAACTAGTTTTAGACGTGTTAGAACTGAGAACCAAAATTATTGAATTAATTTTTAAACATGTTAGAATAGAGAAACGGCATTGTTGAATTTGTACCTTTTTAACTTTAAATAGTTTTAGTCATTTTTAGAATACAAAACAGGGATTTTAGAATTATTACTTTATTTTATTTTAAATATCTTATGAAATATTTCCGTGCGACCAATACTAAATTTTCGTCCAAATTTGAGCTTTATGGATATTTTTTGGATAGATAATACTTATTGGGTTGGGCTCAGTATGTGGCAAAGTCAATGAATATGGTGTTGGTCATAAAAAATCTAGGTTGAATAGATGGGGTTTTTATCTTACAGTTGACATGTGATAGACACAAAGGACCTAGAAAGGAGAAAGATGTTGATCCCGATCATGTTCAAAGTTCTAGCTGGAAAAGGAATTCGAAGAAGTGTATGTGCAAGTTTCAAGAGGGGAGGGGGAACAACTTGAAGAAGAAAATGGACATTGAGGGTTGTATGTGGAGTCCAAAACCGCATAATTCCCTCGGTGCTAAGGGGTCATGCATATGTCGGATGTTTGACTCTCATGCAAACCTGAAAAGTGGAACATGAATTGGGTTCCGGGTTAAACGGAGGCATATTTGAAATCCGTGCAATTAGAGGATCTTGGCAATGTCACAACCATCCGGCAAGTTTAAAATACCGATTTGAAGATTAGGATGAAACAAGACAAAGGAAGAAGAACATTACGACAAGCACTTAATATATTGACGGAACGTAGATACTCTGTCCACACAAGGAGATGCCCGGACTCTGATGAGGTGGTTCATTTCTTTATCTCACATCCCGATTCGAGGCATTTGTTCAACATAATTCCCTATGTTATTGTGATCGACTCGGCATATAAGACCAATAGGCAAATATTTTGCTTGTTTGACTTTGTTTCATAAACTCAAACATCTTCTCGCACATCACTTTACTTAATCATTCGTTTGTATTACTTGTAGATAGAATATATCATTGTTGGAGATCATCGGCATCACATACACAAAGAAGAGATTCACAATTGCTTTTGTACTCATGACACACGAGAACAAAGATCACTACGAGTGTGCTTTGAGAAGGGTCCGTTATTTGTGCTGTGGAAAAATCCCGGAGGTGTTAGCCACTTATCGAGATCTAGGTCTTATAAGCGCCATGAGGGTAGTATTTCCCGAGGTAAAATATATTTTGTGCATGTTCCATATAAAGTGAAACATTGTAAATAAATCGGTTGTCATTTTACGCTCTAAGGAAGTACAAGCCGTCTTCATATCCCATTGTCATGCCTTGTTCGAGTCTATATCCAATGAAAGCTACCAACAACGTTTGATGTAAATGAGGGACTACTGGGATCCATATTTGAGGTTAATGAACTACCTCGAGACGACTTGGCTCACCCCATACAAGGAGGCAATCGATCAAGCTTGGTGTGACATATATCATCGTTTCGGCAACAGGACGACAAATGCGTAAGAAAGTTTATTAATGTCCTTTTGCTTCTCAAATGTTCAACGTTTGTTTGTTTTATAATTAATTTATTACTTTTGTAAGTGTGAGTCTGCACACAAGTTATTAAAACAAACTCTAGCTTCAAATATTGGAGGATTTCAGTTGGTGTGTGACAATATAGAATTGATGGTCACGGATCAAATCTAGAAGTTACAAGCTTCTTTAGAGATGTCACGAGAGAGGATTCTACGGGAGGTGCGTATACCAATATTTGACTTGCTTTGGAACTATGTTATAAACGAGTGTTTCACGTTCTCGTGGGATAACTACATCAAATCTATAAAGGAAAGATATGATGGTGTTTGTCGGGATAGTTACTAGAGGGAGGTTCATGGAGTGCCGTGTGTAAATGACTTTATGATAGTAATCCGGGCTCGTAGACCTATAACATTGAAGCAAATACACCCATTTTGGAAGCAAGTTCACTGGATTCCAATTTATTTTTCTGATGATGATATTGATGACGATGATGATCCTATGAACCCGAGCCTAGTGTCGCTGAACAAGTTAAGATAAAGAATTGACCTAAATACGCTCACCCCTTATGAGATGGAGAAGATGACCTCTTGCTTCGAGGACATTGAGAACATGGAGAATACGAAGATGAATGAGCCAACTAAAAAAGTCAAGGCAAAGGGAAAATCGATGTCCTCGAGATGAACAAGAAGCGATCCTAGTTCGTTTGACCATTTGGCTAGACGTGGTCTTGACCTTCCCCAAGGTTCAAAGGATAAAAAGCAATGATGCATAAACTACACCGAGGATTTGACTCCAACTAGTCGGCTATGTCATAAAGGGAAAGAACTAGTGGATGCACATGCTACACCTCATGATGAAGAATTTGTTTGGAAAGAAGGGAAATTTTGGAATTTCATGGAGCCATATGTGTTGGGGTGAAGGAAGAAGAAGGAGATGGTAATTGCGGATATAGAGTCATTTCCTTTGTTTTGGGATTCTCGGACAAAGATTAGTTGATAATACGGAGGGAGATACTTATGGAGTTGAACTTGAGGAGGTCACTATATACGGAGATAATTGTTTTTTTATTAGCCTTTTAAATTCATTTATGATTTATTATATTTATAACGTAATTTTACTTGTTATTCTATGTAGTCCACCTTATTCGTAATGTTTGACAAAATGCTTAAAAACGTTTATTGGACAATTAGTTCTCCGTGTTCAAAGAGATATTTGATGCAATTACCTAGTTGTCCTTGAAAGTAACTCATCAACATGCCTACTTATGATAGCTACCACTCACAACCAAGGTCAGCCTACAATGATCAGTTCGATAACTCTTATCTCAAAAGACACACACATTGTACTGGTTAGTCGACATTATACATTTTATCCCTTTAGCGTAATTAGTGATCTTTAATAACACTTTTTTCTAAATTTTTGTAGGTTTTCCTGAAGGATGATGCCCCATTACCCGAATTAAATCTTATGTTGAATAACCATCACGATCTAGAGTTGATGGATGGGACGCGCCGTTCATTGAAAGGATATCTTGTTAGATAGATCTTTGTCATATTGAGTGTCCACCGGTACCCGGGCCAAGGGTATTCATTCCACCATTACCTTAGACATTATGTAGATTTAGAGGACCCATATTCGTGATGTAATCGGTATTTTTTTAAATGACTTTATGGAGTTTTAACATTAGTATCATTCAATATAGACACAATATTCCAACAAAAAAGATAGACTCAAACAATAGTACTAGAATATAACTCAATATTCATGCAAGACTCCAACAAAAGTCAAAAGATCCCAAACATGTAATAAAATTTCAAAAGATCCCAAACATGTAATCAATATTGTTGTGAGGCCCGAACCTGAGAAGGAGCCACTGACGGACGACACTGAACTGCATCCTCTATCATGAATGTTACGTCCTCGGGTGAATACGGTAGACCCCGAGCCTTCATATCTCGTAGACGACCCACAAGTATGTGAAGACGTTGCAATAAAAATAACAAGTTGTTATAAAACTAAAAAAATAAATACAAAGTAAGTTAAGGAATAGAAACAAACATACTCTAGAATTTGAAATGGGAACAAGTGGTAGACGGTATACCGGTAGGTGTAGTGCAATGGACATCGACCTGATGTAGGGATGACCACGGGCAGTGTACCATGGCATGTACCATGGCATGTATGCATCATCGACAAGCCAATGAAACTCTGGTCTCGTTCTAGGTCGATAACCCATCATCGACAAGCCAATGAAACTCTGGTCTCCATCGACAAGCCAATGAAACTCTGCATATGCATGGGGCACTGAAACACTCGTATATAGGAGCATATGAAAACTTCATATCACGTCCATTTTCTGAATGTTTCTCCTATAAGGGTGGAATTCGGGGCATGCGTGGTCTTCATGTACCCAAACTGTGGCAGGAAATTGATCCAATATATACGCCTCATCGATGTCGAATATTTGTATAATACCCCAACCACGTGATACAACATACTCCCCTACAAAGTCAAGAACCCGATCATCACACGGGATGAAACACACTTCTTTCACCCTAATCTGGTCTAATTGTGCTCGTAATGCTTGGACCCTCTATAGAATAATCGGCTGTGTATTCGGGATAAAAAGTATCGAAGACGTGCATGTCCATTCATGTGTGAATCCTCTACGGTTGCACATCCTAATGATGGGATATGTGCGTACATCCAAAACTATATGAAAAATAAATAAAGTTTAACTCATAAAATTATGTTTTGCTCAAAAAATGATATGAAACCATACTTGTAGAAGTGTAGTACAACCTTCCATCGTCTTCACAAGCTTCCTAGTAGCATCCCTCAAAGATCTATATAAAAATGCGAGTGTTTCAGTGCCCCATGCATATGCAGATGTCCTTCGATGATCTCGTACTAGGCCGATAACCCATGGTCGGAGCATGTTGGTAGATTTGTCGACTACAAAGGCCAACGAGATGAATAATAGCAAATATGTTGTAACACCCCAAATCCGCGGGACTCGGGATGCTACGGGCGAGACCTCACAGTGGGTCCCGACCCTTAGCTTGACAACAATTTCACCGGATCTTGCAACAAGACACAAATAAAGGCCAAAACAAAAATACATTTTTATGCAATGTAATGAGACCCGAAAGCATACAAAAAAAGACTTCAGCCGATATACAACACCAAAGGCCAAATGCCACCACGCGACATACAAAATACATGAACAATATACAAACTCGACTCTAACCAAAACTCACTCCTAAAATGTACGGAACCCCGGCTGCCCACTCTTCTGGATCTCTCGGTCGCATTCCTAACCTGCAACTTCAAGGTAATCTACAACATCGGTATAACACCGTTAGCTAATATTCGAGGCATTAGAATCAAGGTGAAAGACACAAACACAAGTAAATCATCATAAACACCCAATATACTCCAAAGCACACAAGTCTGGTTCATTATCTTATTAATATTAAGTCATATCCCGTTCTAATTCAACTTAGGTTTGTGACACGAGACCACCGTGGTCCCGCCTCGGTCCCTACTTACCGGCAAGGAATGATACTGATGCATCCGACCGTCTACCCGCACGGGATAGTCGCCGAGAACCTCCTAGACTCTCGCAAGAGCTAGGCAGATGATGTCACCGCCCGTTATCATACACTTGGGCCAAAATAATATAAGGTTGGTGGTCCTATTACCGGTTTAGTTATTTATTACATAAACAAAGCATACACACGCACCACCAAACACACATCAATGCTAATACGTAAATACTAGCTAGTAAGTCCGGAGACTTACTTGTCACAAACGCTCAACCCAAAAATATACGCATTCCGCTTCCCGTAGGAAGATACTCTCAGGCTGACCAAACGAGGAACAACATCAGCATCTATCTCTCATGCTAGAAGTCCTTAGACTTCTAGCCCAAATGACCTCTACAAGGTCGTATAACTCACATGCTAGGACAACTCGTTCCTAGTCTCAATGATCTCAACAACCATAAACTCGCAACCTCAAACCTCACAAACTCGCCTAGGTTTCACAAGCCATGATAGCATGAATTATAGTCTATATTTTAGGGTTTGTTTGGACGTTTTATCTTTCATAATCTGCATGTTTGTATGTACATTATGTGATTTTACTACCATTTCATCTACCTTTGCAAGAATCGAGGTCTACACCTAGTTTCGTTGTAATTGCAGGTAATATGGTACGTTTTGCATCAAAAAGGAGCAAAAGGAGTCAAGAGTCATTTGGAGCTACATCCAGGAAGCATAGCCATGGATTGAAGATTTACTTTGGAGCAAATTCGAGAGATTTTACATTCTGATCACCTCGGTTGACCAGAGATTCATCTCGACCGAGGCAATCCAGAGACGCCGACTCGACCGAGGCGAATACCTAGGACGCGGCGAGAATATTTTATTCTTGGAAGAGATCTTTTAATTTTGGAAAGTGATCTTATATTTTTTGGGCTGAGCTTCTGGAAGGAAGGAGATATGCAGAATCATATATTTTACCTATATTTATGGGATAATATCTTCTTAAGATTTATTATCTTTGGAGGTTTATTTTTCCTATAAAAAGGGTTGATTTTCTACAATTTGAGGAGGCTGCATACATCGATCGAGGCCGCATACAATCCGCTTACAGCTGGAAATACTCCATACACGCAGCAGTAGCATACTCCAATTTGGGAGTTGTCGAAGAACCTTTTTGAAGGTTGAAGGAAGATTGAAGATCATAGCTTTATAGCTTTTTGAAGGGTTTTGTAAGATTGTCTTCAATTCCCTCATTGATTGTCTTGTCTTGTTGGATTGCTATCCAAGGAACGTTTTTGTTGTGATATTTGATTCAGTTATTGAAGTCTTTTCATTAAATTCTTCTTTGTTCAAATATTCACCTTCTTCCATATATTTTAATACTTTCATTATGATGATGAGTGGCTAATTTCCTTGTGTGATTCTAGGGTGATTGGCTGAAGGTTGTGGGAAAAACAATGATAGAATAATCTTAGATTCCAGTAGGATCCTGAAAGTTCGAGTCTTTAACCTTAACCCTAAGCATCTCGTTCGGTTGATGAACATCTCGGCCGGGGTGGAATTCTTCTGACCGAGGTGACTTATCCGACCTAAAACAGAAAGTTAAGTGTTAGGGTTTGCTAAATCCTATTCTTATTACATCTTCCTGGTTCAATGCAAGCTTAGGATGAGACTTACCCGGTAATTCCTTGGTTTGTGTATTAACGATCATAAGTGTAGGTAATAAAGGTTTGTCCTTTATTGGGGTTTGAGTGTGCTTCCATCCCATCTTTGTGAGTTAGCCTGAGACTTACCCGGTAAAGGTTGATTCTATTCCCCTAGATGGTGTGTTAGTTTGAGGTTATAGTTCTTTATCTTGATTCCTTGAGACTTACCCGGTAATAGGAGTTACGGTTTAGGATTAGTGTGTAGTGAGACTTACCCGGTGATCTACTCCACTTTAGAAACACCTTCCCCACGCAAAAATCTCAGCTTTGTCCGCTTATCTATAGATCTTGAGTTGGAACCACAACTAGATGCTTTAATCCCTAGAATTGCATGTTTGCTTTATTTGACATCTTATTCATCTTTGATTGTATTGATTGCTCTTGTGGTTAGCATTGACATTAGCACACCGTATTGGACTTTGTTTCACCAAGTCCCTGTGATCGACCCCTGGAATTTTCTTGCTTTTACTACGATTGACCCGTACACTGCGGGTTCGCATCCTTGTTTTAAGCTTAAGTCTAGGGTTATAAATTTAAAGCTTGCACACACCGTTTGGAGCGAACAAGTTTTTGGCGCCGTTGCCGGGGACTTGGTCTAGACCGAGCCGGTACGGTTTGCTCTTGGGGCATTTGCCCCGTTTCATCTTACCACTCTACTTGAGTGACTTTTGCAGGTTCTTTCTTAGGTATATGCGAAGAGCCCGCGCTGGGAAGGAAATCGTTCCTTACGATCCCGAACCAGAAAAGACATACAAGCGACGCTTAAGAGAAGCGAAAATGGCCCAACAAGACGATCACGATCTTGCGGCCCAATTGAGAGAGACGCAGGAGCTGCTACGTCTCAGTAAAGAAGAGCTAAGGCAAGAGAAAGAAGAGAATCAAGCCAGGACTGCAGCAATCGAAGCTGAGATTGCAGCCATTCGGAACCAGATTCTACTTCGACCGATGCAGGATCCAGTAGTTGATCCTCGACCGATGCAGGATCCAGTAGTCGATCCTCGACCGAGGCAGATTCCAGCACCTGACGCCCCGGTCGATGTACATCAACCTCGGATACCAGTCCGAGGTGTTCTTCTTGCAGCAATCCCGCAAACCCTAGGTCAAAGGATGGACCCTAATCAGCAGCTGAGGCGTCCAGGGGTGAACCTAGGAGATCCAGCAGATCATGACTACGAACTTCGACCGCAAGTGCTAGCCATGATTCGCCAATGTCAATTCGGAGGGCTAGAGAAGGAGTCACCGCATCAACATCTTCAAAACTACGAGATCTTGATGGAGACCTTGCGACCTCCCAGAATTGAAAATAACAACTACAAGCTAAGACCTTTCTACTTTTCTCTTAAAGATAGAGCTCTTACTTGGTATCAATCTCTTCCTGCAGGAAATATCAGCACATGGGAAGAGATGACTACGGAATTCTTGACCAAATTCTTTCCCCCCTCAAAGACTGCTGAAATGAGAGGAAAGATCAATGCTTTCATCATGAAGGACAAGGAGAGCTTGTCCAAATCCTATTCTTATTATACCTTTCTGGTTCAAAGCAAGCTTAGGATGAGACTTACCCGGTAATTCCTTAGTTTGTATACCAACGATCATAAGTGTAGGTAATAAAGGTTTGTCCTTTATTGGGGTTTGAGTGTGCTTCCATCCCATCTTTGTGAGTTAGCCTGAGACTTACCCGGTAAAGGTTGATTCTATTCCCTTAGATGGTATGTTAGTTTGAGGTTATAGTTCTTTATCTTAATTCCTTGAGACTTACCCGGTAATAGGAGTTACGGTTTGGGATTAGTGTGTAGTGAGACTTACCCGGTGATCTACTCCACTTTAGAAACACCTTCCCCATGCAAAAATCTCAGCTTTGTCCGCTTACCTATAGATCTTGAGTTGGAACCACAACTAGATGCTTTAATCCCTAGAATTGCATGTTTGCTTATTTGACATCTTATTCATCTTTGATTGTATACTTGCTCTTGTGGTTAGCATTGACATTAGCATACCGTACTGGACTTTGTTTCACTAAGTCCCTGTGATCGACCCCTGGAATTTTCTTGCTTTTACTACGATTGACCCGTACACTGCGGGTTCGCATCCTTGTTTTAAGCTTAAGTCTAGGGTTATAAATTTAAAGCTTGCACACACCGTTTGGAGCGAACAAGTTTTTGGCGCCGTTGCCGGGGACAGTTCTGATATGTTTAAGTTGCTAAATGCTTTGTTTAAGTTGCTAAATACTTACAGGTTATTTGACTGAGAAAAACGTCGAAACCGAAAAAAAAACAAAATGGTTTTAAAAAAATTTTTGACCTCGACCGGGACAGTTCTGGCAAAACGAGGTGTTTCACCTCGGTTGAACCAAGAACACCTCGACCGAGGTGGGCGTAACAGAGAGTTTTCGAAAACGATTTTTGTGTTACTTATCTGGATATGATCTCAGTGAAGATTTTGTTTACCGACTGGATTTAAATTCTTTATATGTTTGAAATGTTTTATGATATGTTTAAGTTGCTAAATGCTTTGTTTAAAATTATTGGCATGTTTAATACTTTATTTTTATCCAAATTATGTTGAATTTGAAGGTTGACACCGCAGCATAAGTTCTCTCACGTTCTTCTTGGAAAGACCAAGGCAATTCATTCTTCTTCTTCTTCTTCTTCTTGATCATGCTTAGCCCCTCATATACATATTGCCTCCCTTTACCTATCCGGGAATTTGGAAGCAAGCGAAGTGGTGAAAGCAAGTCAAAAGTTGAGAAGTGGCCGAAAGTGAAAGTGTTAGAAAGCAATAATAGGTTTGGGGAAGTCAATCATGAAGATGAGTAACTCGGCACCATTCACATAGCCGGGTGTTTGTGTCTTGCCAAAGTCGGATTGAGCGATATTCCTAACGGGTCATGGTATGTGCATCAAGGGTTTGACGCATCTCGAGAAATTGATGATTGCGGATTTCCTAGGCTTCGGTTATTGTGCACCTCTGTCCATGCATCCCAAAAAGTAAAGTAAAAGAGAAAAAAGTGTGAAATAAGCAAAGCTTATTGGTGGAAGGTGTTGCAAGTCAAAGTGAAAGTGAAGTACATCCTTTTCCCGGATTCTAGCACCACATTACCTTACATACATCCCTACCCTACACGTTTCTTGACCTTTTCTTTTGGGAAGCCCTTGAGACCTTGAGCTTGTTGATTGACTTAGCGGTTTAAATCGGATTATACATGATTAATTTTGATAATTATGATTTATTATGCATTCTATGATTTTACGCAAAGATGAACAACTTTCCTATATTTATAAAATGTTTTGATCATATTGAGTTTTTAATTTCCAGGAAGTACTCTCTTAGAGTGATCTATGATAGTTGCACACCATAAAATGTTTTTGAAAGACTTTTCATTGATTTTCATGACTTATAATCCATTCTATCTTGATTTCTATATGAGGAACTTGCTTAGGGACAAGCAAGGGCTAAGTATGGGGTATTTTGATAGCATGAATTATAGTCTATATTTTGGGGTTTGTTTGGACGTTTTATCTTTCATAATCTGCATGTTTGTATGTACATTATGTGATTTTACTACCATTTCATCTACCTTTGCAAGAATCGAGGTCTACACCTAGTTTCGTTGTAATTGCAGGTAATATGGTACGTTTTGCATCAAAAAGGAGCAAAAGGAGTCAAGAGTCATTTGGAGCTACATTCAGGAAGCATAGCCATGGATTAAAGATTTACTTTGGACCAGTTTTGAGAGATTCTACATTCAGTTATGAGTCACCTCGGTTGACCAGAGATTCATCTCGACCGAGGCGATCCAGAGACGCCGACTCGACCGAGGCGAACACCTAGGACGCGGCGAGAATATTTTATTCTTGGCTGAGATCTTTTAAAATTGGAAAGTGATCTTATATTTTTGGGCTGAGCTTCTAGAAGGAAGGAGATATGCAGAATCATATATTTTACCTATATTTATGGGATAATATCTTCTTAAGATTTATTATCTTTGGAGGGTTATTTTTCCTATAAAAAGGGTTGGATTTTCCACAAATCCGATCATGCTTACAGGCTGCATACACCCGCTATCAGCGCAGCAGCCGCATCCTACTCCAATTTGGGAGATTCGAAGAACCTTTTTGAAGGTTGAAGGAAGATTTGAAGACTATAGCTTTATAGCTTTTTGGAGGGTTTTGTAAGATTGTCTTCAATTCCTTTCCTTGTTGTCTTGTCTTATTGGATCATTATCCAAGGAACGATTTTGTGTGATATTTGATTCAGTTATTGAAGTGTTTTCATTAAATTCTTCTTTGTTCAAATATTCACCTTCTTCCCATATATTTAATACTTTCATTATGATGATGAGTGGCTAATTTCCTTGTGTGATTTTAGGGTGATTGGCTGAAGGTTGTGGGAAAAACAATGATAGAATAATCTTAGATTCCAGTAGGATCCTGAAAGTTCGAGTCTTTAACCTTAACCCTAAGCATCTCGTTCGGTTGATGAACATCTCGGCCGGGGTGGAATTCTTCTGACCGAGGTGACTTATCCTATCCTAAACTGAGAGTTAAGTGTTAGAGTTTGCCAAATCCTATTCTTATTACACCTTTCTGGTTCAAAGCAAGCTTAGGATGAGACTTACCCGGTAATTCCTTAGTTTGTGTACCAACGATCATAAGTGTAGGTAATAAAGGGTTGTCCTTTATTGGGGTTTGAGTGTGCTTCCATCCCATCTTTGTGAGTTAGCCTGAGACTTACCCGGTAAAGGTTGATTCTATTCCCCTAGATGGTGTGTTAGTTTGAGGTTATAGTTCTTTATCTTAATTCCTTGAGACTTACCCGGTAATAGGAGTTACGGTTTAGGATTAGTGTGTAGTGAGACTTACCCGGTGATCTACTCCACTTTAGAAACACCTTCCCCACGCAAAAATCTCAGCTTTGTCCGCTTATCTATAGATCTTGAGTTGGAACCACAACTAGATGCTTTAATCCCTAGAATTGCATGTTTGCTTTATTTGACATCTTATTCATCTTTGATTGTATTGATTGCTCTTGTGGTTAGCATTGACATTAGCACACCGTATTGGACTTTGTTTCACCAAGTCCCTGTGATCGACCCCTGGAATTTTCTTGCTTTTACTACGATTGACCCGTACACTGCGGGTTCGCATCCTTGTTTTAAGCTTAAGTCTAGGGTTATAAATTTAAAGCTTGCACACACCGTTTGGAGCGAACAAGTTTTTGGCGCCGTTGCCGGGGACTTGGTCTAGACCGAGCCGGTACGGTTTGCTCTTGGGGCATTTGCCCCGTTTCATCTTACCACTCTACTTGAGTGACTTTTGCAGGTTCTTTCTTAGGTATATGCGAAGAGCCCGCGCTGGGAAGGAAATCGTTCCTTACGATCCCGAACCAGAAAAGACATACAAGCGACGCTTAAGAGAAGCGAAAATGGCCCAACAAGACGATCACGATCTTGCGGCCCAATTGAGAGAGACGCAGGAGCTGCTACGTCTCAGTAAAGAAGAGCTAAGGCAAGAGAAAGAAGAGAATCAAGCCAGGACTGCAGCAATCGAAGCTGAGATTGCAGCCATTCGGAACCAGATTCTACTTCGACCGATGCAGGATCCAGTAGTTGATCCTCGACCGATGCAGGATCCAGTAGTCGATCCTCGACCGAGGCAGATTCCAGCACCTGACGCCCCGGTCGATGTACATCAACCTCGGATACCAGTCCGAGGTGTTCTTCTTGCAGCAATCCCGCAAACCCTAGGTCAAAGGATGGACCCTAATCAGCAGCTGAGGCGTCCAGGGGTGAACCTAGGAGATCCAGCAGATCATGACTACGAACTTCGACCGCAAGTGCTAGCCATGATTCGCCAATGTCAATTCGGAGGGCTAGAGAAGGAGTCACCGCATCAACATCTTCAAAACTACGAGATCTTGATGGAGACCTTGCGACCTCCCAGAATTGAAAATAACAACTACAAGCTAAGACCTTTCTACTTTTCTCTTAAAGATAGAGCTCTTACTTGGTATCAATCTCTTCCTGCAGGAAATATCAGCACATGGGAAGAGATGACTACGGAATTCTTGACCAAATTCTTTCCCCCCTCAAAGACTGCTGAAATGAGAGGAAAGATCAATGCTTTCATCATGAAGGACAAGGAGAGCTTGTCCAAATCTTGGGAGCGGTTCAAGGATATCCTTTTGGATTGCCCACATCATGGGATTCCAAAGATCGAGTTGTTGGAGATCTACTTCAAAGGGCTGGACGGAAACACCCAGTTCAATCTCCAACTACTCTCCGCCGGTACATTCATGGATATGGCGGTTGACGAGGCTTGGGACTTCATTGAGAAGCAAGCCTTACATATGGAGAAGTATACCCACCAAGGAGCTGAAGGTGGAGTTAAAAGAGTCAACTTTCAAGAGACTCAACCCAACAACAACCAACTCACGTCCTTGAAGAACGACGTGAAGCAATTGAAGGAGCTATTGATGGCTCAAACTAAGAAGGAAGAGCAAGGGCAAAGGAACAACAACAACAACAACAACGGGTACCGTAACAACAACAACGGACCCCGAAACAACAACTACAACAACAATAGAGGATCCAATAGCAACAATTGGAGGGCGAATAACCAAAACAACGGTAACAATCATTCAAACTCCAACTCTAATGATTCCTCTAACCCTTTCCTCTCTTCTCCTTCTTCTTCTTCTACTCCATTGAAGAGCCAAGGGCAAGGATCAAGTTCGTCTCAGCCGGAAAAGAAGGACGCAGTCCTGGAGGCAATCTTGATCAAGCTTAGTGCTATGGAGAATTCTATGACTTTATTTTCGAGGGCCCAAAAGTCCTTCGAACAACAACTTGCTAATAGGGCGAATGAAGCGCCAAGAGATCTAGGGAAGCTTCCAGCAAAGATGGAAACTAACCCTAAGGGCCAGTGCATGGCCATCACGACGAGGAGTGGACTCAAAACTGCAGATCCAGTACCTCGCTCGACGCAGACCACCTCGGTCCAGATCCAGTCGAAGAACACCTCGACCGAGATGCCAACCGAGGCGGCGCAACAGAAAGCAGGAGGAACGACAGAAGCTTATGTTCCACCTCCTGCATATAAACCACCACTTCCATTCCCCCAGTCCAGAGCCAGAGCACATCTTGACAAGCACTTTGGTAAGTTCCTTGACTTGATGAATAAGCTACATATTAACATTCCTTTCCTTGATGCTATTCTAGGTATGCCCGCCTATGGGAAGTTCTTAAAAGAAATCTTATCAAGGAAGAGGAAGCTGGAGGATGTTGGTGAAGTTAGGATGACATCTAAGTCTTCGGAACTCATAAAGATCATGAAGGAGAAGATGCCACCTAAATTGAGAGATCCCGGCTCATTTTGCATTCCCATTCAAGTTGGGGATGTTACTTGTGAAGCCCTTTGCGATCTAGGAGCCAGCGTGAGCATCATCCCGCTGGAGCTATGCACTAAGATCGGTCTTGGAGAGCCCAAACCGGTCAAGTTCCGACTCTACATGGCGGATCGCTCCATCAACCATCCCGTGGGCATTTTGGAGGACGTTCCGGTCAAGTTAGGTAACTTCTATCTACCTATAGATTTTGTCGTACTTGACATTCCCGCAGATTATCCTGTTCCCATCATTCTCGGGAGGCCATTTCTAGCAACTTCGGGTTGCAATGTGGATTGCAAGAACGCCAAGTTGAAATTCAACGTTGGCGGCGATGAGGTGGAGTTCGCGCTACTTGCAGCCATGAAAGGGGAGCAACTAACTGATGATATCTTCAACATCTACGATGAAGAAGAATCAAGAGAATTGGTGAGCTCTATCCTTATTAATGACCCACTCGAAAGAGTTATAAGCTTCAGTTTAACGGAGGAAGGTATAGATGCTTCTTGTGATGCAGATATACGGAGCTTGAAGGCACTGGAAGAAGATCCAGGAGCTAAAACTGAGAAGCTAGTCCAGGAAACGAAGATTTCCAGCCTCGGACCCAGTAGCAGTACCTCGACCGAGGCACTTTCTGGACAGAGCGAGGCGTCTGAAGAACACCTCGGTCAACGCCTTTGCGCCTCGACCGAGGTCGACAGCGAGACGATTCAAACTGAGACTGCATCTAGTCCAGTTTCTGACACCACTCCACTGGAAAGAGGAAGCACAGATCCCTCTCAGAAAGCACCCCCAGTTGTGGAGCTTAAACAACTCCCTAGTCACTTGAGGTATATCTTTCTTGGGCCGGATTCTACTTATCCCGTTATTGTTAGTGCTTCCCTTTCCGATTCTGAATTAACTAAGCTATTGCATGTCCTGAGAAAGCATCGAAAAGCCATAGGTTACACCACGGATGATCTTATTGGCATTAAACCTTCTTTCTACATGCATAGAATTCTAATGGAGGATAATCATAAGACTTCACGGGAACCTCAAAGACGGTTAAATCCGATCATGAAAGAGGTTGTGAAGAAGGAAGTTCTTAAGTTGTTGGATGCAGGTATTATTTACCCTATCTCGGACAGCAAGTGGGTTAGCCCGGTGCATGTCGTTCCGAAGAAAGGAGGGATGACCGTTGTGACGAATAAGAACAACGAGTTGATCCCAACAAGGACCATTACGGGCTGGAGAGTTTGCATCGACTATAGGAAGCTGAACACGGCTACTAGGAAGGATCATTTTCCGCTTCCCTTCATTGATCAAATGCTCGAACGGTTGGCCCAGCATTCACACTTTTGCTACTTGGACGGATATAGTGGATTCTTCCAGATTCCTATCCATCCGGATGATCAGGAGAAGACCACTTTCACATGTCCTTGGGGGACGTTTGCCTACCGGAGGATGCCATTTGGATTGTGCAATGCACCAGCTACCTTCCAGCGATGCATGATGGCTATCTTCTCCGAGTACATTGAGGAGATCATGGAGGTATTTATGGATGATTTTTCTGTATATGGTTCCTCTTTTGATGATTGCCTATCTAACCTTTCTCTAGTGCTTAAAAGATGTGAAGACACTAACCTTGTTTTGAATTGGGAGAAGTGTCATTTTATGGTTAATGAAGGCATTGTGCTAGGACACCTCGTTTCTAATCGAGGTATTGAGGTCGATCGAGCTAAGATCGAGACTATTGAGAAACTCCCTCCTCCTTGTTCTGTTAAAGGTGTGAGGAGTTTTCTCGGGCATGCAGGATTCTACAGGAGATTCATCAAGGACTTCTCCAAGATTTCTAAACCTCTAACTAACCTCTTGAATAAAGATGTTGTTTTTGAGTTTTCGCAGGAGTGTCTTGATGCTTTTTACAGGATTAAGGAAGCGTTGATCTCCGCTCCCATAATCCAACCTCCTGATTGGACCTTGCCCTTTGAAGTCATGTGTGACGCTAGCGATGTAGCCGTAGGAGCGGTGCTCGGACAGAAGAAAGATGGACGGACCACCGCCATTTATTATGCTAGCAAGACACTAGATGAAGCACAACGCAACTACGCTACCACCGAGAAAGAATTATTGGCGGTTGTATATGCCTTCGAGAAGTTTCGTTCCTATCTAGTAGGGGCGAAAGTCATTGTCTACACCGACCATGCAGCCATTCGTTACTTATTGGCTAAGAAAGATGCAAAGCCGCGCCTTATTCGATGGATTCTCTTGCTTCAAGAGTTTGACCTAGAGATCCGCGATAAGAAGGGATCCGAGAATTCAGTTGCGGATCACCCCAGCCGGCTACCGGAATCCTCCCGCGAGACGGATAGCCCACCCATAGACGATTCATTCCCCGACGAGCACTTACACGTCTTGGAGCGTTTGATGGATCTACTTACTTCACCCCACGATGGAGGTGAAGTATGGGGTGAGGGAACCTCCTACCTCGTTTGAGACGCATCATGGTCCAGCTAGCGACCTTAAATCAAGCGCTTCTTGGGAGGCAACCCAAGGTATTGCTTTCTTTCCCGTTTTCTAGTCTAGTTTAGATAGTTTTTGTTTTTGCTTTGCTTTGCTTTGTTTTTGGCGTTCTGGACAGACAACAGGAAGGAGCACATCTGGATGGACAGAAGTTCGAGATTCTGAGAAGAAAGAGGCACCTCGGTCACTGTCAGAACACCTCGACCGAGTTGATTCTTGAAGCAACCGAGGCGACTAGGGTTTCTGCAGAACCACCTCGGTCCGTACCACCTCGGTCCAGTCGAGACCATCTCGACCGAGGTGACAGCAGACCTCGTGACAGTATAAAAAGAAAAAAAATTACAGTTTTCACTTTTTACCCCATTTCGACCGCGGCGACAGCATACCTCGTTCTCCTCCGTTTCTCGCTCGTTTTCGAAGATTTCTGCTTCCAAAACACGATTAAAGGGTAGAAGAGTCGATTGCAACTACAGATCTGCAAGAAATCTGAGTGTTTCGACCGAAACGAGGCGCAAAAAGGTTCGAAAACCCTAACTCCTCGTTTACTGCGTATTGGGCTTTGGTTGCCCTTGTTTTTGCTGAGGAAATCTATAAGTACCCCTTAGGAAGCATTTGTAGTGATTTTAGGGGGAAAAGAACTGAAATTCTGAGAATTGAAATCGCAACTGCTACGCCTCGGTCCGGTCGAACTGCATCTCGACCGAGGTGATTTCTGAGGCTTGTCAGTCAACCGAGGTGGTCTGACAGTGTGTTTGTGAAGATGAGTTCCGATCGCCGTTTAGCTCTGAGAGATAGATCTTCCCCTTCCCCTTCACCTTCCTCATCCCGTCCCTACCGCCCGGTTATCCACGAGAGATGCCGGGTAGACTACGAGAGGATAGTTGGACGTCCAGTCATCGCACCACGATTTCTGGATGTGTCAGCTTTTGACTGCCTAGGGTTAGATGCTGACCTTAGGAGGATGATTGCTACCGTTGGGCTAGATCAGTTCACTGAGATCCGAGCCCCAGCCTACATAGAGCCGACACTCGAGTTTGTTAGCTCCTTCTCCTACCTTCCCACAGACGGATCTGTGAAGTACCGGCTGATGAGCCGGAACTTCATAGTTCCATTAGAGATCTGGAGAGAGATCTTTGGCTTTCCTGCCCCCACCGCTGTAGACTTCCCCTCCCGATCAGTAGCTAGGGAGTTTTGGGGACAGATAGCCCACATTACCACACATGCAGACAGATGGCGCCCTGAAGATTCCAGGGAGAAAGTCATCTTTCACCCAGCTTTCAGACTTGCCCACAGGATTTTTAGTGAGATGCTTCTGGCGCGTACTGAGACGCCCCAGAAGATCAGACAGGGGGAGCTCTTTTCGCTTTACTGCATGGTCACAGGAGGTTTCCCGGACTTTGGCTTGCTCTTGGCAGAGGATCTGCACAAGATCAAGGCCAAAGGGAAGGGGGATATTTGCTGTGGAGGTCTAGTCACCCACATCGCCACTTACCACGGGATGGACCTCAGCGTGTGCACATTGGCGGCGGCTCCGAAGCCGCTGGGTCTGCAGGAGATGATCACGCGGAGGATTCTAGTTCCCCGTGGGTTGACCACTCCATACGTCGCCATGCCATGGGAGCGGACTGCACCTCAGGGCATCAGATGGTCTGCGCAGTTCTCTGTCTACGACCCACATTTCTGGCAGACAGCATGGGCTCCGCTTATGGAAGATCACAGAGAGGGAGCAGCTGCCGCTGCTGAGGCTGAGGAGGCTGCTGATGAGGATGATGACGACGACGAGACTATTGATGAGAGAGGAGGCGGCGTCCCGATGGACACAGGGACAGATACTGCTGGGATGAGCGCGCCTCCCATTATTGATCTAGATGAGGATGAGGAGGACACTGAGCCGGCGCCAGCTGAGACTTCTCCAGTCAGGCCCGCTAGGCGCAGGAGACAGAGAGTTAGGGACAGAGCAGCACACCGACGGATCGATGACCTGACGGATCAGGTTATTGACACTTATGCTGCACTTTCATTGGATATCCGGGAGATGCAGGAGCGGCAGCATCATCAGCACATGATGGCTCAGCTACAGTTCCAGCATGTCATGGGCTATCCCTATGATCCTACTCAGTTCCCCTACATTCCACCACCACCACCGGATCGAGACTACTGAGGAGCTGCAGGGTTTTATTTATTATATTTTTATGCAGTTCGGCTCTTTATCCGGTGAGTCCTCTTTCATTCAAACTTTTATTATACCCACTGGGACAGTGTGTCTCAAGTATGGGGTATTTGATGTACTTATTTGACTACGTGACTATTCGATGTATTATTTGACTTTTGATGTATTATATCGGATATTTTCATATTTATGCTTCATTCTGCATTTATATGTTTATCTGAGATTGCATGCATACTTACAGGTTATTTGATTGAGAAAAACGTCGAAACCGAAAAAAAAATGGTTTTAAAAAATTTTTTTGACCTCGACCGGGACAGTTCTGGCAAAACGAGGTGTTTCACCTCGGTTGAACCAAGAACATCTCGACCGAGGTGGCGTAACAGAAAGTTTTCGAAAACGATTTTGTGTTACTTATCTGGATATGATCTCAGTGAAGATCTTGTTTACCTGCTGTTTTTAAATTCTTTATGTGTTTGAAAGGTTTTATAATATGTTTAAGTTGCTAAATGCTTTGTTTGAAATTATTAGCATGTTTAATACTTTGTTTTTATCCAAATTATGTTGAATTTGAAGGTTGACACCGCAGGTTAAGTTCTCTCACATTCTTCTTGGAAAGACCAAGGCAATTCATTCTCTTCTTCTTCTTCTTCTTGATCATGCTTAGCCCCTCATATACATTTTGCCTCCCTTTACCTATCCGGGAATTTGGAAGCAAGCGAAGTGGTGAAAGCAAGTTAAAGTTGAAGGTGGCTGGAAGTGGAAGTGCTAGAAAGTAATTTTAGGTTTGGGGAAGTCAATCATGAAGATGAGTAACTCGGCACCATTCACATAGCCGGGTGTTTGTGTCTTGCCAAAGTCGGATTGAGCGATATTCCTATCGGGTCATGGTATGTGCATCAAGGGTTTGATGCATCTCGAGAAATTGATGATTGCAGATTTCCTAGGCTTCGGTTATTGTGCACCTCTGTCCATGCATCCCAAAAAGTAAAGTAAAAAAGTAAAAGAAAAAGAAAAAGTGTGAAATAAGCAAAGCTTATTGGTGGAAGGTGTTGTAAGTCGAAGTTGAAGTGAAGTTCATCCTTTTCCCGGATTCTAGCACCACATTACCTTACATACATCCCTACCCTACACGTTTCTTGACCTTTTCTTTTGAGAAGCCCTTGAGACCTTGAGCTTGATGATTGACTTAGCGGTTTAAATCGGATTATACATGATTAATTTTGATAATTATGATTTATTATGCATTCTATGATTTTATGCAAAGATGAACAACTTTCCTATATTTATAAAATGTTTTGATCATATTGAGTTTTTAATTTCCAGGAAGTACTCTCTTAGAGTGATCTATGATAGTTGCACACCATAAAAATATTTTTTTGAAAGACTTTTTCATTGATTTTCTTGACTTATAATCCATTCTATCTTGATTTCTATATGAGGAACTTGCTTAGGGACAAGCAAGGGCTAAGTATGGGGTATTTTGATAGCATGAATTATAGTCTATATTTTGGGGTTTGTTTGGACGTTTTATCTTTCATAATCTGCATGTTTGTATGTACATTATGTGATTTTACTACCATTTCATCTACCTTTGCGAGAATCGAGGTCTACACCTAGTTTCGTTGTAATTGCAGGTAATATGGTACGTTTTGCATCAAAAAGGATCAAAAGGAGTCAAGAGTCATTTGGAGCTACATTCAGGAAGCACAACCATGGATTAAAGATTTACTTTGGACCAGTTTTGAGAGATTCTACATTCAGTTATGAGTCACCTCGGTTGACCAGAGATTCATCTCGACCGAGGCGATCCAGAGACGCCGACTCGACCGAGGCGAACACCTAGGACGCGGCGAGAATATTTTATTCTTGGCTGAGATCTTTTAATTTTGGAAAGTGATCTTATATTTTTGGGCTGAGCTTCTGGAAGGAAGGAGATATGCAGAATCATATATTTCACCTATTTTTATGGGAATATATCTTCTTAAGATTTATTATCTTTGGAGGTTTATTTTCCTATAAAAAGGGTCGGATTTCCCATAATTCCGACATCCGCTTACAGCTGGAAACCCCGCTTACACCGAAATACAGGCTGCAGACATCGATTGCATCTCGCATACAAGCGCAGCAGCCGCATCCTACTCCAATTTGGGAGAGATTTGAAGAACCTTTTTGAAGGTTGAAGGAAGATTGAAGACCATAGCTTTATAGCTTTTTGGAGGGTTTTGTAAGATTGTCTTAAATTCCTTTCATTGATTGTCTTGTCTTGTTGGATTATTATCCAAGGAACGATTTTGTGTGATATTTGATTCAGTTATTGAAGTGTTTTCATTAAATTCTTCTTTGTTCAAATATTCACCTTCTTCCCATATATTTAATACTTTCATTATGATGATGAGTGGCTAATTTCCTTGTGTGATTCTAGGGTGATTGGCTGAAGGTTGTGGGAAAAACAATGATAGAATAATCTTAGATTCCAGTAGGATCCTGAAAGTTCGAGTCTTTAACCTTAACCCTAAGCACCTCGTTCGGTTGATGAACATCTCGGCCGGGGTGGAATTCTTCTGACCGAGGTGACTTATCCGACCTAAAACAGAAAGTTAAGTGTTAGAGTTTGCCAAAACCTATTCTTATTACACCTTTCTGGTTCAAAGCAAGCTTAGGATGAGACTTACCCGGTAATTCCTTAGTTTGTGTACCAACGATCATAAGTGTAGGTAATAAAGGTTTGTCCTTTATTGGGGTTTGAGTGTGCTTCCATCCCATCTTTGTGAGTTAGCCTGAGACTTACCCGGTAAAGGTTGATTCTATTCCCTTAGATGGTGTGTTAGTTTGAGGTTATAGTTCTTTATCTTAATTCCTTGAGACTTACCCGGTAATAGGAGTTACGGTTTAGGATTAGTGTGTAGTGAGACTTACCCGGTGATCTACTCCACTTTAGAAACACCTTCCCCACGCAAAAATCTCAGCTTTGTCCGCTTATCTATAGATCTTGAGTTGGAACCACAACTAGATGCTTTAATCCCTAGAATTGCATGTTTGCTTTATTTGACATCTTATTCATCTTTGATTGTATTGATTGCTCTTGTGGTTAGCATTGACATTAGCACACCGTATTGGACTTTGTTTCACCAAGTCCCTGTGATCGACCCCTGGAATTTTCTTGCTTTTACTACGATTGACCCGTACACTGCGGGTTCGCATCCTTGTTTTAAGCTTAAGTCTAGGGTTATAAATTTAAAGCTTGCACACACCGTTTGGAGCGAACAAGTTTTTGGCGCCGTTGCCGGGGACTTGGTCTAGACCGAGCCGGTTTCGGTTTGCTTTCGGGGCTATTACCCCTGTTGCTACTAACTACTCTTTCTATGAGTTTTGTAGTTTTTAGGATTTCTGATGACTATATTTGATCCAGCCTGGATAGCAAGACAAAGTGCTAGGGCGGACCATTATGAATACTTGGAGGAGAAGTACTCCTTCTATTGGTTCAACAATGAATGGGAAAGAGAAGAGGCCATTCAACATGAACTTGCGATATGGGATGAGAAGAATGTCCCTAAAAACATTTATGAGCAACCTTTTGAAGACTCTCTCGAATCAAGATTGGAGAAGTTGATGAAGAAGGTGGAGGAGCTCAAGGAAAGCACCATATCCTATGCTAAGCCGGAAGAGGAGCATAAGGAAGTGTTACACTTTCCAAGCATTCCTCTGGTCGGACCGGAAGCTTCTCCTGAAGTTTTTGTGGAAGAGGAGGATGTGGAGGATCTCGATCCGACTGTTGAGACCTCGGCCGAGGTGGAAGAGATCTCGACCGAGATGGAAGAAGAATATGAAGATGCAGAGAACCTTGGCCAAATTACTGAGATTGTGGTCAAGGTGGAAGAAAGACCAGCAGAACTAAGAGAGATTTCGTGGGTGGATTATCAACCCAACACGAAACTTGTCTCAAGCTTTGGAGAACTTTACAAGGTACATTCTCTTACTCCATTCGAATTCCCTATTAAAATTTCTGAATTTTTCAGGAAAGCACCGGAGAGTTGGAGGTCTCTTCCGAAAGAACCTCCTAAGATCAAGATGAAATCTCTCTTGAAATTGTTGGAGGAAGATGCTCCTTGGATTATAAGGAGTGAAGTTAACAAGCGCTTCACCGCTAAGGCAACGAAGTGTTATTTGTTCAAGTATGGGGTCCCTCGCATGCTCAGGACCCTGTACCATCCCCAAGCTAGGGATGGAGAAGCCACTAGGATTCTCGAGAAACTGTTTTCTCGATCGAGAAAAGGATGGGACGAAAGACCAAGTTATGTCCCACGGAAAAAGAGGAAGACCGGTAGGATTCCGGTGAGGGCCAAACCGTACAAGCTTGTACGTAGGAGATCTTACCATTTGCCGGTGAAATTAGGAACCGGAACCTTTTTGGAAGAATTTTATGATGGATGTGATGAGCACTCCATGGTGTTCAAGGTACATTGAGTAATTCTATGGAGAAGGGTCCAGCTAGCGACCTTAAATCAAGCGCTTCTTGGGAGGCAACCCAAGGTATTGCTTTCTTTCCCGTTTTCTAGTCTAGTTTAGATAGTTTTTGTTTTTGCTTTCCTCTAGACAACAACCAGGTATTCCAAAAGGAAGGATCACAGTTCAGGAGCTACACTAGAAGAACGAAGTTTCGAGAAGTTGAGGAAACGAGCTTTACTGAGATACATCTCGGGGACTGTCAGAACACCTCGACCGAGATGTACTTCGCCAACCGAGATGGTCTTATCTGGGAGCTGTTTCTTACTTCTTCATGCAGTTTAGCTATGTTCGGTGCGTATCCTGTCCTTAGACTTATTTCGACCCACTGGGACAGTGTGTCCCAAGTGTGGGGTGTTTATGTAATATTTGATATTTTATGCTTCAGTTGCTTCTACATGTTTATCTGAGATTTCATGCATACTTACAGGTTATTTGATTGAGAAAAACGTCGAAACCGAAAAAAAAAAGGGTTTTAAAAAAAAAAAAAAAAAATTTTCGACCTCGACCGGGACAGTTCTGGCAAAACGAGGTGTTTCACCTCGGTTGAACCAAGAACATCTCGACCGAGGTGGGTTAACTGAGAGTTTTCGAAAACGATTTTTGTGTTACTTATCTGGATATGATCTCAGTGAAGATCTTGTTTACCTACTGTTTTTAAATTCTTTGTGTGTTTGAAAGGTTTTATAATATGTTTAAGTTGCTAAATGCTTTGTTTGAAATTATTGGCATGTTTAATATTTTGTTTTTATCCAAATTATGTTGAATTTGAAGGTTGACACCGCAGGTTAAGTTCTCTCACATTCTTCTTGGAAAGACCAAGGCAATTCATTCTCTTCTTCTTCTTCTTCTTGATCATGCTTAGCCCCTCATATACATTTTGCCTCCCTTTACCTATCCGGGAATTTGGAAGCAAGCGAAGTGGTGAAAGCAAGTTAAAGTTGAAGGGGCTGGAAGTGAAGTGTTAGAAAGTAATTCTAGGTTTGGGGAAGTCAATCATGAAGATGAGTAACTCGGCACCATTCACATAGCCGGGTGTTTGTGTCTTGCCAAAGTCGGATTGAGCGATATTCCTATCGGGTCATGGTATGTGCATCAAGGGTTTGATGCATCTCGAGAAATTGATGATTGCAGATTTCCTAGGCTTCGGTTATTGTGCACCTCTGTCCATGCATCCCAAAAAGTAAAGTAAAAAAGTAAAAGAAAAAGAAAAAGTGTGAAATAAGCAAAGCTTATTGGTGGAAGGTGTTGCAAGTCAAAGTGGAAGTAAAGTTCATCCTTTTCCCGGATTCTAGCACCACATTACCTTACATACATCCCTACCCTACACGTTTCTTGACCTTTTCTTTTGGGAAGCCCTTGAGACCTTGAGCTTGTTGATTGACTTAGCGGTTTAAACTGGATTATACATGATTAATTTTGATAATTATGATTTACTATGCATTCTATGATTTTATGCAAAGATGAACAACTTTCTTATATTTATAAAATGTTTTGAGCATATTGAGTTTTTAATTTCAGGAAGTATCCTCTTAGAGTGATCTATGATGGTTGCACACCATAAAATGTTCTTGAAGGACTTTTCATTGATTTTCTTGACTTATAATCCATTCTATCTTGTCTTTTATATGAGGAACTTGCTTGGGGACAAGCAAGGGCTAAGTATGGGGTATTTTGATAGCATGAATTATAGTCTATATTTTAGGGTTTGTTTGGACGTTTTATCTTTCATAATCTGCATGTTTGTATGTACATTATGTGATTTTACTACCATTTCATCTACCTTTGCAAGAATCGAGGTCTACACCTAGTTTCGTTGTAATTGCAGGTAATATGGTACGTTTTGCATCAAAAAGGAGCAAAAGGAGTCAAGAGTCATTTGGAGCTACATCCAGGAAGCATAGCCATGGATTGAAGATTTACTTTGGAGCAAATTCGAGAGATTTCACATTCTGATCACCTCGGTTGACCAGAGATTCATCTCGACCGAGGCAATCCAGAGACGCCGACTCGACCGAGGCGAATACCTAGGACGCGGCGAGAATATTTTATTCTTGGAAGAGATCTTTTAATTTTGGAAAGTGATCTTATATTTTTTGGGCTGAGCTTCTGGAAGGAAGGAGATATGCAGAATCATATATTTTACCTATATTTATGGGATAATATCTTCTTAAGATTTATTATCTTTGGAGGTTTATTTTTCCTATAAAAAGGGTTGATTTTCTACAATTTGAGGAGGCTGCATACATCGATCGAGGCCGCATACAATCCGCTTACAGCTGGAAATACTCCATACACGCAGCAGTAGCATACTCCAATTTGGGAGTTGTCGAAGAACCTTTTTGAAGGTTGAAGGAAGATTGAAGATCATAGCTTTATAGCTTTTTGAAGGGTTTTGTAAGATTGTCTTCAATTCCCTCATTGATTGTCTTGTCTTGTTGGATTGCTATCCAAGGAACGTTTTTGTTGTGATATTTGATTCAGTTATTGAAGTCTTTTCATTAAATTCTTCTTTGTTCAAATATTCACCTTCTTCCATATATTTTAATACTTTCATTATGATGATGAGTGGCTAATTTCTTTGTGTGATTCTAGGGTGATTGGCTGAAGGTTGTGGGAAAAACAATGATAGAATAATCTTAGATTCCAGTAGGATCCTGAAAGTTCGAGTCTTTAACCTTAACCCTAAGTATCTCGTTCGGTTGATGAACATCTCGGCCGGGGTGGAATTCTTCTGACCGAGGTGACTTATCCGACCTAAAACAGAAAGTTAAGTGTTAGAGTTTGCTAAATCCTATTCTTATTTCACCTTTCTGGTTCAATGCAAGCTTAGGATGAGACTTACCCGGTAATTCCTTAGTTTGTGTATTAACGATCATAAGTGTAGGTAATAAAGGTTTATCCTTTATTGGGGTTTGAGTGTGCTTCCATCCCATCTTTGTGAGTTAGCCTGAGACTTACCCGGTAAAGGTTGATTCTATTCCCTTAGATGGTGTGTTAGTTTGAGGTTATAGTTCTTTATCTTGATTCCTTGAGACTTACCCGGTAATAGGAGTTACGGTTTAGGATTAGTGTGTAGTGAGACTTACCCGGTGATCTACTCCACTTTAGAAACACCTTCCCCACGCAAAAATCTCAGCTTTGTCCGCTTATCTATAGATCTTGAGTTGGAACCACAACTTGATGCTTTAATCCCTAGAATTGCATGTTTGCTTTATTGGCTTCTTATTCATCTTTGATTGTGTTAAATTGCTCTTGTGGTTAGCATTGACATTAGCATACCGTGTTGACTTTGTTTCACCAAGTCCCTGTGATCGACCCCTGGAATTTTCTTGCTTTTACTACGATTGACCCGTACACTGCGGGTTCGCATCCTTGTTTTAAGCTTAAGTCTAGGGTTATAAATTTAAAGCTTGCACACACCGTTTGGAGCGAACAAGTTTTTGGCGCCGTTGCCGGGGATCGGTTTAGGCCGAATTCGGTTATCGGTTGTCAAGCTTGGGAGCTTTGCTCTTGTTATTTGATATCTCTTTTGAGTGTTCTTGCAGGTTTGTGTTCTTAGGTACATACGAAGTTCTTGTTCCGGCAACGGAACATAGTTTCGCCAAAGAACAAGTTTTTGGCGCCGTTGCCGGGGACTTGGTCTAGACCGAGCCGGTACGGTTTGCTTTCGGGGCGCTTGCCCCTGTTGCTACTAACTACTCTTTCTATGAGTTTTGTAGTTTTCAGGATTTCTGATGGCTATGTTTGATCCAGCCTGGATAGCAAGACAAAGTGCTAGGGCGGATCATTATGAATACTTGGAGGAGAAGTACTCCTTCTATTGGTTCAACAATGAATGGGAAAGAGAAGAGGCCATTCAACATGAACTTGCGATATGGGATGAGAAGAATGTCCCTAAAAACATTTATGAGCAACCTTTCGAAGACTCTCTCGAATCAAGATTGGAGAAGTTGATGAAGAAGGTGACGGAGCTCAAGGAAAGCACCCTATCCTATGCTAAGCCGGAAGAGGAGCATAAGGAAGTGTTGCACGTTTCGAGCATACATCCAGTCAAACCAGAAGTTTCTCCTGAAGCTTTAGAGGGAGAAGATGTGGAAGATCTCGATCTGACTGTTGAGACCTCGGTCGAGGTGGAAGTAACCTCGGTCGAGATGAAAGAAGAACCTGCAGAACCGGAAGAGGCAGATGCAGAAGACTTTGGCCAAATTACTGAGATTGTGGTCAAGGTGGAAGAAAGACCAGCTGAACTGAGAGAGATTTCGTGGGTGGATTATCAACCCAACACGAAACTTGCCTCAAGCTTTGGAGAACTTTGCAAGGTACGTTCTCCTACTTCATTTGAATTCCCTATTAATATTTCTGAATTTTTCAGGAAGACACCGGAGAGTTGGAGGTCTCTTCCGAAAGAACCTCCTAAGATCAAGATGAAACCTCCCTTGAAACTGTTGGAGGAAGATACTCCTTGGATTATAAGGAGTGAAGTTAGCAAGCACTTCACCGTTAAGGCGATGAAGTGTTTCTTGTTCAAGTATGGGGTCCCTCGCATGCTCAGGACCCTGTACCATCCCCAAGTTCTAGATGGGGAAGCTGCTATGATTCTCGAGAAACTGTTTTCTCGATCCAGGAAAGGATGGGACACGAGGGTAGATTATGTCCCATTGAAGTGCAGGAAATCTAGAAGAATTCCGGTGAGAATCAAACCGTACAAGCTTGTACGTGGGAGATCTTACCATTTGCCGGTGAAATTAGGAACCGGAACCTTTTTGGAAGACTCTTATGATGGATGTGATGAGCACTCCACAACGTTCGAAGTGCATTGAGTAATTCTATGGAGAAGGGTCCAGCTAGCGACCTTAAATCAAGCGCTTCTTGGGAGGCAACCCAAGGTATTGCTTTCTTTCCCGTTTTCTAGTTTAGTTTAGATAGTTTTTGTTTTTGCTTTCCTCTAGACAACAACCAGGTATTCCAAAAAGGAAGGATCACAGTTCAGGAGCTACACTGGAAGAACAAAATTTCGAGAAGTTGAGGAAACGAGCTTTACTGAGATACATCTCGGGGACTGTCAGAACACCTCGACCGATATGTGCTTCGCCAACCGAGATGGTCTTATCTTGGAGCTGTTTCTTACTTCTTCATGCAGCTTAGCTATGTTCGGTGAGTATCCTGTCCTTAGACTTTTATTATACCCACTGGGACAGTGTGTCTCAAGTATGGGGTATTTGATGTACTTATTTGACTACGTGACTATTCGATGTATTATTTGACTTTTGATGTATTATATCGGATATTTTCATATTTATGCTTCATTCTGCATTTATATGTTTATCTGAGATTGCATGCATACTTACAGGTTATTTGATTGAGAAAAACGTCGAAACCGAAAAAAAAATGGTTTTAAAAAATTTTTTTGACCTCGACCGGGACAGTTCTGGCAAAACGAGGTGTTTCACCTCGGTTGAACCAAGAACATCTCGACCGAGGTGGCGTAACAGAAAGTTTTCGAAAACGATTTTGTGTTACTTATCTGGATATGATCTCAGTGAAGATCTTGTTTACCTGCTGTTTTTAAATTCTTTATGTGTTTGAAAGGTTTTATAATATGTTTAAGTTGCTAAATGCTTTGTTTGAAATTATTAGCATGTTTAATACTTTGTTTTTATCCAAATTATGTTGAATTTGAAGGTTGACACCGCAGGTTAAGTTCTCTCACATTCTTCTTGGAAAGACCAAGGCAATTCATTCTCTTCTTCTTCTTCTTCTTGATCATGCTTAGCCCCTCATATACATTTTGCCTCCCTTTACCTATCCGGGAATTTGGAAGCAAGCGAAGTGGTGAAAGCAAGTTAAAGTTGAAGGTGGCTGGAAGTGGAAGTGCTAGAAAGTAATTTTAGGTTTGGGGAAGTCAATCATGAAGATGAGTAACTCGGCACCATTCACATAGCCGGGTGTTTGTGTCTTGCCAAAGTCGGATTGAGCGATATTCCTATCGGGTCATGGTATGTGCATCAAGGGTTTGATGCATCTCGAGAAATTGATGATTGCAGATTTCCTAGGCTTCGGTTATTGTGCACCTCTGTCCATGCATCCCAAAAAGTAAAGTAAAAGAAAAAGTGTGAAATAAGCAAAGCTTATTGGTGGAAGGTGTTGCAAGTCAAAGTGGAAGTAAAGTTCATCCTTTTCCCGGATTCTAGCACCACATTACCTTACATACATCCCTACCCTACACGTTTCTTGACCTTTTCTTTTGGGAAGCCCTTGAGACCTTGAGCTTGTTGATTGACTTAGCGGTTTAAACTGGATTATACATGATTAATTTTGATAATTATGATTTACTATGCATTCTATGATTTTATGCAAAGATGAACAACTTTCTTATATTTATAAAATGTTTTGAGCATATTGAGTTTTTAATTTCAGGAAGTATCCTCTTAGAGTGATCTATGATGGTTGCACACCATAAAATGTTCTTGAAGGACTTTTCATTGATTTTCTTGACTTATAATCCATTCTATCTTGTCTTTTATATGAGGAACTTGCTTGGGGACAAGCAAGGGCTAAGTATGGGGTATTTTGATAGCATGAATTATAGTCTATATTTTAGGGTTTGTTTGGACGTTTTATCTTTCATAATCTGCATGTTTGTATGTACATTATGTGATTTTACTACCATTTCATCTACCTTTGCAAGAATCGAGGTCTACACCTAGTTTCGTTGTAATTGCAGGTAATATGGTACGTTTTGCATCAAAAAGGAGCAAAAGGAGTCAAGAGTCATTTGGAGCTACATCTAGGAAGCATAGCCATGGATTGAAGATTTACTTTGGAGCAAATTCGAGAGATTTTACATTCTGATCACCTCGGTTGACCAGAGATTCATCTCGACCGAGGCAATCCAGAGACGCCGACTCGACCGAGGCGAATACCTAGGACGCGGCGAGAATATTTTATTCTTGGAAGAGATCTTTTAATTTTGGAAAGTGATCTTATATTTTTTGGGCTGAGCTTCTGGAAGGAAGGAGATATGCAGAATCATATATTTTACCTATATTTATGGGATAATATCTTCTTAAGATTTATTATCTTTGGAGGTTTATTTTTCCTATAAAAAGGGTTGATTTTCTACAAATCCAACATCACGCTATACCGTCGATCAGGGTTTATACGACGCAGCAGCAGTAGCATACTCCAATTTGGGAGTTGTCGAAGAACCTTTTTGAAGGTTGAAGGAAGATTGAAGATCATAGCTTTATAGCTTTTTGAAGGGTTTTGTAAGATTGTCTTCAATTCCCTCATTGATTGTCTTGTCTTGTTGGATTGCTATCCAAGGAACGTTTTTGTTGTGATATTTGATTCAGTTATTGAAGTCTTTTCATTAAATTCTTCTTTGTTCAAATATTCACCTTCTTCCATATATTTTAATACTTTCATTATGATGATGAGTGGCTAATTTCCTTGTGTGATTCTAGGGTGATTGGCTGAAGGTTGTGGGAAAAACAATGATAGAATAATCTTAGATTCCAGTAGGATCCTGAAAGTTCGAGTCTTTAACCTTAACCCTAAGTATCTCGTTCGGTTGATGAACATCTCGGCCGGGGTGGAATTCTTCTGACCGAGGTGACTTATCCGACCTAAAACAGAAAGTTAAGTGTTAGGGTTTGCTAAATCCTATTCTTATTACATCTTCCTGGTTCAATGCAAGCTTAGGATGAGACTTACCCGGTAATTCCTTGGTTTGTGTATTAACGATCATAAGTGTAGGTAATAAAGGTTTGTCCTTTATTGGGGTTTGAGTGTGCTTCCATCCCATCTTTGTGAGTTAGCCTGAGACTTACCCGGTAAAGGTTGATTCTATTCCCCTAGATGGTGTGTTAGTTTGAGGTTATAGTTCTTTATCTTGATTCCTTGAGACTTACCCGGTAATAGGAGTTACGGTTTAGGATTAGTGTGTAGTGAGACTTACCCGGTGATCTACTCCACTTTAGAAACACCTTCCCCACGCAAAAATCTCAGCTTTGTCCGCTTATCTATAGATCTTGAGTTGGAACCACAACTAGATGCTTTAATCCCTAGAATTGCATGTTTGCTTTATTTGACATCTTATTCATCTTTGATTGTATTGATTGCTCTTGTGGTTAGCATTGACATTAGCACACCGTATTGGACTTTGTTTCACCAAGTCCCTGTGATCGACCCCTGGAATTTTCTTGCTTTTACTACGATTGACCCGTACACTGCGGGTTCGCATCCTTGTTTTAAGCTTAAGTCTAGGGTTATAAATTTAAAGCTTGCACACACCGTTTGGAGCGAACAAGCCACTACATGACATTCTCTCTAAGTTATGCTAGATCTAACCTAGCATGATACTAAAGCTTAATATAACTAGATCAAGGGAAGAGATACTCATACGACGTCAAAAGACGGAAATTGATCAACGGATGTTGACTTGGACTCGTTCGGCCATTACGGGGTCGTTCCCGAACCTAGCACCAAAACTAGACAAATTTAGCTCGTACGCTAAATTTGAACGGGAATATATAAAATATATAAAACTAAGGAAAACTCGATTTCAAAAGCCCACGTTAAAACCCGCAAAACTCCTCCGGGGCAAAATACGTACATCACAACCTGCATCATAAGCCTGCAATCCAAATCTCCGGGCCGTAAATACGGACTCAAGAACTTAAGCCATTTCCGAAAATAACTTTTGGTCAAAACTATAAAATATATTCCAGCAGGGCATAAAAATCAAATTCCAGAAACTTGGGCCATTATTCCAAAATTAAATCTGTAGGGGCATATTTGCATAAATTTAGAAACATGGGCCAAAGCTGCAAATACAAAGTAAGGGTGCAATATTGTAATTACATAGAAAATAGGTAGGGCCCGATTAAAATAACCCAAAAGGGTTCTTTCTAATCGGATTGTGATGGTACACTGGGAGGAGAACTCAACAACGCCGACGGCTTTGCGTTGGCTTCCGCAGGGTTTGTGCAGGCAGGGCACGACGAGGGCGGAGGTTGTCAATGGCGGCAAAGGCAGGGGCTGTGCAGGGGCTCCGACGATGGTTCCTTGAAGGCAACGCAAGCGAAGACGGCGGCAGAGCTTGCCAATGGAGCTCCTCGACAGAACTAGGGCAACGAAGGCGAGATTGGGCTTCTCTAGCTCTTCTCTGGTGGCTTGACAGAGGCTCGAGAAGAAGCGATGCAGGGGGAGTGTTGTAGATCATCCGGTGGTGAAGCTGACATGAGAAGATAGAAGGAGGAGCGAGGGAGCTTGTACGTGTTGAGTTTCGAGTTGCAGAGAAGGGCTAACCTGGTGAGGGTGTGTGGTTGACGGTTCTTGTAGGGGTTCAAAAGGTGAGCCTAGAGGTGATTGCAGCAAGGAGAAGGGGTGGTGGTGTTGCTTCCATGTAACAGAAGGTAGGAGGATGAAAGCTTGAGTACGTTTGAGATGAATTCACTCTCTGATTATTGTATTGATATGGTGAGTGCAGTATATATATTACATTAAGAGAAGATAACTCCTAACAATCAGATCCTATTTACATGGGATAAATGAGAGAGTGGAGAGATTATAATTAGCTACTAATTAAGAACTGCTTTGACTGAGTGTATACACGTTATTACCCCCCGCAAGCCCAAGGGAAGCTCTGACTTGGAGCTTGGTTCGAAGGACAGACAAACGGTCTTTGTACAATGGTTTGGTGAAGATGTCGGCCAATTGATCAACGGAGGACACATGACGGATCTTCAACTCACCGGATTCTATTTGCTCCCGAACAAAGTGGAAATCGAGCCTGATGTGTTTTGATCGAAACTGATGACCGGATTTTTGCACATGAATATTGCGCCTACGTTGTCACATAGGAGGATGGGAGGGGAGCTGACTTTGACATGAAGGTCGTGAAGGAGTTGTTGTAGCCACATGAGCTCAGCGGCGGTGTAGGAAAGGGCTCGGTACTCGGCCTCGGGGATGGAACGAGCGACAACCTTCTATTTCTTGGAAGTCCAGCTTATCAGATTGTGGCCATGGAAGATAGTGAAACCATACTGTGAGCGGCTGTCATCGAGGTCGGAGAGCCACCCAGCATCAGAGTAGGCAATGAGGGAAGAAAATGAGGTTGGTTGAAAGTGCAGGTTGTGATGAGTGGTTCCATTCAAGTACCTGAGTATGCGTTTAACCGCTTGCGAGTGAAGAGTGGTCGGTGATTGCATGAATTGACAAACTCGACTAACCACAAAAGAAATGTCTGGATGAGTAATGGTGGCATACTGGAGGGAGCCAACGGTCCTACGGTATAGGGTCGGGTTGAGGAAATGCTCACCGTCACGACATAGACGAGTTGAAGGGTCGGCTGGGGTGGAGATTGGATTGGAATTGGACATATTGACATGAGAAATAATGTCGCGAATGTAGTTGGATTGGGAAAGGGTGATACCTATTGGTGTTTGGCTGATTTGGAGGCCTAGAAAGAAGTGAAGATCACCCAGCTCCTTGAGTGCAAAGGTACGGTGAAGGGTGGTGGTGAAGGAGCGGATAAGATCATGGTTGTTGCCTGTGATTATCAAGTCATCCACGTAGACTAGGACATAGATGATGTTTGTTGCGGTCTTGTGGACGAACAAGGAAGTGTCCGATTGACATGCCCGGAAACCATTGTTGACTAGATACGTTTTGAGTTTGGTAAACCAAGCTCGGGGAGCCTATTTGAGGCCATATAGAGCTTTGTGCAACTGACAAACATGAGTGGGGCCAGACTGGTCTTCAAAGCCTTTTGGTTTCTCCATGTAGAAACCTTCAGTTAAGTCACCATTGAGAAAGGCATTTTTGATATCGAGCTGTTTAATATGCCACCCATTTGATAGAGCCAAAGATAGAACGAGCCGAATTGTGGTTGGTTTAATGACGGGACTGAATGTGTCGAAGAAATCAACTCCCTCTTCTTGGCCGAAACCTTTCACGACCAACCGAGCTTTGTACCGTTCTATCTTGCCATCCGAGTGTTTCTTTATCTTGAAAATCCATTTGCAACCAACAAGATTAGAGTGTCTAGGACGGGGGACAATAGACCAAGTGTTATTCCTCATTAAAGCATCGTATTCCTCCTTCATCGCTAGTCGCCAACATTCATGTTTTAGGGCTTGGGATAATGTGTTTGGCTCAAGCGTGGGAGCTGGTAGAATAGCAGCGGAAAAGGACTTGGGTTTGAGGTTGTTGGTGCGGGCCCTAGTGGTCATGGGATGAACATTGGTTGGGGCAGGTCGGAAGTAGCTCGGTGTGGTTGGTTGGGTGGGTTGTTTAGCTTGTGAGCTCACTATATGCTGTTGATATCTAGGGGATGGGGTAGGAGAGACAGACGGAGTGGAGAGTTGAGTGGGAGGGTTAACCGGCGGTGGCTCCTGAGCATAGGCAAGGTCAAGGAGGGCTGTAGTTGCAGGTGAGGGTTGTTGTGGGGTAGGTGGACATGAGCAGGGGTGATGTTGCACTGCATAGGGATATATGTCATCATTAAATACCACATGACGGGATATATAAATGCGAGACGTTTCTTTATGAAAGCATAGTGATAACACGATTTATGATGTTAGATTAGGCACTCATTTAGATAGTTTTCCCGCTCATTCATGCATGGTTTAGCACTAGTTCATGACGTTTGCACTCAATTCGTGTATTTTATCGAGATAGATGTCTACACGGGCTTTTGCATGCTTTGTAGGTATTTTGGGAGCTTTAGGAGCTTAATCGATACATTTGAGGATCATTCCTCGAGATGACACACCTTCGGACTCATTGGGAAGCAAGCTAGGAGCTAAGGAGGACACATGGGACCTTGTTGGTGCATGTCTTGCACCAAATTGAGGCTTGATGATCCAAAACAAGTTGAGGCACCAAAACCACGGCCAGTGGGACTTCCACGGGCGTGGAAATGGGCCGTGGTTTTCCCCATACAGCTGTGACAGTTGTCCCACGATCTTCATGGCCGACTCTTGCAATTTGTTGAGGATATAAGGTGGTCCTGCAGGCTGTTAAGGGCAGACCCTTCACTCCCATTCTCTCCCACACTCTCAACAACACATATTCTCTCATTGGAAGATTGGATTGGAGCTACTCTTGGAGGAGAAGAAAGGTTTCCATTGGAGAAGAAGAGAAGAACACACCATTCTTAGTCTTTCATAGTTTTGAGTGATTTTGAGTGAGTTTTGTGAAGACGATTTGCTCGGTTTTGTAAGGAACGAGATTGAACCTTCTTTTGAAGGGTTGTAAGTCTTTCTTATCATACATTCAGCTTGATTTTCTTGTTCTACTTATTCATCTCTATTTCATTTCATCCTCTTAATATGGATTCCATGATTTTATGCTTGATGACTTTGATTGTGATGATGCATGTTGTTGGCTAGATAGATGTGATTCTAGGGTAAGGAAATGATGGCTATGGCTTGGAATATGATAGAATGGACTTAGATGTACCTTTGGTTGATTCGTTTGCTTGAACCAAGCTGCTGTTGGAAACCACGGTTCGTTCTTGCCTTTCCACGGCTGTGGACTGGGACGAACAACCCGTGGTTCTGACTAACTCACTTGTTTTGATGAATCTAAGTGCTAGAATGTTAGATTGTTGAAATCCTAGTTATTTGTTGAGCTAAATCTATCCTAGGGTGACCTAGTGTTAGCAACTAAGTGTTAGAAGAGACCTACCCGGTGATTCTTGCTCTTAGATACCGAAGATGACCAATTCTAGGTAGTAGTGAGCCTCACAAGCCACTATTGGACTGAATGTGCTAGGATAGATGTTTAGGACTTGCCTTCCCGAGACTTACCCGGTAAGGAGAGGTTAGATCCCTAGATAACCATCCGCTTTGTGTAGATATCCCTACCTTAGGCTCCTAGAGACTTACCCGGTGATAGGACCTTAGGAGCGGGATTAGTGGATCATGAGACTTACCCGGTAATTGACCCCACTTGAGAAACATTCCTTCCCAACATACTATAGTTTATCCAAGGTTGATTAGAAGCTTGAGTCCTATGCCATAACCGGAATTTCCAACCCCTAGAATCCGCTTTTCTCTCTTTGATCACATATTTCGTGTTTGTTTTTTATTTGTGTTTTAGCTTGATTCCTTAGTTCGGTTTGCCATATTATATCATTGTGATCCTTGATTGATCACCACACAAAACCAACCCAAAAACATTGAGATTTTCATTTATTTGTTTCTTTCATCTTTTCTTAGCCTAGATCGACACTATACTTAGTCACTATTTAACTCGATTTCACTTCAGTCTTTGTGTTCGACCTCGGAATACTATCCCTACTACAAAACGTCCCATACACTGCGGGTTCGCTAGGAGTTAGGAAAATATAACGAGTATAAATTTAAGGCTTTTTGCGTGCATCAATTCCTAGACGTGACAAGTTTTTGGCGCCGTTGCTGGGGACTAGGTCTAGATTGAGTCTTTTTGTGATTGTTTATAGTGTAGGTCTTTCTTGTTGCTTTTGATCTCGTTTGGTTTGTGTCTTTGCTTTTCAGGACATCTCTCACTCTTTAGGTGTATGCGAAGATCTCGTGGCAAGGATTTAGCTCCATTCGATCCCGAACCGGAGAAAACCCTTAGATCTAGATCCAAGAGCATTAGAAAGGGAAAAGAGATGGCCGGAAGAGATCTCCAAGCTGAGTTGGATGAAGCTTTAGAGAAAATTAGGCTAAGGGATGAAGCCTTGGAGAATGTGAGGAGACTTGCAAATGAGAGGCAAGAAGCAACTAGGAGGGAGATTGAAGAGATTAGGCAAGCTCTTGTGCAAAGAGAGCTTAATCGTCAACAACCTCCACCTCCACCACAACCGCAGCCGGCGGTGAATATTCGGGTTGTGCCCATTGCTATTGAAGAACCACAAACTTTAGGGCAACGTATGGATCCGGCACAAAGAGCACACCGTCCGGGTGTGAACTTAGGAGATCCCGCAACCCATGATTACGAGCTCCGCCCTCAAGTTCTACAAATGATCCTGCATAATCAATTTGGAGGGATGGAAGGAGAGTCTCCTCATCAACACTTGATGAACTATGAGATCTTGATGGAGACTCTAAGACCGCCTAGATTGGAGAGCAACAACCATAAGCTTAGGGCTTTCTCCTTCTTACTTAAGGATAAAGCCTTGGCTTGGTATCAATCTATTCCACAAGGGCGAGTGAGTACTTGGGAGGAGATGACAACCGAGTTTTTGACAAAGTTCTTCCCACCTTCCAAGACTATCGAGCTAAGAGGGAAGATCAATGCCTTTGTAATGAAGGATAGAGAAAGCCTATTCAAGTCGTGGGAGAGGTTCAAAGACCTTCTCCTAGATTGTCCACACCATGGTATACCGAAAATTGAGCTATTGGAGATCTACTTCAAAGGACTTGATGAAGATAGCCAATTCAAGCTTCAATCTCTTTCCGGTGGGACTTTCATGGAAAAGAATGTGGATGAAGCTTGAGAATTTGTAGAGAAACAAGCTTTGGTGATTGAGAAGTACTCCCATAGGAAGAGTGATGGGAGGAAAGCGGGAGCATATGAGGTGAGTGAAGTCACATGAGTAACTTCAAGCTTGATGCAATCAACAATGAGCTGAAATCTTTGAGGGAGTTGTGTGCTACAACTTTGAAGAATCAAGCAAGCCCTCAAGTGCAAGTGCAAGCAAACTTGTCTTCCAAAGAGGAAGATGTGAACTACACGGGAAGGGGCAATTGCAATAACTATCAAGGCCCAAGGAACTTCAACAACAACCGGCAATTCAACAATTACCGGCCTAACCACAACCATCCCGGGTTTTCCTATTCTAACCCGGATGGAGCCTTGAACCCTCCCGCTTCCACAAGCGCAGCTCCACCACCAAAGGCTTCACAAGAACCTCCACCCGAATTTACTCAACCTCCAAAGGATAGAACCGAGATGATGTTCGAGCAATTGCTTGGAAGGTTGAGTGGTCTTGAGAGCACGGTGACTTCCATTTCTAAGGCTCAAAAGGTGTTGGAAGCACAAGTGTTCCAAAAGACGGGTGAAGCTCATAGAGATCCGGGAAAGCTTCCCGGAAGAACCGAAGATAACGCAAGAGGCCAAGTGTTGGCCATCACAACAAGGAGTGGGCTGAGCATGAAGGATCCCTTACCTAAGAGAAATGATAAAGGAAGGCAAGTGGTGATAGAAGAAGAAATGTTGCAAGAAGATGGAGGCAAGAGCAAGGATGATGAGCCAACATATGTGGCACCACCTCCATACAAGCCACCACTACCATTCCCACAATCATGAGCAAGAGCTCGTTTGGACAAACACTTCGGTAAATTCCTTGAACTTATGTCTAAATTGCATATTAACATTCCGTTCATGGATGCTATTCTAGGTATACCGGCCTATGGAAAATTCTTGAAGGAGATACTCTCTAACAAAAGGAAGTTGGAGGAGTATGGGGAAGTGAGAATGACAAAGAGATCCTCGGAGTTGATTCAAACTATGAAGGAGGAGATGCCTCCTAAGCTAAGAGATCCGGGATCTTTTGTGTGCCAATTGGAGTGGGAGAAGTGAAGTATGAAGCCCTATGTGATCTTGGGGCAAGTGTAAGCATCATACCGCTTGCACTTTGCAACAAGGTTGGGCTAGGAGAGCCAAAGCCAGTCAAGATAACCCTTTACATGGCGGACCGTTCGATCACTCACCCGGTTGGAATATTGGAAGACATACCGGTGCAACTAGGGAAGTTCTATGTGCCCATAGACTTCGTTGTTTTGGACATCCCGGCGGACTATCCGGTTCCTATCATCTTGGGGAGACCTTTCCTAGCCACTTCCGGATGTTTGGTGGATTGCAAAAATGGAATTCTCTCCTTCAACATTGGAGAAGAGAATATTAAGTTCAAACTATCCACAATGATGAAGGGGCCAGCCCTTGGTGAAGATGTGTTCAACATTGTCGAGCAAGAGGAGTCTAGAGAAGTTGTGATCTCAATCTTGATCAAGGACCCCTTGGAGAAGGTTCTTAGCTTAGGTTTGATGGAGGAAGGAGTTGAGGAGGCTTGCAATGAAGAAATCAAGGCTTTGGAAGCATTGGAAAAGGAGACAAGAGCTGAATTTGAAGTACACGAAGGTGTGCTGAATTCCTGTAGAAATCACGGCCAGGTAGGGGAAACCACGCCCGTGGTTTGTCCCGTGGAACTCTCTGGAGTGCTCCGAAGTACTAGCTTTGCAAGTTCCACGGCCGTGGTTGTGCCAGAGCCCGTGATTTTGCCCGTGGTTTCTCCAGAAACTGCATTGATTGTTGATCAAGCTTCAAGGAGCCTTGAGGAGTCTTTCATGGCTTTGGATTCATCTCAACCAACATTATACGGATCGTCTCCACTTGATAAAGGTCCTCCTAAACTTGAACTCAAACCCCTTCCCTCTCATTTGAAGTATGCTTTTCTTGGTGAGAATTCTACATATCCGGTTATTGTGAATGCATGCTTGAATGATGATGAACTTGCTAGATTGTTGCATAAGTTGAGATTGCATAGGAAAGCCATTGGCTATACCATTGATGACTTAGTTGGCATTAAACCTTCTTTGTGCATGCATAAGATCTTAATGGAAGATAATCATAAACCTTCAATTGAACCTCAAAGAAGACTAAACCCAATCATGAAAGAAGTAGTAAAGAAAGAGATTCTTAAATTGCTAGATGCGGGAATCATTTTCCCGATTTCGGATAGTAAATGGGTTAGTCCCGTTCATGTGGTTCCTAAGAAGGGTGGGATGACCGTAGTGACTAATGAGAATAATGAACTAATCCCAACTAGAACGGTTACGGGATGGAGGATGTGTATAGACTATAGGAAACTAAATGTGGCCTCTAGGAAAGATCACTTCCCTCTTCCCTTTATTGACCAAATGCTAGAGAGATTAGCTCAACATTCTCACTTTTGCTACTTAGATGGTTATAGTGGATTCTTCCAAATCTCTATCCACCCCGATGACCAAGAGAAAACTACATTCACATACATTTGCATATAGGAGAATGCCATTTGGGTTGTGTAATGCACCCGCCACCTTTCAAAGGTGTATGATGGCTATCTTTTCTGAATATATTGAAAACATCATGAAAGTGTTTATGGATGATTTCTCTGTTTATGGATCTTCATTTGATGATTGTTTAGCTAATTTGTCTTTGGTGCTTAAGAGATGTGAGGAGACAAACCTTGTCTTAAATTGGGAAAAATGCCACTTCATGGTAAGTGAAGGCATTGTGTTGGGACATTTGGTGTCCAACCGTGACATTGAGGTTGATAGAGCTAAGATAGAGACGATAGAGAAGTTGCCACCACCTACCTCGGTGAAGGGGGTAAGGAGTTTTCTAGGGCATGCCGGTTTTTACCGGAGATTTATTAAAGATTTCTCTAAGATTTCTAAGCCTCTTACTAACCTACTAATGAAAGATGTTGAGTTTGTTTTCTCCAAAGATTGCCTTGAGGCCTTTTGTAGGTTGAAGAATGCTTTGATCACCGCTCAAATAATGCAACCTCCGGATTGGAGTTTACCGTTTGAGATCATGTGCGACGCGAGTGATGTAGTCGTCGGGGCTATTTTGGGACAAAGGAAAGATGGGCTAACACATGCCATCTATTATGCTAGCAAGACGCTAGATGAAGCCCAACTCAATTATGCTACCACCGAGAAGGAGTTGCTAGCAGTGGTGTATCCATTTGAGAAGTTCCGCTCATATCTTGTTGGAGCAAAGGTCATAGTGTATACGGATCATGCTACGATCCGTTATTTCCTTACAAAGAAGGATGCCAAACCTCGTTTGATTCGGTGGATCCTTCTTCTTCAAGAGTTTGATTTGGAAATCCGGGACAAGAAGGGGTCCGAAAATTCTGTGGCGGACCACCTTAGTAGACTACCTCCATTGGAGATTGGAAGAGATGACATCCCGATTGATGACTCATTCCGGGATGAGCAGTTGCAAATGATGGAGGAGTGTTTACTCCAAGTGTCTAGAGGAAGTGAGCCATGGTATGCCGACATTGTGAACTATCTTGTGTGCGAGGAAGTGCCTCCCGGTTTGTCATATGCCCAGCGGAAAAAGTTCTTCAAGAATGTGAGGCATTACTGTTCGCTCCAAACGGTGTGTGCAAGATTTAAATTTATAACCCTAGATGTAAGATTAAAACAAGGATGCGAACCCGCAGTGTACGGGTCAATCGTAGTAAAAAGCAAGGAATTCCAGGGGTCGATCACAGGGACTTAGTGAAACAAAGTCGATAACGGTAAGCTTTAGCAATTACTAACCACAATAGCAATTAAAAACAATCAAAGATGATAAAAGTCAATAAAGGAAATATGCAATTCTAGGGATTAAAGCATCTAGTTGTGGTTCCAACTCAAGATCTCAAGATAAGCGGACAAAGCTGAGGTTTTTGCATGGGGAAGGTGTTACTAAAGTGGAATAGATCACCGGGTAAGTCTCACTACTCACTAATCCCAAACCGTAACTCCTATTACCGGGTAAGTCTCAAGGAATTAAGATAAAGAACTATAACCTCAAACTAACACACCATCTAAGGGAATAGAATCAACCTTTACCGGGTAAGTCTCAGGCTAACTCACAAAGATGGGATGAAAGCACACTCAAACCCCAATAAAGGATAAACCTTTATTACCTACACTTATGATCTTAGGTAAACAAACAAAGGAATCACCGGGTAAGTCTCATCTTAGGCTTGCATTGAACCAGGAAAGGTGTAATAAGAATAGGATTTGGCAAACTCTAACACTTAACTCTCAGTTTCGGATCAGATAAGTCACCTCGGTCAGCCAAATTCCACCCCGGCCGAGATGTTCATCGACTGAGCGAGATGCTTAGGGTTAAGGTTAAAGACTCGAACTTTCAGGGTCCTACTGTGATTAAGATTATTCTATCATTGTTTTTCCCACAACCTTCAGCCAATCACCCTAGAATCACACAAAGAGATTAGCCACTCATCATCATGAAAGTATTAATCAAATATATGGGAAGAAAGAGAAAAATTGAAAAAGAAAACCTTAGGAGAAAGGCTTCAATAACTGAATCAATTATAAAACACAAGCGTTCCTTGGATAGAAATCCAACAAGACAACAAACAAGAAGGGATTCTAAGATGATCTTACAAAACCCTCCAAAAAGCTATTAAAGCTATAAACTTCCTTCTTCAACCTTCAAAAAGGTTCTTCAAAACTCCCAACTGGAGTATGGCTGCTGCGGTGTATTAAGTGTAAGCGAGGTGATAGCGGATGTCAGATTTGTGGGAAATCCGACCCTTTTTATAGGAAAATTACTCTCCAAAGATAAGATATCTTAGAAAGATCTCTTCCCATAAAAATAGGTAAAATATATCATCTAGCATATCTTCTTCCTTCCAGGAGCCAAGCCCAAAAATATAAGATCCTCTTTCCAAAGATATAAGATCTCAGCCAAGAATAAAATATTCTCGCCGCGTCCCAGGTGTTCGCCTCGGTCGAGTCGACTTCTCTGGATCACCTCGGTCGAGGTGACTTTGTGGTCAACCGAGGTGAGTCACAACTGAATGTGAAATCTCTCAAATCTGGTCCAAAGTGAATCTCTAATCCATGGCTATGCTTCCTGGATGTTTCCTTATGTTCCTGAATGTAGCTCCAATGACTCCATAGCTCCTTTTGCTCCTTTTTGATGCAAAACGTGCCATTTTACCTACGATTACAACAAAACTAGGTGTAGACCTTGATTCCCGCAAAGGTAGATGAAATGGTAATATAATCACATAATATACATACAAACATGCAAATTATTGAAGATAAAACGTCCAAACAAACCCCAAAATATAGACTATAATTCATGCTATCAAAATACCCCATACTTAGCCCTTGCTTGTCCCCAAGCAAGTTCCGCATATAAAAGGCAAGATAGAATGGATTATAAGTCAAGAAAATCAATGATAAAGTCTTTCAAAAACATTTGTATGGTGTGCTACAATCATAGATCACTCTAAGAGAATACTTCTTGGAATTTAAAATCAAAACATGCTTAAAACATTTTATAAATATAAGAAAGTTGTTCATCTTTGCATAAAATCATAGAATGCATAATAAGTCATAATTATCAAAATTAATCATGCATAATCCAGTTTAAACCACTAAGTCAATCAACAAGCTCGAGGTCTCAAGGGCTTCCCAAAAGAAAGGTCAAGAAACGTGTAGGGTAGGGATGTATGTAAGGTAATGTGGTGCTAGAATCCGGGAAAAGGATATACTTCACTTTCACTTTGACTTTCAACATCTTCCACCAATAAGCTTTGCTTATTTCACACTTTTTCTTTTACTTTACTTTTTGGGATGCATGGACAGAGGTGCACAATAACTGAAGCCTAGGAAATCAGCGATCATCAATTTCTTGAGATGCATCAAACCCTTGATGCACATACCATGACCCGTTAGGAATATCGCTCAATCCGACTTTGGCAAGACACAAACACCCGGCTATGTGAATGGTGCCGAGTTACTCATCATCATGATTGACTTCCCCAAACCTATTTATTGCTTTCTAACACTTTCACTTCCAGCCAACTTCTCAACTTTAACTTCACTTGCTTCCAAATTCCCGGATAGGTAAAGGGAGGCAAAAATGTATATGAGGGGTTAAGCATGATCAAGAAGAAGAAGAGAGAAGAATGAATTGCCTTGGTCTTTCCAGGAAGAAAGTGAGAGAACTCATGACGTGGTGTCAACCTTCAAATTCAACATAATTTGGATAAAAACAAAGTATTAAACATGCCAAAAATTTCAAACAAAGCATTTAGCAACTTAAACATATCATAAAACCTTTCAAACATATAAAGATTTCAAAACCAGTCAGCAAACAAGATCTTCACTGAGATCATATCCAGATAAGAAGCACAAAAATCGTTTCGAAAACTCTCAGTTAAACCACCTCGGTCGAGGTTTTCTTAGGTCAACCGAGGTGAAGTACCTCGTTCGGCCAGAACTGCCCCGGTCGAGGTCAAATTTTTTTTTTCCTGTCCAGTTTTGACGTTTTTCTCAATCAAATAACTTGTGTATATGCATGTAAACTCAGATAAAACCATAGAAGCAAACTGAAGCATAAATATCCAATAATGTAGAGTCATACATCACATAAGTCAATAAAATACATAAACACCCCATACTTGGGACACACTATCCCAGTGAGTCAAAATAAGTCTAAAAAAATAAAATACTCACCGGACATAAAGCTGAGCTGCATAATAAATAAGAAAGAAACATCCTGCAAGCTCTCAATAATCTTGATCCGGTGGTGGTGGTGGTGGCATGTACGGATACTGGGACGGGTCAAATGGATAACCCATAGTCTGCTGAAACTAGATCTCCATCATCCGGCACTGATAGTGCTGTCCCTCTAGCATCTGATGAGTCCAACTGTCGATCTGTCGGTGCTGGGCAGCAAATCTCTCATGCATGTCCACAGTAAGGGCAGCATAAGAGTCTATCATCTAATCCGTCAGATCATCGATCCCACGGTGAGCCTCTGGATCTCTGTGTCGGCGTACCCTACGCCTAGCAGGTCTCACTGGTGATGCAGCTGGTGCAGGCTCAGTATCATCATCATCTATGTCAATGACCGGCGCACTCGTCCCAGCAGTATCAGTCCCTGTATCCATATGAACTCCACCATCCTTGTCATCATCATCAGCAGTCTCCTCCTCTACCTCATCCTCCTCAGCTGGTGCAGCTGCTGCCTCTCTAGCATCCTCCATCAATGGGATCCAAGCAGTCTGCCAGTAGTGAGGGTCATAAATTGAGAACTAGGGCGACCATCTGATCCCCTGCGGTGTAGTCGGCTCCCATGGCATCGCCACATATGGCGTAGTAAGTCCTCGGGGAACCAGTATCCTTCGAGTGATCATATCCTATAGCCCTAGCGGCTTGGCAGCCGCCACCATAGTACAAGCGCTGAGGTCCATGTCCTGATAGCTAGCAATGTGGGTCACGAGGCATCCGCAACAGATATCCCCCTTCGCCTTGGCCTTGATCTTGTGCAGGTCCTCTGCCAACATCAAGCCAAAGTCTGGGATCCCTCTAGTCACCATGCAGTAAAGGCTGAAAAGCTCCCCCTGTCGGACCTTCTGGGGCGTCTCAGTACGCGCCAAAAGAGTCTCACTGAAAATACGGTGGGCCAACCTAAAGGCTAGGTAAAATATGATGCGCTCCCTGGAGTCTCCAGGGCGCCATCTGTCTGCGTGCTCAACTACGTGAGAAATCTGACCCCAGAACTCCCTAGCTACAGTCCGGGAGGGGAAATCTACATCAGTCGGGGTCGGGAAACCAAAAATGTCTCTCCAGTACTCTAATGGAACTAAGAAGTTCCGGTTCATCAACCGGTACTTCACAGAACGCTCTGTGGGGAGGTAGGTGAAGGAGCTAACAAACTCCAAGGTAGGCTCTAAATAGGCAGGTGCACGGATCTCAGTAAACTGATCTAGCCCTACCATCGATATCATCCGTCTAAGGTCTCCATCCACATGGAGACAATCAAAAGCCGATACGTCCAGGAAGCGCGATGCAATCACTGGACGGGCTGCTATACGGTCATAGTCGACCTGGTGTCTCTCGTGGATCACCGGTCTATAAGGTCTAGAAGAGGAAGAAGAAGGGGAAGGGGAGGATCTATCCCTAAGGACAAGCTGCCTATCTGAACTCATTCTCTAAAACACTCTGTTAGTTCACCTCAGTCGGCCTGTCACAACTCAAGAACACCTCGGCCGAGGCACAGCACGACTGGACCGAGGCGAAAAACTGTGCAATCGAATCTCTCAAAAATCCAGTTTTTTCCCCCAAAATCACTACAACTGGTTCCTATGGGGTACTTAATCTGTTTCTCAGCAAATGCAAGGGCAACCAAAGCCCAATTTGAAGCAAAACAGTGAAAGGAGAGAGGTTAGGGTTTTTTCGATGTTTACCCCGATTCGGTCGATTTAGTTCGTTTTCTTCGTAGATTGACGCTTGCACTGGGATCCTGTATCCTTTCTTTGCAATTTGGAAGCAAGAATCGTTGAAAACGATCGAAGAAGGGCGAAGCGAGGCGAGGGGCTGCCGCGGTCGAGGAGAGGTAAAAAAGGAGAGAGAAATTTAACCCCCTTTTTATACCCTTTTTGGAACTGCTGTCACCTCGGTCGAGGTGGTCTCGACTGGACCGAGGTGGTACGGACCAAGGTGGATCTTCAGAAACCCTAGTCGCCTCGATTGCTCAAGAATCACCTCGGTCGAGGTGCTTTGACAGCAACCGAGATGTGCCTCAGTCAAACTCCGTCTTCTCAAATTCTCGAACTTCTGCTTTTCCAGTTATGCTCCTGGTTTGTACTCCTTCCTTAGATGTCACTTGTTGTCTATCTAGGACGCCAAAAACAAAACAAAGCAAAGCAAAAGCAAACTATCTAAGCTAGACTAGAAAAAGGGAAAAGAAAGCAATACCTTGGGTTGCCTCCCAAGAAGTGCTTGGTTTAAGGTCGCTAGCTGGACCATATGACATCTCTCAAACGTGATGGGAGGTGCCCTCACCCCATACTTCACCTCCATCGTGGGGTGAAGTAAGTAAGTCTATCAAACGCTCCAACAAGTGTAAGTGCTCATCGGGGAATGAATCGTCTATGGGTGGATCGTCCTTCTCGCGTGAAGATGCAGGTATCCGGCCGAGGTGATCCGCAACAGAATTTTCGGATCCCTTCTTATCACGGATCTCTAAGTCAAACTCTTGAAGCAAGAGAATCCATCGAATAAGGCGTGGCTTGGCATCTTTCTTAGCAAGCAAGTAACGGATGGCTGCATGGTCGGTGTAGACAATGACTTTCGCCCCTACTAAGTAAGAACGAAACTTCTCAAAAGCATATACAACCGCCAATAACTCCTTCTCGGTGGTAGCGTAGTTGTGCTGGGCTACATCTAGTGTCTTGCTAGCATAATAAATGGCGGTGGTCCGGCAATCCTTCTTCTGTCCAAGCACCGCCCCTACGGCTACATCACTAGCATCACACATGATCTCAAAGGGCAAGGTCCAATCCGGAGGTTGGATAATGGGAGCGGAGATCAACGCTTCCTTAATCCTGTAAAATGCATCAAGACACTCCTGCGAAAACTCAAAAACAACATCCTTATTCAAAAGGTTAGTTAGAGGTTTAGAAATCTTAGAGAAGTCCTTGATGAATCTCCTGTAGAAACCTACATGCCCGAGAAAACTCCTCACACCTTTAACAGAACAAGGGGGAGGGAGTTTCTCAATAGTCTCGATCTTAGCGCGATCGACCTCAATGTCTCGATTAGAAACGAGGTGTCCTAGCACAATGCCTTCATTAACCATAAAATGACACTTCTCCCAATTCAAAATGAGATTAGTGTCTTCACATCTTTGTAGCACTAGAGAAAGGTTAGATAGGCAATCATCAAAAGAGGAACCATATACTGAAAAATCATCCATAAATACCTCCATGATCTCCTCTATGTACTCTGAAAAGATAGCCATCATGCATCGCTGGAAGGTAGCGGGTGCATTGCATAATCCAAATGGCATCCTCCTATAAGCAAATGTCCCCCATGGACAAGTGAAAGTGGTCTTCTCCTGATCATCCGGATGGATAGGAATCTGGAAGAATCCACTATAGCCGTCTAAGTAGCAAAAGTGTGAATGTTGGGCCAACCTTCGAGCATTTGATCAATGAAGGGAAGTGGAAAATGGTCCTTCCGAGTGGCCGTTTTCAGCTTCCTGTAATCAATGCAAACCCTCCAGCCCGTAACGGTCCTGGTTGGGATCAACTCGTTGTTCTTATTCGTCACAACGGTCATCCCCCTTTTCTTCGGAACTACATGCACCGGGCTAACCCATTTGCTGTCCGAGATAGGATATATAATATTTGCATCCAACAACTTAAGAATATCCTTCTTCACAACCTCTTTCATGATCGTATTTAACCGTCTTTGAGGTTCCCGTGAAGTCTTATGATCGTCCTCCATTAGAATTCTATGCATGCAGAAAGAAGGCTTAATGCCAATAAGATCATCTATAGTATAACCCAAAGCCTTTTGATGTTTTCTCAGGACATGCATTAGTTTAGACAATTCAGATTCGGAGAGGGAAGCACTAACAATAATGGGATAAGTGGAATCCGGTCCAAGAAAGACATACCTCAAGTGGTTTGGGAGTTGTTTAAGCTCCACAATTGGGGGTACTTTCTGAGGGGGATCCTTGCTTCCTCCTTCCAGTGGAGTAGATTCATAAACTGGACTTTCGGAAGTCTCAGTTGAAGTCGTCTCGCCTTCGACCTCGGTCGAGGCGCAAAGGCATTGACCGAGATGTTCTTCGGTCGCCTCGTTCGGTCCAGAAAGTGCCTCGGTCGAGGTACTGCAACTGGAACCGAAACTGGAGATCTTCGTCTCCTGGATTAGCTTCTCAGTTTTAGCTCCTGGATCTTCTTCCAGTGCCTTCAAGCTCCGTATATCTGCGTCACAAGAAGCATCTATACCTTCCTCATTTAAACTGAAACTAATAACTCTTTCGAGTGGATCGTTAATAAGGATAGAGCTCACCAATTCCCTTGATTCTTCTTCATCGTAGATGTTGAAGATATCATCGTTTAGTTGCTCTCCTTTCATGGCCGCAAGTAATGCGAACTCCACTTCATCTCCACCAATGTTGAATTTCAACTTGGCGTTCTTGCAATCCACGTTGCAACCCGAAGTTGCTAGAAATGGCCTCCCGAGAATGATATAAACAGGATAATCTGCGGGAATGTCAAGTACAACAAAGTCTATAGGTAAATAGAAGTTACCTAACTTGACTGGAACGTCTTCCAAGATACCCACTGGATGGGTGATGGAGCGGTCCGCCATGTATAATCGAATCTTGACCGGCTTGGGTTCTCCAAGTCCGATCTTTACACATAGCTCCAACGGAATGATGCTCACGCTGGCTCCTAGATCACATAGAGCTTCACAAGTGACATCCCCAACTTGAATGGGAATGCAAAATGAGCCGGGATCTCTCAATTAGGTGGCATCTTCTCCTTCATGATTTGTATGAGCTCCGAGGATTTAGATGTCATCCTTTCTTCACCAAAGTCATCCAGTTTCCTCTTCCTCGATAAGATCTCTTTCAAGTACTTCCCATAGGCGGGCATCCCTAGAATAGAATCAAGGAAAGGAATGTTAATGTGTAGTTTATTCATCAAGTCAAGGAACTTACCAAAGTGCTTGTCTAGATGTGCTCTGGCCCTTGACTGGGGGAATGGAAGTGGTGGTTTGTATGCAGGAGGTGGAACATAAACTTCAGTTTTCCCCTCCGCTTTCTGTGGCTCCACCTCGGTTGGCATCTCGGCCGAAGTGTTCTTCGACTGCACCTGGACCGAGGTGGTCTTCGTCGGTACTGGCACCGACCGAGGCACTGGATCTGCAGTTTTCAGTCCACTCCTCGTCGTTATGGCCATAATCTGGCCCTTAGGGTTGCTTTCCGTCCTTGCTGGAAGCTTCCCTGGATCTCTTGGCGCTTCATTCGCCCTACTAGCAAGTTGTTGTTCAAAGGTCTTTTGGGCCTTCGAAAATGAAGTCATAGAAGTCTCCATGGCACTAAGCTTGATCAAGATGGCCTCCAACACTGCGTCTTTCTTTTCCGGATGAGACGAACCTGATCCTTGCCCTTGGCTCTTTAATGGAGTGGAAGAAGAAGAAGGGGAAGAGAGGAAAGGATTAGAGTAATCGTTAGAATTGGAGTTAGAATGATTGTTACCAGAATTTTGGTTGTTCGTCCTCCAATTATTGTTGTTGGATCCTCTATTATTGTTGTAGTTGTTGTTCCGGGATCCGTTGTTGTTGTTATTACGGTATCCATTGTTGTTGTTCCTTTGTCCTTGATCTTCCTTCTTGGTTTGAGCAACCAAGAGTTCCTTCAATTGCTTCACGTCATTCTTCAAAGACGTGAGTTGATTGTTGTTGGGCTGAGTATCTTGGAAGTTGACTCTTTTAACTCCACCTTCAGCTCCTTGATGGGTATATTTCTCCATATGCAAAGCTTGCTTCTCGATAAAGTCCCAAGCTTCGTCAATCGCCATGTCCATAATTGTACCGGCGGAGAGTAGTTGGAGGTTGAACTGGGTGCTTCCGTCCAGTCCCTTGAAATATATCTCCAACAACTCTATCTTTGGAATCCCATGATGTGGGCAATCCAAAAGAATGTCCTTAAACCTCTCCCATGACTTGGACAAGCTCTCCTTGTCCTTCATGATGAATGCATTAATCTTCCCTCTCATTTCAGCGGTCTTAGAGGGGGGAAAGAAGTTAGTCAAGAATTCCGTAGTCATCTCCTCCCAAGTGCTGATTTTTCCTGGAGGAAGAGATTGATACCAAGTAAGAGCTCTATCTTTTAAAGAAAAGTAAAAAGGTCTTAGTTTGTAGTTGTTATTTTCAATTCTTGAGGGCTCAAGGTCTCTATCAAGATCTCATAGTTTTGAAGATGTTGATGTGGGGATTCCTTTTCCAGCCCTCCGAACTGGCATTGGCGAATCATGGAAAGAACTTGCGGTCGAAGTTCGTAGTCATGGTCCGCTGGATCTCCTAGGTTAACTCCTGGACGCCTCAGTTGTTGATTGGGGTCCATCCTTTGACCTAGGGTTTGCGGGATTCCTGCAAAAAGAGCGCCTCGGACCGGCATCCGAGGTGGAAGTACCTCGGCCGGGGTGTCAGGTACTGGGACCTGCCTCGGTCGAGGGTCTGCGATTGGGACCTGCATCGGTCCAGCATCGGGAACTGGGTCTTCCCTCGGTCGAATTTGATTTTGGTCTCGTAAGGCTGCCATATCTGCTTCGATCGCTTCAGTCCTGGTGCGAGTTTCCTCTTTCTCTTGCCTTAGTTCTTTCCTGCTGAGGCATAGATGTTCTAACGCCTCCTTCAATTCGGCCTCAAGATCGCGATTGTCTTGGTTGGCCATCTTTGCTTCTCTTATGCGTCGTTTGTATGTCTTCTCTGGTTCGGGATCGTAAGGAACGATTTCCTTCCCAGTGCGGGTTCTTCGCATAAACCTAAGAAAGAACCTGCAAAAGTCACTCAAGTAGAGTGGTTAGTAGACACGGGGGCAAGTGCCCCAAAAGCAAACCGTAACCGGCTTGGTCTAGACCAAGTCCCCGGCAACGGCGCCAAAAACTTGTTTGCTCCAAACGGTGTGTGCAAGCTTTAAATTTATAACCCTAGATGTAAGCTTAAAACAAGGATGTGAACCCGCAGTGTACGGGTCAATCGTAGTAAAAAGCAAGGAATTCTAGGGGTCGATCACAGGGGCTTAGTGAAACAAAGTCGATAACGGTAAGCTTTAGCAATTACTAACCACAATAGCAATTCAAAACAATCAAAGATGATAAAAGTCAATAAAGGAAATATGCAATTCTAGGGATTAAAGCATCTAGTTGTGGTTCCAACTCAAGATCTCAAGATAAGCGGACAAAGCTGAGGTTTTTGCATGGGGAAGGTGTTACTAAAGTGGAATAGATCACTGGGTAAGTCTCACTACTCACTAATCCCAAACCGTAACTCCTATTACCGGGTAAGTCTCAAGGAATTAAGATAAAGAACTATAACCTCAAACTAACACACCATCTAAGGGAATAGAATCAACCTTTACCGGGTAAGTCTCAGGCTAACTCACAAAGATGGGATGAAAGCACACTCAAACCCCAATAAAGGATAAACCTTTATTACCTACACTTATGATCTTAGGTAAACAAACAAAGGAATCACCGGGTAAGTCTCATCCTAGGCTTGCATTGAACCAGGAAAGGTGTAATAAGAATAGGATTTGGCAAACTCTAACACTTAACTCTCAGTTTCGGATCAGATAAGTCACCTCGGTCAGCCAAATTCCACCCCGGCCGAGATGTTCATCGACTGAGCGAGATGCTTAGGGTTAAGGTTAAAGACTCGAACTTTCAGGGTCCTACTGTGATTAAGATTATTCTATCATTGTTTTTCCGACAACCTTCAGCCAATCACCCTAGAATCACACAAAGAGATTAGCCACTCATCATCATGAAAGTATTAATCAAATATATGGGAAGAAAGAGAATAATTGAAAAAGAAAACCTTAGGAGAAAGGCTTCAATAACTGAATCAATTATAAAACACTAGCGTTCCTTGGATAGAAATCCAACAAGACAACAAACAAGAAGGGATTCTAAGATGATCTTACAAAACCCTCCAAAAAGCTATAAAAGCTATAAACTTCCTTCTTCAACCTTCAAAAAGGTTCTTCAAAACTCCCAACTGGAGTATGGCTGCTGCGGTGTATTAAGTGTAAGCGAGGTGATAGCGGATGTCGGATTTGTGGGAAATCCGACCCTTTTTATAGGAAAATTACTCTCCAAAGATAAGATATATTAGAAAGATCTCTTTCCATAAAAATAGGTAAAATATATCATCTAGCATATCTTCTTCCTTCCAGGAGCCAAGCCCAAAAATATAAGATCCTCTTTCCAAAGATAAAAGATCTCAGCCAAGAATAAAATATTCTCGCCGCGTCCCAGGTTTTCGCCTCGGTCGAGTCGACTTCTCTGGATCACCTCGGTCGAGGTGACTCTGTGGTCAACCGAGGTGAGTCACAACCGAATGTGAAATCTCTCAAATCTGGTCCAAAGTGAATCTCTAATCCATGGCTATGCTTCCTGGATGTTTCCTTATGTTCCTGAATGTAGCTCCAATGACTCCATAGCTCCTTTTGCTCCTTTTTGATGCAAAACGTGCCATTTTACCTACGATTACAACAAAACTAGGTGTAGACCTCGATTCCCGCAAAGGTAGATGAAATGGTAATATAATCACATAATATACATACAAACATGCAGATTATTGAAGATAAAACGTCCAAACAAACCCCAAAATATAGACTATAATTCATGCTATCAATTACTATTGGAGTGAGCCGCTTTTGTTCAAAAGAGGGCCGGACGGAGTCTTTAGGAGATGCATACCGGAGGATGAGGTGGAGAGTGTGATCCGCCATTGTCACTCCTTGCCATGTGGAGGTCATGCTAGCTCACACAAGACATGTGCAAAGGTGTTGCAATCGGGTTTCTTTTGGCCAATCAAGGATGTGCAGAATTTTGTGGTAGCTTGTGGTGCTTGCCAAAGGACGGACAACATCTCAAGGAGGAATGAGATGCCCTTGAACAACATACAATAAGTTGAGATATTCGATGTTTGGGGTGTGGACTTCATGGGGCCATTCCCCTCTTCATGTGGCAACCTCTACATCCTCTTGGCGGTGGACTATGTGTCGAGATGGGTGGAGGCAATCGCCTCTCCTACAAATGATGCCAAGGTTGTGGTGTGGTTCTTCAACCGAGTGATCTTCCCTAGGTTTGGAACACCAAGGGTGATTATAAGTGATGGAGGGAAACACTTCACCAATAGGAACTTTGGGGCACTTTTGGCTAAGTATGGGGTGACTCATAAGGTGGCAACACCTTACCACCCCCAAACTAGTGGCCAAGTAGAGATCTCCAACCGGGAGATAAAGGGAATTCTTGAGAAGACGGTTTCTAGGACGAGAAAGGATTGGGCTATGAAGCTCGATGATACTTTGTGGGCTTATAGAACCGCTTTCAAGACACCGATTGGCACCACTCCTTACAAGCTAGTCTATGGCAAGTCTTGCCACCTTCCGGTAGAGATGGAGCATAGAGCGTATTGGGCCATAAGGTGGCTGAATTTTGACCTCAAGGAGGCCGGAGAGAAAAGGTTGCTAGACATGAATGCTCTTGAGGAGATCCGGTTGGATGCCTATGAAAACGCCCGGATCTACAAAGAAAGGACCAAACGTTGGCATGACAAACGTCTCATCCCGAAGGAGTTGAGTGAAGGCGACCTTGTCCTTCTCTTCAACTCAAGGCTGCGGCTCTTCCCCGGAAAGCTAAGGTCGAGGTGGACGGGTCCTTATGTGGTAAAGAAGATCTTTCCCCATGGCGCGGTTGAGATAGGAGGGGAGCATTGCGGAGATTTTAAGGTGAATGAGCACCGTTTGAAGAAGTATATCCCGGGAGCTCCGGTGGATATGATTGCCCCACTTCACCTAGAGTGAGATGCCCCCGAATTTGGTCAAGCTAATGACCTTAAAGAAGCGCTTAATGGGAGGCAACCCATTGGTAATCGTTTTTCCCTTTTCGTTTTTGTTTTTATTTTGATTTTTCTGTTTTTGTGTGTTTTTGTGTGTTTGGTGTGCTTTGTGTGTGCTAGAGTCTTGGTAGCATAGAAGCCTTGCATGGCATGTGGATGAAGATGATGAGTCCCTCATAAATTGTGGGTGGAGCGGACGCGGGACTTGGACGGCTAGCGGAGCCTAGCGCGGATCCCGACGCCATGATGAACATTTAGAGTTCTCTACCATCGTTGATAGGATCATCCGTCACTACTTCACTTGAATGATCCCAAATACCAAAGCAAACCACTTTTACATTGTGAGGACCCTCTTTCACCCTTCTTTACTTCATTTACACATTGGGGACAATGTGTTTCTAAGTATGGGGTGGGGTTTGCATGATCTCTTGCATGATTTGCATCTAGGATAGTTTCTTTTTGTCACATGTTTTTACTAGCATTTTGCATTGTACATACATGTTTCGAAAATTCCAAAAAAATCAGAAAATTTTAAAAAAATTTTAGTGCTTCTAAGCTTGGGAATGACCCTTATGATGAGATTGTTGTGTGGATTGGCTATGGATGGCCTTATGTGTTGAATAGATGAATGCATATGTGGACTTGAAGTACTTATCTTGAATCCCATGAATGGATTGTGATCATGATGTTTGTCTTGATTGGATTGAGGATTGAAAGTCGAAATTACATGCTAGTTCTTGCACATCATCTAGGAGTGATTAAGGCAATTCATCTTTCTCTACTTCTCATCTTGATCATGTTGTTTGAGCACCTCAATTGATATAAATTTGACCTCTTTTGACCCATCCGGGAATAGGAGCATGTTAGTGTGTTGAGTGTGTGAAAAGCAAGTGTGGGGTGAAGTTGTTGATGGATGAATGTTATGAATGAAGTGTTGAATTTGTTGTGAAAAGTGTAGACAAAAATATAGGTTTGGGGACGTTGGTTTAAATGACGAGTAACTCGGCACCATTCACATAATCGGGTGTTTGTGCCTTGCCAAAGTCAAATAAACCGATAGTCCTAACGAGATTTGGTATGTGTGCCCGGTGTGGATGCACCTCGAAAAATAAAAAAGCCCGAGGACGGCTAATCACCAAGGTTTCGGCTTTTGTACACCAATGTCATTGTCTCAAAAATAAGTGAAAGAAAAAGAAAAGAAAGAAAAGATGGAGAAAATATACACTTGTGGGAAGTTGATAAAAATGTGAAGTTGTGAAGTTAGTTCCATTCCCGCATTAGCATCACATAACCTAGAAAAATTCTCACCTAATCACAATGTTTCTTGGCCTTTTATTTCACAAGCCCTTGTAACCTATTTGCATGTGTGTAAGACTTAGTGATCTAGATTGGATATACTCATGATCATCTTGACTTTTTCATCTTTACATTCCATGCATGCTTTCGAGTTAAGTATAATTGTCTTTCCATGCTTTCATTTATTTGATACGTGATTGCTTGTCCATTGCCATGAAACATGACTATGAAGGTGATCCAATGTTCGAAGCACAACTCCGAAAAGATTTTGTTGTTTTTCTGCATGCATAAATCAAGTCATCTCTTAGTCTATAGTTGGGGATTTGCTCGGGGACGAGAAAACCTTAAGTATGGGGTATTTTTGATAACACGATTTATGATGTTAGATTAGGCACTCATTTAGATAGTTTTCCCGCTCATTCATGCACGGTTTAGCACTATTTCATGACGTTTGCACTCAATTCATGTATTTTGTCGGGATAGACGTCTACACGGACTTTTGCATGCTTTGTAGGTATTTTGGGAGCTTTAGGAGCTTAATCGATACATTTGAGGATCATTCCTCGAGATGACACACCTTCGGACTCATTGGGAAGCAAGCTAGGAGCTAAGGAGGACACATGGGACCTTGTTGGTGCATGTCTTGCACCAAATTGAGGCTTGATGATCCAAAACAAGCTAAGGCACCAAAACCACGGCCACTGGGACTTCCACGGGCGTGGAAATGGGCCGTGGTTTTCCCTATACAGCTGTGACAGCTGTCCCACGATCTTCATGGCCGACTCTTGCAATTTGTTGAGGATATAAGGTGGTCCTGCAGGCTGTTAAGGGTAGATCCCTCACTCCCATTCTCTCCCACACTCTCAACAACACATATTCTCTCATTGGAAGATCGGATTGGAGCCACTCTTGGAGGAGAAGAAAGGTTTCCATTGGAGAAGAAGAGAAGAACACACCATTCTTAGTCTTTCATAGTTTTGAGTGATTTTGAGTGAGTTTTGTGAAGACGATTTGCTCGGTTTTGTAAGGAACGAGATTGAAACTTCTTTTGAAGGGTTTTAAGTCTTTCTTATCATACATTCAGCTTGATTTTCTTTGTTCTACTTGTTCATCTCTATTTCATTTCATCCTCTTAATATGGATTCCATGATTTTATGCTTGATGACTTTGATTGTGATGATGCATGTTGTTGGCTAGATAGATGTGATTCTAGGGGTAAGGAAATGATGGTTATGGCTTGGACTATGATAAAATGGACTTAGATGTACCTTTGGTTGATTCGTTTGCTTGAACCAAGTTGCTGTAGGAAACCACGGGTCGTTCTTGCCTTTCCACGGCCGTGGACTGGGATGAACAACCCGTGGTTCTGACTAACTCACTTGTTTTGATGAATCTAAGTGCTATAATGTTAGATTGTTAAAATCCTAGTTGTTTGTTGAGCTAAATCTATCCTAGGGTGACCTAGTGTTAGCAACTAAGTGTTAGAAGAGACCTACCCGGTGATTCTTGCTCTTAGATACCGAAGATGACCAATTCTAGGTAGTAGTGAGCCTCACAAGCCGCTATTGGACTGAATGTGCTAGGATAGATGTTTAGGACTTGCCTTCCCGAGACTTACCCGGTAAGGAGAGGTTAGATCCCTAGATAACCATCCGGTTTGTGTAGATATCCCTACCTTAGGCTCCAAGAGACTTACCCGGTGATAGGACCTTAGGAGCGGGATTAGTGGATCATGAGACTTATCCGGTAATTGACCCCACTTGAGAAACATTCCTTCCCAACATACTATAGTTTATCCAAGGTTGATTAAAAGCTTGAGTCCTATGCCATAACCGGAATTTCCAACCCCTAGAATCCGCTTTTCTCTCTTTGATCACATATTTCGTGTTTGTTTGTTTATTTGTGTTTTATCTTGATTCCTTAGTTCGTTTTGCCATATTATATCATTGTGATCCTTGATTGATCAACACACAAAACCAACCCAAAAACATTGTGATTTTCATTTATTTGTTTCTTTCATCTTTTCTTAGCCTAGATCGACACTATACTTAGTCACTATTTGACTCGATTTCACCTCAGTCTTTGTGTTCGACCACGGAACACTATCCCTACTACAAAACGTCCCGTACATTGCGGGTTCGCTAGGAGTTAGGAAAATATAACGAGTATAAATTTAAGGCTTTTTGCGTGCATCAATTCCTAGACGTAACACATAGGTAACCTTTGTGAGTGGAACTATACCCGATGAAAATGCAAGGTAAAGTGCGGAAATCCATTTTTGTGGAATTGTATGGGCGGAGAAAAGGGTAATAGAGACAACCAAAAGTTTTTAAGAATCCGAAATCAGGTACTTTATTGTATAGCTTTTGGTAAGAGGAGGTGAAGTTTAAGATTGGAGAAATGGTACGATTATGGAGGTAGGTTGCGGTTTTAAAAGCATGTTCCCAAAATATTTTCGGAAGAGAGGATTGTGCGAGAAGAGTTAATCCTTTTTCTACAATTGTTCTATTGCGTCTTTCAATGGCACCATTTTGTTCTTGGGTGTAAGGGCAAGAGATGCGATGAATAATCCCACACGTGTGGAGAAAGGATGAGACATTGCGAAATTTGCCAACCCAATCTGTTTGAAGGCTTTTGATCTCACATCGGAATTGGGTTTTGATCATTGTACGGAATTGTACAAAAGTTTGGAAAACCTGTGATTTGTGGGATAAAAAATATATCCAAATGAATTTAGTGCAGTCATCAACAAATCGAACAAAATAACGATTGCCATTCAAAGAAAATGTAGGGAAGGGACCCCAAACATCGGAATACACTAAATCAAAAGGTTTTTGGGACGTAACATGCAAGGAAGGAAGATACAAACGATGGCTCTTGCCCAATTGACAAGAGTCACAAATGTCCGGAAACTTATTAGTGGTAATAGGAAGCTTAAAGTGAGAAACTAGTCGCCGTAAAATTGCCTCATGAGGATGCCCTAATCTGCAGTGCCACGGATGGAGAGATGTGCGAGTGTTGGTGAAGGTGGTAGGGATGTGATTTGTGGTTAAATTGGAGGGCAGCCTATAAAGACCATTCTCAACGGTTCCTTGGAGCAGTGGACGACCCTGAAATGTCTTAACATGACACAAGTGAGGCCAAAATTCTATCATGACATTGTTATCCTGGCAAAGTTTAAAAACACTGATCAGATTTTTGGTAAGTCTAGGGACAATAAGAACATTAGGCAAATTTAGATTATGGAGATAACACGATCCAATATGAGAAATAGACAAGTGGTTACCGTTCCCGACTTGAAGTTTGTCGGGGCCTGAATAGTCATCTGCGATGGTCAGTTTGCGGACATCCGGAGAGACGTGATCGGTCGCGCTAGTGTCAAAGTACCAGGAGGGGTCCATGGCAGATGGGCTGTTGTGCTCAACAAGATTCGCCTGCTTCGTCGACTCCTTAGGATTAGGGCGTCGGGACGGAAAATCCGTCTGATTTCCTCTCTGCCAACAATATATGGCCTCATGACCTGGCCTGTTGCAGAGCTGGCATTGTGGTCGACGCCTGCGGTTGTCCTGGTTGCGAGGGTCCTGATAGCGGGTGTCCTGGTTGCGGTGGCCAGAGGAGGAAGTATAGCCTGAATTGGAGCGAGAAGTGTTGCGGAAGGCAACATTGGCAGATGGAGAATCAGGGAAGGTGGGTGATGGGAGAGATTGAGAAGCCGCCTGACGTGCTAAATCACAAGCCATCTTCTCCTCTTCTTGAAAAAGCAAACTGATTAGATCATCAACTGTGGCAGTGGCCGAGTGCATCATGAAAGATGTGATGAAGGAGTTGTATGATGAGTCCAATCCATGAAGAATGTTGCCCATCAGATCTTCATCAGAGACAGGCTGAAGGTCCTCAGCAAGGGCATCAGCGAAAGCGCGTTTCTTCTCAATGTAATCAGCCATTGAAAGAGCTCCCTTGCACATCGACTGGAGTTGGAGTTTCATTGACATCCTGCGAGCCCTAGATTGGGCCTGAAAGGTCTTCTCTAATGTCGTCCAAGCCATATTGGAGGAGGTTGAACGAGCCACCAGGGCAAGGGCCCTCTCTGATAGTGTAGACTTGATCCAAAGTAGGACAAACCGATCCTTCTTCATCCATTGAGCGTAGGCTGGATTTGGAATGTCAGGAAGGGTTGTGTCTAGGTTGGGAATGGTTGCCGACGGTGGAGTCGGTGAGAGGATAAAGGCTTCGAGATCGAAAGTCTCTAGCGTAGACATGATTGTTATCTTCCAAAGAGGGTAGTTATCTCTGTCTAGCTTGATGGATATGCTAGGGATTTGGAAGTGGAGATTAGAGGTGGATCCATCGGCAGCTGCAAGCAAGTGTTGGGTGGTGTTTAGGGCCATTTGAGAAGGTTGATGAGAGTCTCGTGAGGGAGTAAAATAGTTAGAGCTCTGATACCATGAAAGCTTGAGTACGTTTGAGTTGAATTCACTCTCTGATTATCGTGTTGATATGGTGAGTGCAGTATATATATTACAGTAAGAGAAGATAACTCCTAACAATCAGATCCTATTTACATGGGATAAATGAGAGAGTGGAGAGATTATAGTTAGCTACTAATTAGGAACTGCTTTGACTGAGTGTATACACGTTATTAGAGGAGATGGAGAGAAGCAAAGGAGCGAGGCAAAGAGTTGAAGGACAATGGGAGCTGAGGGGTCCGTTGCAAGGCTGTGTTGTAGAGCTCACAGAGGGGAGGGAGCGAGGGGTCGAGGCGGTGAGAGGTCGGACTGCAAGTGCGAGCAGAGGTGAGATGTGGGGGAGAGGGATGAGCAGCTCATCACATACTCACAACCACAGGAGAGAGGGGAAAGAAAAAAAAAAGAGGAAAAAGAAATAAAATAAAGAAAGGGGTATAAAGTGAATCCGATCCAAACGCGTTCGGAACGGGATTTCTGAACCGTGAAAACTTCCGACCTCTCCGAAAATAATAAAACGGATATACGCGAACGTATCCCAAATATAAATATAATCCAAAAAAAGATATTTTTCACCGCAAAATACTTAAAAAAATAAAACTAATAAATTATCGATAGAAGTAGGAAAAATAAAAACGTCATGGCAAAGCTCTGGAAGGCCCAACATGTTTGTGACCCTAGTCCTCAAACTCTCGCAAATAAATGTGTGCGGTTTTTACAAGCTTCCTCCGGGGATAATCCAAAAGAATGAACAAGTCAATCATACCTTGCACTTTGATAAATGAGAGTCAGTAATGCATCTCCATCAACTACAAGTCTCATACTGACTTGAACATCGTGCAACGTTATACCATCTCACCCACGACATATGAAATGTGTTCGTCTCGGGATGTCACCTCTCGACAAACGTTGTAATCAAAGAGTGATCGACCCCATTAAACTGAAGGTCCTTTAATCTTGTAAGTCGGTTGTGTCTGGTGATGCGGAACAAAAAGGAGCATAAAAGGGAATTAGGAACCGCCAGAGTAATCTCTGATACCACGGTGGAGTATTTTCTGATACCGCACCAAAGTAATCTCTGATACCCCTATTTTGATACCCTGGAGCAAACTCTGATACTACGAAGTGGGCTCTGATACCGCGCGCCAGAGTGGACTCTGATACCAGCGGACTCAATTTCTTTTTCGGTCCAAAAATTTAGGGTTTATCTTTAAGTTACGCTTTATCTTTAAGCTAGGATTTATCTTTTAGATGCGGTCTATTTTTAAGCTCCATGCTTGTAAAACCCTAGATGTATCCCTATAAATATCCCATAACCTTCAACGTTAAAGGGGACTCCGCAACGACGTGGATTGACGTCCCACGGAAGTTGGCTTTCTACGCCATTGACACGGATTGACAACCCGTACGACAATAACAATTGAAGGAAGATTTGAAGAAGGATTCTTGAAGAAGTTTTGGTTTTTTATTTATTTTCCCTTTTTGGATATTTGATATTGGATTGATTGAGTTTGTGATATTTGAGATTGCATTATTGGGAAATCTTTGTGTTTCTTTGAGTTATATTGGTTATATCATGTTCTTGATTTCATATATGATTGTTGATATTGATATGATGATTGTTGGCTAAACCCCTTGCGATTCTAGGGTGATATGTTGATGGTTGTGGTTTAGATGATGATAGATCGAACCTTGTAAACAGATTGGACCCTGAGAGTTATGAGTTAAAACCCTCACAAAAGGATTTCCACGGGCTGTTCTTGATATTCCACGGCCGAGATTTACCAAGATCTTGCCGTGGTTTCCTCTGTCGTGCACCCAAAGTTATAACTTTTAGCCTTGGTTAAAGATTGCCTAAACCCTAGCCTTGTTGAACCTTTTTAACCCATATCATTGCTTGGGAAGAGACTTACCCGGTGATTCCCTTGATTGGTTACAAACGATTACAAGTTCTAGGTAATAGAGGATTCAAAACCTTCTATTAAGGTTGAGTGTGCCAAGCCCTTACCTTTGTGTTTTCATTTGATTCCCTTGGGTTTTGGTGTTGGTTTGAGAGTATAATCTTTCCCTTTGGTCCTCTATTTTATCAAGACTCAACATCCATTATTGAGAGAACCTTTGGGGTAAGACAAGTGGGTATTGGAACTTTGCCGTACATTATCCTACCTTAGAACACATACCTTTGCAATCCCAACTTTGTACAGTACATCTTGAATCGATAACCACAATCGGATGCTTTGACCTCTAGAATCTGCGTTCCCCAATTATTCTTACATCTTTATCATTGCTATTGATCTTTGCTATTGCATGCTTTCTAAGTTGGATTACTTCACTGATATTGTTCTCACTGAATCCCTGTGATCGACCCTGAAATACTTGCTTTTACTGCGATTGAACCGTACATTGCGGGTTCGCTTATTTGCTTTTATTCTTAATATAAATTTAAGGCTTACTTGCACAAACTTTCGAGTGAACATCTGGCCAAACCAAATTAGGAATACGGGTGATCCAAATCCCGACGTCACACACGTAATCTAGTGATTCCATACAGTCTCTTAACTACCATAATCAACCCGGGATCGTCCTACAATAATTAAAAAAATTGACATTGTCTTAGAAAAACAAACAAAATGTTTTTTTTAATCAAACGTTTGAAAAAGAAAAAGAAATTTATACCATTTCGTCCCATATCATGCTAGCTTTGTGGTCATCGTAACATGTCACCAACTCATCAACAGGTACATGTTCTTGTACCTCTAGAATATGTGTGAAAACTCCACCTTGATTATATATTTGTATAGGTGATGATGGAAGACTTAAACACAAATGAAGTGGTTTTTAATACTAACAAATTATCGATTATATGTCTAGTTGCTTGGTTTGTTTTGGAGTTTTGTCTAGAATGTATGCAGGCCTTGAAACGCATTTCAAATGATCGACGAAGGCCTTGAAATCGGATACAAGGGACTGACGAAGAGTTTAGAGAGATTCAACACGGAGGCCTTGAAAGCCACTTCAAGGGATCAGAAGCCAAAGCCTTGAAGTAGAAACAAAGCGGCTGGAAGGATTTCCAAAACTCTAATAAACCAAATCTACCAAGCATCAAAGAAGTTCTTCCAAGAATATTTGCCCAACAAGAAGATATACTCAAAGAAGATCTCAACCGACCAAGTAGATTGGATTCAAAACAGGATCTCACAAAGATCCTCAACCAAAAGCACAAAGATCCCCTCTCAACGGATTTCGGATATCTTCACAACAAGTATGAGAAGATTACGGACAAGGGAGATCAACATGATTTAAGGAGATGAAGACGATAGAAAATCTACAACATCTACCTCATCTCAACTAAGAAGCGGCTTTCATGGAGAAGAAGAATCATGTTCAACGGTCATCTTCCCAACGGCTAGAAGACCTCTCCATCGAAGACTATAAATGAAGATGTTGATTGAAGAAGAAGATACAAGAGCTTACATGGAAACATTCAAAGTCTTCAAGCGATCCAAAGCATCTTCATTTGATCAAACAAGTTTTTCTTTCTCTCTTTTACAAAAAGCTTTATCCCCTAGAGAGAGATAAAACTCGAGAGCTCCATTGGAATATCTAAAGAGTGTTATACTAGAGTGTGTGTTACTCTGCGAAGTAACTAGACTATTATAGCTAGTTTAAGAGTTGGAGCTAGATCGTAGCATTGGCTGCAGTGAGAGAAGAAGGGGATTTCTTCTCGGTTGTATCTAGGACTCTTTGAAGCTGATAATAGATAGTTAGATCTTACGGCTATACCCTGGGAAGGAGAGTAGGCTATTTAGAGCCGAACTTCTTAAACATATCCTCGTATCGATCTTTTCAATTCCGCATCATATCTTGCTTTATTGTGACTAACTTTTTCTTGCAGGTGAACAAAGTCAAGGCCCTTGAAATTTGTTTCAAAGCCCTTGAAATCAAAGTGTGTCACAAAGATCTTTGATCGACAACAAGGCCTTTGAAATCAGTTTCAAAGCCTTGAGATAGGTTTTTGCGAAAAGTTCTCATACTCTATTCAACCCCCTTCTAGAGTATCTTTATCATTTATATTCACCTAATGGTTCTTCAATGTGTCTACTTCTGCTCATCAGGTACCTACTCCTACTCAACAAGTTCTTGCTCTTACTCAACAGGTACTTGCTCTTGCTCACCATCTAGAATATCATCTAGATGTTGATCACCCTCCGAGTCCTCTGTATGATATTCGGAACATACTGTGATGATGCTGTTGCATCCTCCTCATCGTCTATAAGATCATGCGCCTCAACAGGTGCCTTAACAAATGTGGCATGTTGTGCACGTATCTCGATGTCTCGTCGATCTTCGGCCTCTCGATGGGCGGATGTTGTGACAAGTCTAGCTTCTTGCTTCGTCTTCTCTCTAATTTTTTTCATCGTAATTTGAATTTTCTTTTCAAATAAAATTTTGCCTTTTTAGATTTTAATATGTTTAAATAATAACATATTATTAAAAAAAATTGTCCGTCTTTTGCGTCGGAATGTCACCATTATATTCCATTTGAAAGCTCGAAAAAACCCCTCATAAAAACCGTAAAAAAATAAATCTCGATAATATCCAACTCCAATTCATCTTGAACTAACTAAATTCAAGCTTACAATCATAATAAACGTAAACGTAACAAAAGGTCAGCCGGCGTTGACATTAACCTTTCTATCTTTACGAGATGTATACTTTAAGCCATAGCAACAAACATCTATCTTGACAACTTATCAAATAAATGAATTGTATAGTGTTAAAGTTATACCGACAAACTTTATCTTCACTTGAATCCTACTAGATGCACTATATTCATGTTCGAATCGTACCAACAAATTAATATAACAAGGAAGACAACGTTTGTCTTTTATTGGTAAACTTAAGGAAGCACATCACCAAAGGTTGCAATCGACCAAGAACATGACATGATACTCGAGAAACTAACAAGAATTATATGTAGAAACTGAACTACGTAATCACAATACGTAACTACTTTATTTTGGGTATGTGTAGAACATATCCGATTGATTTTCTTTTTACAAAGAGTAAAACAAAAACTTCCTAGTTGAAACATGAATGATTAAGAAGACATGATTAATTGACTAATATCCATAGGATAAGCCTGCATGGAATTAGCTGCCTTGAAGGCGATATTTGCAAGCTGCTCATGCACGTACTCAGTCGGGTGGTAAGGATCAAAGAAGACGTACTCTCTCCGGTTCTTGCACGGCTCAGTATTATACTTGCACAACCCATCATCTCCCCTCGGTTTACAACAAGGTTGATTCACCACCTTGAACCCTATACAATCAATCAATATCACATCAAACAAATAAAATAATATCACTTGATCATGAAACTAGGATCTAGTAAGGTTTGTCGGTTTTAAGTAGTTGATCGCGATGTGTCAACAAAGGTAGGTAGTTTACACTTAAGAGAACAGGTGGAGATAAAATTGTCCTACATCAATATTGTCTGGGCTACGTATATATATATATATATATATATATATATTTTTTTTTATCATTTTTGTGGAGATAAAATCATATCGTCAGTTCATGTATGCATGTTCTCATGCTCGGCCATTAATATATAGAGAGGAAAATGTGGCATACCATGAGCTGGGTTAGCGGTTGAGTTAACGTAAATAAACTTGGCACGAGGGAGACTTTTGTTCAACTTGTCTACAAGCGACACAAGTCTATCGTTGAAAAGGAATACCGCGGAGTTAACCTTGTCGACGCAGTAGGAACCTTTTGACAAACCAAACAAATCGATCACGGCTGGGGTGCATCCTATTGCTCCGAGCCCAAATAAGGCCACTTTCCTTGCTCCATGATCATACAAACTCTTCACCATGCAAATTCATAACATTAACATCAACATATGACGTAAGACTTGGCACAAACCCGATCCGAAAAAGGGTTGATGTCAAACCCTAATTTGTGTTTGTCAAAATCTATACTTATAATCGTGTAAAAGGTTGTTGGTTAATAAGAAAAAAGTGGAAGGAGTAAATAAAACCTTTATTTCGTGATGATATTGAGAAATAAGCAAATCGGCAAATTGTTCAGGGGTATAGGTCCGAGAACTGACATATCCTTTACAGAAGTAGTTGTTGATGTAGTCGTTACTGCCGATGTTGATTATATACAAACATTTGCTCATATCAACTTTACCTCTTGTTGTATGCCTTATCATTTTCACATTATATTCGTGCTCCTTTACTTGGGATCCAAGACACGTTCGACCTCCCTATAAGTTATATTTCAAATATGTTAGTAACAAAAGTAGTAGTTCATCAACATGAATCGATGTTAAGTTTATATACATTAATTTGGGTTCAAAATGGTAGATATGTACCAAACGAATGCCGGTATCAAGTAGAATTCCGGCAGCACCGGATGCATAATTTGTACCGGGCGTTAGTTGGAACGTCCAATGTCGGTCGTAAGGCGGAATGTAACTATCAAATCCCAGGAGCTCGCCTATCAAACAAAAAAAAGCAAATGAAACCTACTAACATTAATTAAAATAATATACAACAAATTTATGTTAGCATTTTTTAAAAAATTAGTTTCAGTTTCAATTTAAAAATTGTTATAAACCGAGACGATTTAACATTAATTAATAAACTGTCGCTTATGGAACTCCTATTTTCATTTTTCTATCCATTAATTTTTAATAAATTAAAGGGGAAATTTTAATTTTAATTTAAATTAAGAGTCAAAATGAATTAAAATCAAATTAAAAAACGCTATACATCTTAGCTGCGAAAATTCTAATTGTTAAAAGATATCTAAACACAAATACATCTTGGATGTGATCATTTTATTTACCTCTTTTAATCATTATTTTTTTGGTTTTCATTCAGATGAATTGAAAGGAAAGAAGGAACTAACTTAAAACATCAATGTAAATCCTGCCATTGCTGAACCTTCCAGTGGAATTCCCACCAGGAAAATCAACTCCATAGGGTTTATAATTTGCTTTGGCTCGTGTCAAGAGGTTGTTATTGTTCCCACAATCGCTCAACGAGTCTCCGAACACGAACATGCACGGCACCAGTGGTTTGCCGGCAGCCCGAGCCGTACCAAAACTCGACAAGAGCACCATGAACATGACGATGGAGAATAGCCTCATCATGTTCGAGCGAAAGAGACAAATTTGGAGGAGGGTTCGATGATCTTAGTAGTTTTTTTGGCCTTGAATTTAATCAGCCAATGTTGATCTCGATCAATTTAGGATAGTGAATTGATCGAGCAGGATGATAATTTTGAGGATGAGAGATTGAGATGAATTGAGGGATTAAGATTATGAATTCAATACGTAGATCGAGTAGAAAAAAGAGGAGATTTGGTAGGTGAAGAACAAAGTTGGCTATCAATAGTCACAACATATATACGTTTACTATGCGATATTGAGATATATTTTCTTCTATTTTTTAGGGCTTCTTACCTTTCTGGGGGTGTGATCCATATTGATCGGGATCGACATTGGCTTGTCGGGCCCCCTTGACTCAAATGACTGGTGGGTAAGATTTTGTGTTAACTCTACCGGATGATTTTTTTTTTTTGTTGGAAGGAGAGTCAGTGGTCTTCCTGTATCTAGTTGCGCTTATTATATAAAAATATGTTAAGTAGTTAACAAATGGGGATAGTCCGACCCCTAACATCATGATTGAGCCAGCTTATAACACCCTCAAAGAAAGGTCAAACAATACATGCTAACCTACAAGAAAGCTAAACACAAGGCTGGCTAAAAATCAGCGAAATAATTCGTGGCGTGGTAGACATATCGGAATTGGATATCTTATATCTAATAAAGCAAAAACCTTTTTTTATCACGGGTTAACGTCACAATTCACGCAGCACCCAAAATATTTTGAAAATTTGATTTTAAAAATTAATAATTTCGATATTTAGATGTAACACTCGAGATTTGTAAATCAAAAATGTTATGAGCTAGAGCCTCATAATGGGTCTAACTATATATTAACAACAACATAACTAGATCTTACAACACAACACAAACAAATAAAAACCAAATTACTCAAATAAGTGAAAATTGTTATGCCCAAAAGTATGACAACTTTACTAAAAAGTAGTTCTAGCATCTTATCATAATGCAATTTAGTAAATAAATATAAGGTTCATAATAATAACGATAATGCAACACTCAATCCTAGCAAGTACGTAAAACCCTCCACCTACTCTAAATCACTCCATAGCTTCTTTACCCTGAGCAAAATCTATAAATATTTACAGTAAAATTGTTAGCTAACCATCCTTAATAGTATATCAAATAAATAGATGGCACAATACCCATTAGCAAAATAAAAACACAACAACAAGCATTCATTGCAATATTCCATTTATTATCTTCATAAGGTTATACACATTATGCTCAAATTATCATTGACACGAGCGGTCTTCTATCCTCGCCTTTGTCCCCGTATACAACCAAGAGTGGATCTTATGCATTTCACCATATACATTTATGGGCTAGTATTGGAAGATATGCAATTATAAGAAGATATGCAATATTATAATTAGAGAAGTTATCGTATTATTTTAGAATAGTTTTTTTGTATGTTATTTTATGTAATATTTATTATTCTCCTCAAACCCTATAAATAGGGTGACAATAAACTCGTAAAAAGCGTGGTTCTATCTCCACCATTTGTGTGGTCTTCTTCCACCAAAATCTATCATGGTATCAGAGCGGGTTCGATTCGGGACCTTAATCTCGTCTAAATCTACATTTACCACCGATTTACTGGTGGTCTTATCGATCAAATGTCACCGATCTACTGGTGGTCATATCGATTTTACAAGTGGTGTTCTTGTCACCGCTCATTATTGATCGAAGTGTTTTCTTTGTTCATTGTCAATGAAATGGTCCAGTCTTCAGCGTTCGTTTGCGTACGTACGCTTTGACTGCGGGAGCGTATTGGAAGATATGCAATTATAAGAAGATATGCAATATTATAATTAGAGAAGTTATCGTATTATTTTAGAATAGTTTTTATTTTATGTTATTTTATGTAATATTTATTATTCTCCTCAAACCCTATAAATAGGGTGACAATAAACTCGTAAAAAGCGTGGTTCTATCTCCACCATTTGTGTGGTCTTCTTCCACCAAAATCTATCAGCTAGTCATAGAGAACCTCTCCGACCGTCTCAGGGCGGGACAGTGATACCAAAACCCGTTATACATACACTTGGATCCTAATCAAGATCATCAAACCGTCAACCTACTCAAATCCATTATTAACAAAACAAGGCAGCACATATTATCATCACATTACAAACTAACTTATGAAAAGACAACTAAGTAAGACTCGACAACTTACCTCAATTTGAAGAAGATGACCCAATCTAGCACAAGTGTTGGTGATGAGGGACCATCCCCAACACCTCTTACTACTCATGAACCAATCACCAGATCAAAGGCAAGAACATTGAAGGATAATGAATCTCAACCATTGACATCATCTACTATGGATGGATATATATCACTAGATCAAGAGCAAGAATTATTCAAGATCAAGTTTCTAGCTTGTGACATCTTTTGCTTCTATGGAGACCATTGCTGATCTATTTGTGTCTAAGTTTTCCTTAGTCACATTGATGACAATTCCTGCCATGAAGGATGTAGAGGAGAAGCCATGCATGTCATGCACACGTATGGAGGCCACGACTTGATGTGTTAAAAGCTTCTTGTTATTTTAATTTTAATACATTTAAAGCTCTAGATATTCTAAATGTATCTTCTATCTTATATTTTTTGGATTATTTTTAATCTTTTATTTAGGAGACTTTAGGTTATAAGTACTCCTTAGGATCGACATTTGTCAATTAGACTAATTCAACCATAGATCGAGAGATACTCGTTACTTCGTTCATGAAGTTTTTGTTTTATTTATTCTTATTCAATAAAAAAGAGAACATTTGATTGCATCGTTGTGAGTCCTTGTTAGGTTGTTTTTGTGTGTGTTAATCTTCTTAAAGGTTGGTGCTCTTAGTCTATCTATTCCCTCCTAGTGCTTGCCTCGATTTGAAGACTTGTGTAAGGTTGAAGAAGGAAGGGTTTAAGTAATTCATTGTTAGGGTTTTGATCCAACTGATCAATATTCTTGCAAGTATATCTTGGTACTTTTATTCCTATATTTCCATCAATATTATTCCATATCATCTTCTTAAATCTCGCCATCATCGTTCCATATAAATCACGTTATATATCCTTGAGTTTTCATGAATCTCGCCACCCTAGGTTATTGGCCTCGCCCGAGATACATCACCGAGATTCCAAGGTCGGAGCTTTTGTGAACTTTCAATCTTGATCCGTCAATTGCGGCTTCAACCCCGCATCAAAGTGGTATCAGAGCTTCTTGATTTGAAGTCTAACTCAACCATATATCACGGTTTGAGTATTTTTATTTATTTTGAGTCTTCTTTAGTCATATAAAAATCGAGTCTTTTTTATTTATCCTCTTTTGTTAAGAGTTTATTTGAGTTTAATTTTCTTTGTTCTTGTGTCCATTAGAGAAGAGAGGTTGTCATAGCCTAAACACAAGCCATCCATTACCTTGGTACCACAAATAGCGCCGAGATTGCCAACGCTACAATACCTCGCGGTGAAGGTTTGCCGCCAACGCTGAGATATTACTTGGCCGGCAAGTTTTGTTCTTTCTCCGTATCAAGTCGAGATCCAGCGAGATATTTCATCAATATATCTTATCAAATATATCAATATCCAGCTAACTACTATATCAAGGAGGAAATATATCTACAAAAGTGTCCTAATTTTAAGATCTTATCTAGTAGGTGAGATCTTATCATATCTTATCCAAAATCTCTCTCCAAAATTTTCATAGCTCACTTGTAGCCATATACATCTCGCCTTATCTGGATTCCTCACCACCACAAGAAAGCCAAAATAAAGGATTTCTTCTTTTATTTTATTTATTACTTCATACCATATATTATACCATTCAAAGTGTTCGAAAAGTTATTGAAGCAAGAGTTTTTGCAATCCAAGTGTGAAAGTATCAGGAAGGCGGCAAGGAAGAAGCTTACCCCAGATCCCATCTAATTCCCTGACCAAAGCACTTACCTTTCGTCAATCTCCCCCCAGTAAATATCTCATGCTGAGATTTTGACCGAAATTTGCCACTGTTGAGATCATTACCCACTATCTCTCTCTCTCTAATTGCATAAGTGCCAGGTAAGTAAAGCTCTCTTGTTACTCTCTTGTGTTCCTATTTCTTGCCTCTTTCTACTCTAAACACATTGAGTCTATTCTTTGGGTGTGTTTGCTTGATTATCTTTACTTGTAATCATACTAGTTGAGTTTTGGGTCTACTTGCTATATTCTTTTCAACTTGTTGTCAATTGTGTGAAGAAAATTCTAGCAACGGTTTCTTATACCATCTTTCAACACAAGAAGCTTCAGCCAAGCCAAGAATTCATCTTGATTCAACCAAGGAGTGTTCTAGTTGAAGCTAGGTCATTGAACTTACAAGAGTATTAATCCATCCATAGCAATTACATCAAATTAGCTTGTGATATTACAACAAGAGTGTGAGTGTGAGAGAAACACAAGTGAGGAATTTTAATTTTTCACCATTCACAAGTTTGTTGTTACTTTGTGTGTTTGATTAGATATCTAGATCCCAAACGATTATTCAAGGATAATAATGACACTAATAGCTCATTTTGATTTAAAAGTTATACCAGATGGGTGTGAAAACAAGGTTTTTTGAAAGAACCATTGATAAAACCATTTGTATGGTTCAACCAAAACATTTTGAATCCAAGGATTCTTAACCTATGGCTTAAAACTTAAAGAAGTTCATATACGGACTCAAACAAGCATCAAGGTAATGAATTCATAAAATTTATCAAGTGGTTACCTAATTTGGATTTGAGGCGAATAAAGTTGAATTCAGTGGAAACAAATCTATATTTCTCGGCTAATCGGTAAATATATATATGAAGAATCAAGACTAATCCCGAAGAAAGATTAGTTTGAGCCACAACAAAAAGCCACAGAATATCCATACATCAGAAAAACTCCTCTCACCCACCAACAAAGTGGGGAACTAAAACAACACAAAGCCATCAGGGCATACTCCGGCATACAAAAAAAAGATCCACAATCTATAAGTAAATTTGTAAAGTTTATGCACGCAAACAGGAAACCAGGTAGATTCTTGTGAGGGGAGCAACATTTCATCCACTGGTGCCACGCCATCGCCACGTCATTATGCCACATCAACAAGCAACATCGTCATAGTCCCCGGCTTGTAATGTCATCATTGCACATCAACTTGCTTCACTCTATCAGATGCATCAAAGAAATGCAGGATGCCCACCATATGAATGCATAAATTATCCACTTAGCCCCCTGTAACTTGTACTCTAGTAAACCAAAAGCTAGGAATTTGGAAACACATCAAACAAGAGTATGTACACATGCATCTGAATCAGTCTTACAATCTTCAATATCTCCATAAACTCGTCTTCAAACACCATAAGATTACGAGATTTCAACAGAAAATAAATTGTACTTGTAGTAGCCAATCTATTCATATGACTTTGCCAGCTTGTGCCACACACATATATCCTTAACCACACAATAGCTTGTTCCATAGAACGGAACTTTACTTTCATGCCCGTCCATTGTTGGATTGCATTCCATACTCGTTTTGAGTACTCACAACAAAAGAGAATGTGGTTGTGGTTGAATTTGAATTAAACCCAGGCCACCTTCATCCTTCGGTAATCATAACATTGACCAAGCCAGCTTTGGCCATTTCCATAAGAAGTTTCTGGATAGGATGATAAGCTGCTCCAACACAGTGACAGGAAATGGAAGAATAGAAATCCATAATCCTTCAATAACTTGGAGTACAACTTTGATTAGTTCAATCTTGCATGCAAAAGAAAGTCTAGCTCTGTTCCAACTCTTTATCTTATCTGAAATCTTCTTAAGCAACGACAAATACTAAGTAACCTGCAACTGCACATGTGATATTGGAATGCAAAGGTACCGGAAAGGGAATTGACCAACTACATACCCTGTCATCTTTTGTAAATGAGATGCCTCCAACTAATCAACAGAGGCTACAAAGATTGTAGATTTCGGCTGACTCACACATAGGCCCGAGATGTGTTGGAAAACCTTCAGACAATGCAACAAGATAGAAATAGATCCAATATCCCCTCGACGGAAAATAATAACATCATTAGCATATGCTAAATGTGTGATTCGTAAACTTCCACATTTCTGATGGAAATTAAACTCAGAGTCAGCAATGGCTTTCTTGAGTAGTCTGGACAAGAACTTCATGCATATAACAAACAATAATATGGACAAAGGGTCGCCTTGACTCAGGCCCCGCTTCCCCTTAAAGAAACCATGGATTTCTCCATTAATCCGTAGTGAATAAGTAGTTGTTTCTACACACTCCATTATCCGGGAGATAAATGTGTAAGAGAAATCCCAACTGAGCTAACACAAATCTGATAAACTTCCAAGCTACAACATCATAAGCTTTAGCAATATCAATAGTAAGCATACAAAGTTTAGGTCCACGTTTAACCTCATAGGTTCAAACAATCTCCTTGACTAACATCACTCGATTTGACAAGTGTCTCCCCTCAATAAATCCTACTTGGGTTGTTCAATTATAGAAGCCAACGTTCCCATATTTCTCATTAGACTTATTGCACGAAGCCAAGAAATTTCTCATTAGGAATTTTGAGATGAAAGATTTTGGGGACACCTCTTTTATCTTAGGAATTCAGATACTAATAGATCGATCTTATGGTATCCTAAGGTCATCACAAAAAGGCTATATCAAAAAAGTACTAAGTAGATTTAAAATGAAAGATTGTTTAATTGGAGATACACCAATAGCTAAAAAAAAGACAAAAGTAGTTCCCCAAAGCAGAACTTGAAATGAAGGAGATGCAAAAGCTTCCCTATTCCTTAATGGTAGGGAGTACAATATATGCTCAATTTTATAATTGTCCTAACGCAACATTCATTTTGGAACTTTTGGACAAATATTTAAGTAATCCTAGATCGGATCATTGAAAAACAACAAAAAGGTTCTCCAGTATTTGCAAGTAACGAAAACTTACATGCTGACATACAAGAATCTGGATAGATTGGAGATCGTTGGACATTTTGATTTTAATTTTGCCAGTTGTATTGATAGTAGATGATCTAACTCAGTTTATGTCTTTATGATGGATGAAGGGGCTATTTCTTTGAAAAGTGTCAAACAAACACTTGTAGCTACCAACCATGGTTGTAGAGTTCATGGCTTGCTTCGGAGCATCCATTCATGGGATATGGTTACATAATTTTGTCACAGATCTACATGCTATTAATGGAATTGCAGACCTACATGCTGTTAATGGAATTGAAAGACCATTAAATTTATTTTGTGACAACAAGTGTGCAATTTTATTCACCAATAACAATAAAAGCTTTGTAAAGGAGAAACACATGGACATCAAGTTCTTGTCATTGAAGGAAAAAATTCAACATAGGTAGATTTGTATAGAACCCATAAGCACAAACTGGGTTGCCTCCTAAAGTTTTTCATGAGTACACTTCTCATATGGGGCTTGACAGTTTGTGATCTCTTGACTTAGTGTGGATTTGATTAGATGTTCTATGTTTTATAGTTTATGCATAATAAAGTTTTCATGATTTATATTTTGAACTAAAGGTTATTTTAGATTGATCTCCAAAAAAGTAGGATCATTTAAAAATAGACATGTTATGAGATCACATTACATATAATTTAAATGCCACTTATTCATGCTTGATATGTGTCATTGAATATACTAACATGATGAACACGGAAGGTTTAGTTACGATGATTGTGAAAAATGTCTCCGTGATCTCGTTTTGATATATGAGATGAACCAAGTTGAAATAAAGAATAAGTCTACATAAAATTAGTCGTTATGTGTACACATAAAGAATTTGGATGATATCGTTGTTTATTTCATATGTAGCCCATATGGAGATTGTTAAATTTATTTAATCTTATTATTAGCGGACTTACATGTTATGTTACACAAACTATATTATAAAACTAAATACTAATGGTCTAATAAAAGTGATTCGGTAAAGCACGTGGACATTAATAAAACAATATGGCTTAATGGGTGGATACCGTATTTTGGTCCACTAGGCTTAATGGGATTCTATTAAGCCATTATATAAACAATAGTGAGTTATCGTCCACAATATGTCAAATCATTTTCATCGTTTTCTATTCTCTACCCATCGGAGAGAAAACATACAAAAACACTAAAGAGGTTTGATTGAGGAAGACGATTACCTACGAGGCTTATTCGGATTGTAGATTTTGCACTGTAGTTTGATCCGTTTTACTACTATAGAAACATATGTAATCTTTGATTTCTTAATAACTCTAACATGATTGATCCTTGATTTTACACTTTTGGAAATTTCATTATTCCAACATCGAAATCCCAATTACTACAAGTGCATTATGAAAATTGACAAATATTCAAAATGATCATCAATAAAACCATTTGATGGTAGGATACGTAAGTTAATTAAACATACAAATAATGTATTTATGATGCAACCAATTAAAAAATAATCAAATAGCTTTCGTGACATCAACACATTTCGACAAAAATATGTCGATATTACGATCCGACGATCCGTTAGGAGCCAAAGCTAACTTGGCCAAATCCTTCCATTTTTGAGCATTAACCCGCACTTCTTGACCCTTATCTCCGCACATAACTTCTCTTAAACAATGATCAATCTCTTTTCTCGAAACAATTCTATTCTTATCTGCCTTGGCCCTAATCCCCGTCTTCCACACATCTTGCACAAGCTTTGCATTTGTTGGTTGGTCGGTCCACTGGGGTATAGCCACCATCGAAACTCCCAACGACAATGCCTCCTGAGTCGAGTTCCATCCACAATGCGTAGCAAAGCACCCGATTGCCTCATTTGATAGTACTTGTAGTTGCATGCACCATTCCACAAGCATGCCCTTTCCTAGGGTTTCCATTTCCTCTATGATATCCTTTCGAAGCTTTGGCTGCTCTGTGGCTCGTAGGACCCACAAGAAGTCATATTCAGATTGTTTTAGGGCCCACGTCACCTCATCGATCTGCTCCTTCGTCAAGTCTGACATGCTTCCGAATGACACGTAGATAACGGAACCACGTGGCTTGGTGTTTAGCCAGTTAATGGCCTCAATAGTCGTCGAGTCTTTGAGGTCGAAGAGGTGGAGCCCATAATCTCTGTCATTAGAGTCTTGTTGGTCTAAGAAGAAAGATGGGATTGTTGGACCGATTGGTAATAATGGAGTGTGTTTCGACATTGAATCCACCACCTGAAAATACAAGTTCTTCTACAATTATTTCTATTTTTCATAAGTTGCCCAATACTACAATAAGTAACTAGTGTACTACCCGTGCAATGTGTTAGCATGAAATATTGTGATATTTTAGGCACGTTTTCTAAACGTATTTGATTCATATTGATAGTCTTTGATTGAACTTTGCTGCATATGTGAGTTAGTATTACCTATATTGTCAATATGGATGTCTACACTAGTTCTATGTTGATCATAGGTGATTTGGAGCTATTTCCGAACGGAATCGAGCAAAAGAGGAGTTGATTGAGTGAGTCCATAGATTGAGGACATTCTTAGGAAGCAAATTGGAGTTTAGCCTGAGGAATGCACGAGGCTAGGGAAGAATCACGTTCTTGCTCTAAACCAAGCTCTAAAATACGGCCGTATTACAAACCACGTTCAGTTCCACGGCCGTGGAACCTTGTAAAGAGAGGCGTGATGCATTCCAGTAACTATTACGGTCGTGGAACGTATGCTGCAAACCGTGACACTTTCCACACCTAGAATTATGGTCGTGGAAACTTCCACGACCGTGATCTTGGCGAATCTTTTTTGCCACACTTTGAAGCCACGATCTTTTGAAGATTGGGCCGGGCCGACATTTTGCCCTACACTATAAAAAGACGGAAGAAGGGAGATTCCGTCATTCTGGCTTAGACGCTCATCTCCGCCATCGACGCTTAGGATCGTTTACGCCCGCTACCTCATTTTACACCATCGCTTGGAAGCATTGATCATCTCATTTTGAGATCGAAGTTCGCATCTGGGAATTGGCCTAATCTTGCACTTTGGTGGAGATTGCTGTTGAGATCTTCGGATTGGCGGAAGATTGAAGCTTTTGGAAGATTTTGCAAGAAGACCTCTCTTCTTGTTTAGGTTTGATTTGGAAAACGGATTGACATCCCGTTTTCCCTTCTTTCCTAAGGTTGTGATTGTTTACTTTATTTTGAATCCTTTGACAACACTCGTTCTTGATTGTGACTTTGAGATTGGTTTGAAGATTATTGAAAGTTCTTGAAAGTTTTCATCTTTTTATCTTTTAACTCTTGAATTGATATCAACATGACTGTTATTGGCTAAAAATTCTTAACAATTCTAAGGTGAAGGGTTGATAGTTGTGGCTTAGATGATGATAGATCGATCGTAAACAGATTAGACCCTGAGAGTTAGAGAGAATCGTTGACGAACCCTAAATTACGGGTTGTTCTTGAGTTCCACGACCGTGGAATCTCAAGATCCAACCGTAATTTCCCTCAAGTTTACGAGCCTGCTTTTACTTTAATCCAAAGTTAAAGATTTGTTTTAACTTAGTTTAGACTTGTCTTTTCTAGGTGGTAGTGAAGCCTCAACAACCTCTACCTCGATTGTGAGTGTCACAACCTCAATCGGTCAAGTTAGTCTTGATCTTTGGGTTATAAGTTTGGGTATTTGACACTAATTCTCATCTTTAGAATCTTTCTATATTGAGCCTCAACAACCTGTATAGAGAGTGTCTTGTAGGTGAGTTACATAAGGTTTTTGGAACTTCACCGTACGATTACCTTACATTAGTATACATTTGCGTATCTCCACTCTGTCTTTATATCATTAGTATATCTTGAATCGATTGCCACAACTGGATACTTGGATCTTTAGAATTGTTGTTTTTCCCGATATTTGCAAAACTCTCATATTTACTCGCTTGACAATCTACAATTGAATTCGTTCCCACCCAAATCCCTGTGTTCGATACTCTGGAATTCTTGCTTAGCTACGTCGATCCGTACACTGCGGGTTCGCTGCTTGATTCTAGTTTTATAAATTTAAAGCTTATTTGCACACACCTTTAGGGGCGAACAAGTTTTTGGCGCCGTTGCCGGGGATTTGGTTTCGGCCGAATCCGGTTGCCGGTTGTCAAGCTTGGGAGCTTGCTCTCGTTATTTGATATTTCTTTGAGTGCATGCGCAGGTCTAGGAACACCGAAGATCTCTTACCTCTTGATCAAGAGCTAGAGAAAACCTTGAGGCAAAAGCGCAAGGAAAAGAAGATGGCCGAAGAAAATGAACGTGATTTTCAGGCGGAGTTAACGGAGAAGGAAGCTCAACTCCGATGGAACGAGAATCTTCGCCGGGATGAGATGGATCGCCATCAATCCCAAGTTAACAATCTACAGGATCAGATGTTCCAAATGAGATTAGAAATAAGCGACCTTAAGAATAAAGGAATCAAGAAATCCTCAAGAAGGGCATCAAGATCTAGAAGAAGGAGAAGTCATTCATCCGCTGATGATAGTGACTCTTCCATGCCACCGTTAGAGGAGATTGATCCTACGGTCAATGTGAATCCTTTCCATCCACAAGAGGCTGCTAATCGTCGTGCTCCACCTAGGAATGCGAGGATCGAACGTGTGGATAATGAGCCAAGAACTCTTGGCCAACGAATGGATCCAACTCAACAACCACGCCGTTTGGGCGTGAACTTTGATGCTGAAGATGTACAAGGGTTTAGCTTCAACCCTCAAGTTATTACTCTTGTTCGCCAAAACCAGTTTGGCGGTACAAGTGCCGAATCTCCACACCAGCACTTGCAGAACTTTGAGTGTATGATGGAGACGATGAGACCGAAGAGCGCTACTACCAACAACTACAAGCTTAAACCCTTCTCTTCTCTTTGAAAGGGAAAGCGTTGTCTTGGTACCAAGCTCTTCCTAATGGGAAACTAGACACGTGGGAAGACCTTTCCGCGGAGTTTCTCACCAAATTCTTCCCGCCCTCCAAAACGGCGGAACTTAGAGGTAAGATTAATGCTTTTTCCATGAGACCTAACGAAAGTTTGTTTCAATCTTGGGAAAGGTTTCAAGATTTGCTCTTGGATTGCCCTCATCATGGCATATCCAAGCTTGCCTTGCTGGAGATTTACTACAAGGGGCTGGATGCGGGAACGCAATTCAACCTCCAATCCCTCTCATGTGGAACGTTCATGGACATGAGAGAAGATGACGCTTGGGACTTCATTGAAAAGCAAGCAAGAGTCATAGAGAAGTATTCCCACCGAAAAGTGGAGGGAAATCGTGTGGAGCAAGGAGCAAAGCTCACACATGAAGCTCAAAATCAGATTTTCTCCCTCAACAATGAGATCAAAGAGTTGAAGGAGGCTATCAAGACCAACTTCCCAAAGCAACAAGGGAAGGATGTTGGTCATTGGGCAATAATAATGGTGGCAACAACAATAACCGGGGCAACAACCGGAACAACAACTGGAATGGAAACAACAACAACCGGAACAACGATTGGAACAACAATAGGGGTTCAAACAACAACAATTGGCGCCCCAATCAACAAAATTTCGGTAACTCTTATCCTTCCAATTCTAATTCACTAACTCCAGCTTCCTCTTCCTCTACTCCTTTGAAAAGCCAGGGGCAATCATCTAATGGAGGAAACACTTCGGGGAAGGAGAAACCCGATCCCATATTGGAAACGATTTTGAGAAAGCTTCAAGGGTTGGAGAACCGCCTCATCAAGGTTGATGATCAAGTTTCTAAGGTTGATAAAGCTCAAAAGGTTTTAGAAAACCAAATGTTCAACCACGCGGAGGAAGTTCCTAGAAATCAAGGGAAGCTTCCAGGAAAGACGGAGGACAACCCTAAGGGAAGGGTGATGGCGATAACAACTAGGAGCGGAGTGACTACCACCGATCCGCAGCCTACGTTCGTTGAAGTCCCCGTAGAAAAGGACAAGGAAAAGGGGAAGGAGAAGGAAGACGTCTATGTTCCTCCTCTAGCTTACAAACCTCCCCTACCATTCCCTCAATCTAGAGCGCGAGCGCGCCTAGACAAACAATTCGGTAAGTTTATAGAACTCATGAGTAAGCTGCATATTAATATACCATTCATTGATGCTATTGTAGGTATGCCAGCTTATGGCAAATTCTTGAAGGAGCTTCTCTCTAACAAGAGGAAGCTAGAAGATTTCGGAGAGGTCAAGATGAGCTCGGATTCTTCGGATCTCATCAAGACCATGAAGGAGAAAATGCCCCCAAAGTTGAAAGATCCGGGGTCATTTTGCATTCCCATTGGAGTGGGAGATGTCACATATGACGCTTTATGTGACTTAGGAGCAAGTGTGAGCATCATACCACTTGCGTTGTGCAGGAAGATCGGTTTAGGCGACCCTAAACCGGTGAAGATGACGTTATACATGGCGGATCGATCCATCACTCGCCCCATTGGTATTGTAGAAGACGTCCCGGTCAAGCTAGGTAAATTCTTTGTCCCCATTGATTTTGTCGTGCTTGACATTCCTGCAGATAGTCCGGTCCCGATCATACTCGGAAGACCGTTTCTTGCAACTTCCGGCTGCATGGTCGATTGCAAGAATGGAAGACTCGCTTTTGATATTGGAGAAGAGAAAGTAGAGTTCATTCTTTCCACTCTAGTGAAGGAACCAATCTTTGATGAGGATATTTACGATATCCAAGATGAAGAAGGTTTATCAAGGGAAGAGGTAAGTGCGATTCTCTTTAACGATCCTTTACAAAAAGTCATTACCATGAGTCTAACAGATGTAGGGGAAGAAGAAGAGTGCAAAGAGGAAATTGAAGCCTTGGAAGCACAAGAAGAGATGCATGAAGAGGAGTTTGAGAAACTCCACGATGAGGCTGAGAATATTAGAATCCACGGTTATACTCTGTATTCCACGACCGTGGATTTCACAACCAAAATCGATCTCCATTCCAGGGGATTACACGGCCGTGGAACATATGGAGAACCCGTAATTCTGACCGTGGAAGAGGGTGATCGGCATACTTCTTCAACTTCTTTTGATTCTTCTCCAACTCACTCAACACCCTTAGAAACTTCTAAGGAAACGTCGGATGCTCCTCAAGGATCATTGGAAGCTCCGAAAGTGATGGAACTCAAACCGCTTCCTACTCATCTAAGGTACGCTTTTCTTGGATCTAATTCTACCTTTCCGGTTATTGTTAGCTCCGAATTAAGCATAGATGAACATGAACAGCTCATGATTGTCCTTAAGAAACATAAGAACGCCATAGGCTATACTATTGAGGACTTAGTAGGAATTAAACCCTCCCTATGCATGCATAAGATACTAATGGAGGAGGACTTTAGAACTTCAAGACAACCTCAAAGGCGGTTGAATCCGACCATGATGGAGGTTGTCAAGAAGGAAATTCTTAAACTTCTTGATGCAGGTATCATCTATCCTATCTCCGATAGCAAGTGGGTGAGTCCAGTTCAAGTAGTTCCGAAGAAGGGAGGAATGACGGTCATCACCAACAAGAACAACGAACTCATTCCTACCCGAACCGTGACTGGATGGCGAATGTGCATAGACTACCGCAAGCTCAACAACGCAACGCGGAAGGATCACTTTCCATTGCCATTCATCGATCAAATGCTTGAAAGGTTAGCACAACATTCACATTTTTGCTACCTTGACGGTTATAGTGGTTTCTTTCAGATTCCGATACATCCGGATGATCAAGAGAAGACCACATTCACGTGCCCTTGGGGTACGTTCGCCTATAGGAGAATGCCGTTCGGGCTTTGCAACGCCCCAGCCACCTTTCAACGGTGCATGATGGCCATCTTCTCCGAATACGTAGAGGAAATCATGGAAGTCTTCATGGACGACTTCTCCGTATACGGTTCCTCTTTTAACGATTGCCTTTCTAACCTTTCTCTTGTTTTGCAAAGGTGTGAAGACACTAACCTAGTTCTTAATTGGGAGAAGTGTCAATTCATGGTTAAGGAAGGAATCGTATTAGGTCACTTAGTCTCTAGTAGAGGGATAGAGGTAGACAAGGCTAAGATAGAGACCATAGAGAAACTTCCTCCCCCAATTTCGGTGAAAGTGATAAGAAGTTTCCTAGGACATGCTGGATTTTATAGACGTTTCATTAAGGACTTTTCTAAGATATCAAAACCTCTCACTAATCTATTGATGAAGGATGCGGTTTTTGAGTTTTCGCAGGAATGTTTGGATGCGTTTAACACCATTCGGCAAGCTCTAATTTCAGCACCTATTATCCAACCTCCGGATTGGACTCTCCCCTTCGAGATTATGTGCGATGCTAGTGACGTAGCTATTGGAGCTGTTCTTGGACAACGAAGGAAGGGCGAACCCATGCCATATACTATGCTAGCAAGACGCTAAACGAAGCGCAGCTCAACTACGCCACTACAGAGAAAGAGTTTTTAGCCATTGTCTACGCTATTGACAAGTTTCGCTCTTATCTTGTAGGTGCAAAGGTGATTGTCTACACGGATCATGCTGCGATCCGGTACCTCCTTGCGTAGAAAGACGCGAAGCCAAGGCTAATTAGATGGATTCTTCTCCTACAAGAATTCGATCTTGAGATCCGCGACAAGAAAGGTTCGGAAAATTCTGTTGCGGATCATTTGAGTCGTCTAACACATCTAGGGGACGACCATCTACCTATTGATGACTCCTTTCCGGACGAACACCTACACATCATAGAGGAGTGCATCAACGTGATCTCCAAAGGTAACGAACCGTGGTTTGCTGATTTTGTTAACTATTTGGTTTGCCAGGAGATACCGCCAGGACTATCCTACGCACAAAGGAAGAAGTTATTTAAGGACGTCCGGGAATACTATTGGAACGAGCCTCTCCTCTTTAAGAGAGGTCCGGATGGCATCATTCGGCGATGTGTGCCGGAAGATGAGATGCAAAGTGTCATCCGCCATTGTCATTCACTACCTTGTGGAGGACACGCTAGTTCGAACAAGACTAGCGCAAAGGTATTGCAATCTGGATTCTATTGGCCTACTTTGTTTAGAGATGTGCAATCCTTTGTTTCTTGCTGCGATGCTTGTCAAAGAACAGGCAATATCTCTAGGAGGAACGAGATGCCCCTCAACAACATCCAAGAGGTGGAGATTTTCGACGTATGGGGAGTTGATTTCATGGAACCATTCCCATCTTCTTGTGGAAACCAATACATACTATTGGCGGTAGATTACGTTTCTAGATGGGTGGAAGCAATTGCCTCTCCCACAAATGATGCCATGGTGGTGGTCAAGTTTTTCAACAAGACCATTTTCCCGCGATTCGGAACGCCAAGGACGATCATTAGTGATGGAGGTTCTCACTTCATAGCCCGTCGCTTCAAAGCTCTTCTAGCTAAGTATGAGGTTACTCACAAGATCGCTACCCCTTACCATCCACAAACGAGTGGACAAGTTGAGATCTCAAATAGGGAGATCAAAGGAATCTTAGAGAAGACGGTTTCAAGGACTATAAAGGATTGGTCCTTGAAGCTTGACGATGCATTATGGGCGTACCGGACTGCGTACAAGACTCCCATAGGAACCACACCATACAACCTCGTGTATGGGAAGTCTTGTCACTTACCGGTAGAGCTGGAGCATAAAGCGTTTTGGGCTATCAAGTGGCTGAATTTCGGCATGAAGGAAGCGGGAGAGAAGCGTCTCCTAGACATCAATAAGCTGGATGAACTCCGCTTGAACGCCTATGAAAACGCCAAGATCTACAAGGAAAGAGCAAAGCGTTGGCATGATAAGCATATCATTCCAAAGGACTTCAAAGAAGGAGATCAAGTTCTCCTCTTCAATTCAAGACTTCGCCTCTTTCCAGGTAAGCTTAAATCCCGTTGGACCGGACCCTTTCTAATTAAGCGTATTTTCCCTCATGGTGCAGTTGAAGTATGGGGTGAAGCGAGCGGAAGTTTTAAGGTGAACGGCCAACGACTCAAGAAGTATACGCCGGAACTCTAAGCTGAGGAGTTTGCGCCTACCGCACTCGAATAAGTGCGAGATTGGTCTAGCTACGGACCTTAAACAAAGCGCTTCTTGGGAGGCAACCCAAGGTATTGCATTCTTACTTTTGCTTTCGATTCATAGTTTAGCTTAGAATAGACGTTTTTGCCTTGTTTTTGCCTCGATTTCTTCCGGTATGTTCGTGTTTTTGGTTGCAGGATCGATGGAAAAGGAAAAAGGGAGGATAATGTTGAAGAAAAGCGACGTAATTTGGACTTTGGAGCTTTACAGAGGGTTCTACGGTCTAAATTACGGTCGCCATAGCTACAGTGACCGTAATTTCCAAAAACCTTTGAAAAATCACCAAAACCACGGTTCCGTACATTTCCACGGCCGTGGAACCTCCCGATAGACCGTGATTTTCGAAAATTTTGCCGGCCACTATATAAGCCACATTCTTCACAAATTCATCCCAAAAATCACTCTTTCCACAACCTAAGTGCCGAAACTCCACGACCCCTCTCAATTCTTCGTTTCCTAATCGTTTTCAACGATTCTTCTTCCCAAACTGCAGCAAATTCAACCACAAACAAGATCCAAGCGACGAATCGAACGGAAATTCACCAACAAACGCGCATTTCGGATTTTTCAATCCGAAAAAGAGGTTTTCTTTTCCCTTCTTGATTCTCGCCAATTTGGTTCGTTTTTGCTATAGATTTTTAGGAAGAACTGATAAAGACTGGAAGGAATTAAACTAGGACTGCTTGTTGTGGTGATTGCTTGTGAATTTGCTGAGATTTGTGAAATTCTGAGACGAATCACGGTCACTGGGTAAATTACGGCCGTGGTTTTGGACGAACAGACCGTAATTTTTGTGCAGAATGGATTTCGTAAGGAGAGTGTCGGGAAGGATAAAAGAGAAGAAGGGTGAGCAGAATAAGAAAAGGAAAGGCAATCCCTCCACCTCCTCATCCTCTGGGGCACCACCACCCTCATCTCCTTCACCTCCATCATCACCTTCACCTCCTTCATCACCTCCTCACCCTAGAATCCCGACCATACATGAGAATCATCTCGCTGCTTTCGAGAAGATCACGAAGAGGCCAGTGATTGGCCCTAGATATTTGTTGTTGGAGGATCTATATCCTCTTAACATTGTTGATGACCTCACTTGGCTCTTGGATAGAGCCGGATTAGTTATCTTCTCGGCTATCCGAGAAGACGCCTATGAGGAGATCACCCGGGAGGTTGTGACGTCCTTCGAGCACAGCCACGTAGATAGGACCGTCTCTTTCCGTCTCATGGAAAGAGACTACCATTTGAGTATCGTTGAGTTTGGGACTATTTTTGGGTTTCATGAGACCTTTAATGGTCGATTTCCGAGTGGCGTTTCCGCCAAGGACTTTTGGGCGGAAATTGCGATGATCTACGCCGACTAGGACCGTTGGCAACCCGCCGATACCAAGGCTAAATTGATGTAACATTTAGCCTTGAAGATAGCTCACCGCGTCCTTTCGGAGTGTCTCTTTCCTAGGACGGAGACGCCCCAAAAGATAAAGACGGATGAGCTATTCTTGCTCTATTGCATGCTTTATGGACGCCGTGCAGATTGTGCTACTCTCTTGGCTGCTACGATGAGCAAGCTCAAGAACAAGGCGAAGGGAAACATCGGATATGGTGGGATAGTTACCCACATTGCTAGGAGTTTTGGTGTGGACTTTTCTGCTTGCACCCGCATACCGGCCGTTCCTTTAGGGTTACATGCTTTCATGGTTAGGGGTCTCATTTTCCCCACACATAGAGGTCCGCCTTATGCGGGCATGCCTTGGGAGAGTAGGACAGGCAGGGGTATAGAGTGGCTGCCGGAGTACTCCATTGTGGCGGGACGCCACAATTGGAAGGAGACGTTCGCTGCGATGCATGCGAACAGGATAGTAGCTCCCCCTTACGTCCCACCACCGGTTGTGGAGGAGGAGGATATGGGAGATCAGTTCGAGAGTGGAGGAGGAGCGGAGCAGGAGTTTGGCACGTTTCCGAACCAGCCGGAGGCGGCCCCAGATGTACCTAGACGCTCTCCACGTCCAGCTAGAGCCTCAGGCTCGTCATCTCGCCGCGCTAGTGTGAGTGAGAGGCCCACGTGGATGACCACACCTCCCACTTGGTATGCCGCCCCCCCTCCTTGGTCCACGGAGCAGCCAGCAGCACCACCACCAGCACCAGCACCATCCGACACCCCATCATGGTACGATCACGCCCCGGGATGGTACGAGCAGATGCCGAATTGGGCTACCGGACTTTCAGAGAGAGTTGGAGCATTGGAGATCCGAGCCGATGCTAGAGACGGACGCCTAGACGATCTTGATCACATGATGAGGGACGTCTACCGCCAGCAGTTTGGGCGACCCTACGACTCCAGCTTCTCTCCATTCCCGCCTCCGCCGGCACCGCAATGATTTGATGCATGACCGTTCGTTTTAGACATTCCCGCCACCACTTTGTGAGTTTCTTTTTCTTTTCTTTCTTTTCTTTCTTTCTTTTGAACATTAGGGACAATGTTCGTCCTAAGTATGGGGTGAGATGTACTAAAAGTTTGTAATAACTCTACTTACTATGTTCGCTTTCATTTGAGACTATCGTTGCATGTTCATTATGTGTTGCACGTTTCATTTTCGCATTGCATGAAAAAGAAATTTAAAAACCCATAAAAATTGAAAAATTTTGAAAATTTTGTGCTTCTAATGAATTGAGATGATTTCCATGATAATCATTACTTGTGAATGGAGTTTGGTAACAATTGCATGCGTAAAAGAATAGTGAATCGAAAAGAATTTGAATGAATGAATTTTACCTCTTTTGCAAGTTTTGTAATGTGAAAATGTTACCTAAATCATGTTGAGAAATTGAAGTTGAAATCACGTTATAAGTTCTTATACTTCTTGTTGAAATGATTAAGGCAATTCGATACTTTCTTTCTTCTTTCTTTGATCATCTAGCTCCTCATTGAAATATTAGCCTCCTTTACCTATCCGGGAATTTGGAGAAGTGAATGAAAAAGGCATGTTTGATGTGGGAGGGCCATGAGAGCAATTATTTGAAATCAAATGAATAGAAAGAAATTGTAGGTTTGGGGAAGTCAATCATGACGATGAGTAACTCGGCCTCATTCACATAGCCGGGTGTTTGTGTCTTGCTAAAGTCGGATTGAGCGATATTCCTAGCGGATTATGGTATGTGCGCTAAGGGTTTGAGGCATCTCTTGAAAAATTGAGAAACGCCGATCTCCTAGGCTTCGGTTTTTGTGCACCTCTATCCATAACTCCAAAAGTAAAGTCGAAAAAATGGAAAGAAGAGAGCGAAGCTCTAAGTTGAAGTGTTGTGGGAACCGCATAAGAAGAAGAAGGTAGTTGTCCACTTTCCCGGATTCATGCACCACTTTCCCTTAAAGTTTTCCCTTCCCTTCCACATTCTAGACCTTTTCTTTGAAAGTCCTTAAGATCAAAAGAATGTTTTATGACTTGGTGATCTAAATTGAAGTTTCTTATGATTGATTTTGATAATGTTTGAAGGTTATGATGCTTGTTTAGAAGTTAAATTGATTCATGAATTTTCTTTGCTTTTTACTCTTTAATTGAGTGTGTGAAAGTTTGATGAACGATTGAAGCAAGGTTTGAGAATGATCTATTCTTTAGAAGTCACATTCACCCAAAAGAAGGTACACATATTTCATCCTAACTCTTGTTTAAAGCTTTTTGAAAGACCTTGCTTAGGGACAAGCAAGTGTTAAGTATGGGGTTATTTGTTAGCATGAAATATTGTGATATTTTAGGCACGTTTTCTAAAAGTATTTGATTCATATTGATAGTCTTTGATTGAACTTTGCTGCATATGTGAGTTAGTATTACCTATATTGTCGATATGGATGTCTACACTAGTTCTATGTTGATCATAGATGATTTGGAGCTATTTCCGAACGGAATCGAGCAAAAGAGGAGTTGATTGAGTGAGTCCATAGATTGAGGACATTCTTAGGAAGCAAATTGGAGTTTAGCCTGAGGAATGCACGAGGCTAGGGAAGAATCACGTTCTTGCCCTAAACCACGCTCTAAAATACGGCCGTATTACAAACCACGTTCAGTTCCACGGCCGTGGAACCTTGTAAAGAGAGGCGTGATGCATTCCAGTAACTATTACGGTCGTGGAACGTATGCTGCAAACCGTGACACTTTCCACACCTAGAATTACGGTCGTGGAAACTTCCACGACCGTGATCTTGGCGAATCTTTTTCGCCACACTTTGAAGCCACGATCTTTTGAAGATTGGGCCGGGCCGACATTTTGCCCTACACTATAAAAAGACGGAAGAAGGGAGATTCCGTCATTCTGGCTTAGACGCTCATCTCCGCCATCGACGCTTAGGATCGTTTACGCCCGCTACCTCATTTTACACCGTCGCTTGGAAGCATTGATCATCTCATTTTGAGATCGAAGTTCGCATCTGGGAATTGGCCTAATCTCACACTTTTGGTGGAGATTGCTGTTGAGATCTTCGGATTGGCGGAAGATTGAAGCTTTTGGAAGATTTTGCAAGAAGACCTCTCTTCTTGTTTAGGTTTGATTTGGAAAACGGATTGACATCCCGTTTTCCCTTCTTTCCTAAGGTTGTGATTGTTTACTTTATTTTGAATCCTTTGACAACACTCGTTCTTGATTGTGACTTTGAGATTGGTTTGAAGATTATTGAAAGTTCTTGAAAGTTTTCATCTTTTTATCTTTTAACTCTTGAATTGATATCAACATGACTGTTATTGGCTAAAAACTCTTAACAATTCTAAGGTGAAGGGTTGATAGTTGTGGCTTAGATGATGATAGATCGATCGTAAACAGATTAGACCCTGAGAGTTAGAGAGAATCGTCGACGAACCCTAAATTACGGGTTGTTCTTGAGTTCCACGACCGTGGAGTCTCAAGATCCAACCGTAATTTCCCTCAAGTTTACGAGCCTGCTTTTACTTTAATCCAAAGTTAAAGATTTGTTTTAACTTAGTTTAGACTTGTCTTTTCTAGGTGGTAGTGAAGCCTCAACAACCTCTACCTCGATTGTGAGTGTCACAACCTCAATCGGTCAAATTAGTCTTGATCTTTGGGTTATAAATTTGGGTATTTGACACTAATTCTCATCTTTAGAATCTTTCTATATTGAGCCTCAACAACCTGTATAGAGAGTGTCTTGTAGGTGAGTTACATAAGGTTTTTGGAACTTCACCGTACGATTACCTTACATTAGTATACCTTTGCATATCTCCACTCTGTCTTTATATCATTAGTATATCTTGAATCGATTGCCACAACTGGATACTTGGATCTTTAGGATTGTTGTTTTTCCCGATATTTGCAAAACTCTCATATTTACTCGCTTGACAATCTACAATTAAATTCGTTCCCACCCAAATCCCTGTGTTCGATACTCTGGAATTCTTGCTTAGCTACGTCGATCCGTACACTGCGGGTTCGCTGCTTGATTCTAGTTTTATAAATTTAAAGCTTATTTGCACACACCTTTAGGGGCGAACACAATGCACGGGTGTTGTTGTTAATTTTTGTTATAAAATATTTTATATTTATTTATAAATTTATTAACAAAAAATATTATGTGTATTAAATTTTAAATTTTTATGAAGTTATATTCAACACTATATTTTGAAACTAATTTTGTAAAAATATTTTTTGAAACTATTTTTGTAAAAATATTTATTAAAATATTTTTGCAAAAGTCGATGAAAATTTTTTTTGTAAAAGTTTAAAAACTAATTTTGTAAAAATATTTATTTGAATATTCAAAAAAAAATTAAATATTAATTTTTAATTTATATTAACATTTAAAAATTATTGTAAAAATAATTTATTTGGACTTCGATAAATGTAACGTTGACACGTGACAAAAGAGGTTCCTCTTTAATAGATATAAGATTTCAAAATTTTATGCCTTTTTTATGGTTGAACAACATGATTCTTATTAAATCTTGATAAAATGAATGAAACGGTGATTTATCTTGATTAGTATAATTTTAACAGTAAAATAACAATCATTTTGATAAGGATTATAAATTATAAATAATCATTGTTTATTCTTCTTAGAGCCTTATCATTAGCAAATGCAGCATCAAGGATTGAATTTTGTATCTACATTATAATATCTATCATTTAAGATATATTTTCTATATACCAAATTCTCTTCTTTTACAATTATCTTTCTAATTTTCTAGCACAGTCATATGCAACAAAAATGAAGTGGAACTCTATGCTCTTGGAATGAGATTATTTTCTAATACTTTACTACATTACCATCTTGTATTTTGTATTATGTATTTTGTATTTTATGTTGACTCATGCCTTTATGAGATTATGGGATGCCCTTTGTCTTTATTTCTAAAAGAATTAATTTTTGTCAGTTATCCGAGAGATTAATAAATAATTAACTATTAATTTTAAAAAAAATTTTATAATGTATTCTTATCAAAAACTAGTTTATAGCCTGCACCTTGTGCGGGCTTGTTAATAAAATAACTTATCATATTACATTTTTTTTACTATATTATATGTTGTTAACTTTATTAGTTATATGTTATGAGCTCGCATAAATAATGCGTCAAGTGTTACATAGTAAATGAGACCACGTAGCCCATGTGTTGATCATTAATTAGTTTTATGCTAATCATTTTTTTAAAAATCTAATTTATTATTTAATAAATAATAATTTAAATAAAAAAACATAATCAAATATTTTAAAAATACCATAATTTGATACAAATTAAATTAGTAAAAAAATATTAATTGGCTTAATTTGTGATTTAGTTAAAGATTTTATCCGAGAAAATACATAGGAGCGCCACGTCAGCATTAGTTTCGTATGTTTTAGTAAAGTATATAGAATATAGATGTATATTGATAAAATAAGAATTACGAATTTAATAGTTCAACGGTCCACAAATCAGTAGGTCACAAACAACCACAAATCAGTAGATTACAACGACCCACAAATCAGTAGGTCACAACGACCCACAAATCAGTAGGTCACAACGACCCACGATCAATAGGTTACAACGACCGACGAATCAATAGGTCACAACGACCCACAAATCAATAGGTCACAATGACCTACAAATTCATAGGTCACAACTACCCTAGGTCCCTTCTTTATAGTTACAATTTTAAAATCCAATTAATGTAACAATTTAGTTGCTCATCAGGCTACAAAGTACTTACTTTATCTCCTTAAATTAATTAAAAAAAGCTTCTAATGTATTTGTTCCCATAATCTTCTATACTAAATGTTTGTAAAATATTTCATACAAATTTTTTACACTTATTTACAAAAGGTCAATATCACTAACTATATCTTTTAACAATATTGCTTATTAAGTAGGCATATAACATAACTTTCATTTAGTAAATGTATCCCTAATAAAATAATAGTGGTAAGTCAATTAGAGTGATAAAAATTATAGGGGTATATATAAAACAAAAGTCAATAAAAAAAACCTACTTCACCAAAATTTTTCAAAGTTTAATAGGAAAAAGTATTTTTTTTAACAAGTTACTAGTTTATATCCCGCACCTTGTGCGGGTAATTATATGTTGGATATACGTGAGCCCCTATATTATTATTGGTATAATTATAACCCCTATAATAATCATTTATCTTTAACTATTCTCACAATGATAAATTATTCACCAATAAAAAAATTGTACCATTATTTTTTACTTTAAATTAATCATTATATAATGCGCAACTTTGATTTAGCTTAAAAATAAATTACCAAAGTTATGTTTATATATATAGATAGATGGATTATGTTGTCCTAAAATTTGCCAAACAATAAGAAATTAAGTTAATTTAAATAAAAAGTAAGGTTCAGATTTAGCTATGCTGACGTTCTAGGAAAAAAAAAACTTCAGCTACTATTAAATTAATCTCGACCATTATATATTAATTTAGCAAACAATAAGTCACTTTTCAAATCAATGTTTAGTATCCCTTGTTAAAATCCTTATAAAAAAGTAATAGTTGTTTTTCGAAACTTACATTTTATGAAAAAATCAGATTTATTAAACAAATTTAAAAGAAAAAAAAA